>OZ023212.1:61397946-61925347 GCA_963995525.1 Escarpia spicata
GAGTCGGGGGGAATGTACTACTCCCCCCCCCCATGGGCCCATCCCGTTCTGGTTTGGTAAACTCTGATTTGGATGTGGACTGCGTTCACACATGATTTATGAGCACTTTTGTGGTATCTGGGTCCACCTCGAATTGTGCCTAACTTTGAATCCTCGGTGCGTTCATTTCATTATGACACATGACACATCATCCAACTTCGAAAGTATTTTTACATGATAAAACAGTAAAAGTGCAGTATGACTAAAACTAAAAGTCGCATGACCACGCACGACCAAAATGTATGTACTGTTGGTAGCCAAGCGGCTGTTGGTGGCACGTAGGAGGTATGTGTGTGACGCTCGCTAAATTTCACATATGTTCACATTGGAGTAACAAAATTCGCAACTTTTGTCAGCGCTTGTGATAACTCGCCGGTTCCATTCGCCAGGTGGCGCTACTGTGCCAAGACTAAATGCTCTTCCGGAAGATCGGATAAAATGCCTAAATTGTGTAACTCCTGGATGAAATACAGACTCAACATTTTTAATAGTGCACACACACAAACCATATATGCATATACCATCAATGGCCAAACTATCTACCAACACATTATATTACATGATCGTGCATGGTCGTTCATCAACTTCGTGGTCGTGCACCTTTTAGTCAAACCCTAAAAGTTCGTCATTCACGTTGTAGTTGTATACGGTTGAGTCCAAAATAGTGCCGGGTTTTCATCAACATGCTGTTATCGCTCATTTCAAGTCACAGTGGTCCAGACTGGTACAATTCGAAGTGCCATTTGCAATGATTTGGGCCTAAAAAGTGCCATAAAATGCAACATCTTTTACAATTATATGCCTGAAATTATGTGACATTATTGAATAAATGCACCGATGTAGTAAATTTATGAATCAATATAGTTATAACAGTGCTCAGAATACCCAATAGGCGTGCTCATTAGGCACCAGAATTTCTCGGGAACTTTGACCTCAGTTGACAACTTGACATCCCGTGGCACCATTAGACAGCCAATCAGCAGTCTCACCAATGGAGTGCTTTACATTAACCGCCACCGATTAATGTGAACGGGTCATTAGTCCCGGATTTGATGATGTGTAAATAAAATATATTATTAATAAAACAGTTATCACTACAATAGCACGTGAGTTTGACAAAACCCACTGGTAGTCACACTCATATAGATATCCCTATATCCGAATAAGTTTATGTGTGATGATGATAACATTTAAAGTGTCAAAAACTCATTTGGAAGCCACTTGGTGACATATTTAATGGAATGTGGCTGGAGGGGACCATACTGTGTTTCATTCTAAGTACTCTACTTGTGGCAGATCATGTGTTATAATATCACTACATACTGTTTCTCCGGATTCTATACAAGTGCCAATTTCTGTTAGAATTCGGTCTTCCTGTAGTGTATTAATAATTTCACTGGTAAATCAGTGTTTGAGTGATTAATGATGTACATACTGTAGCAGACCTGGGGTAATAGTAACATGTAACAGTAATTAAATTATAATGATTACAATTACAAGATTGTAATTGTTATTGTAATAGTCTAGACAATAGTAATATATACATTGAACAAAACACTATGTAATAGCAATAGGAACCAATGTAATAATAATTTACTATTGATGCTTGGCCAAGGGAATTCAATCAATGGTGCTTTGAAGCCTGTTCCCACGCCTACTATCCTTTTCATTTTCAAACAAGCCTGTAGGTTTAGTGGCTGCCTGCACACTGTTGAGTCTAAACTAACAACTAGACTGACAAACACCCTGATGTTGTACTTGAGCCACTAATTAACTGTCCAGTAAGCACCTGTTTGGCAGCAGTAGAGCAGTTTAATTACACTGATTATAATCCACGATAAGTGACAGAGACATTGAGCGTGGTCACAGCCAAGGTGCTTGTCATCCTCAGTCATTCTTTTACTTTCCAAATTGAGACGAGACCAACATTAACATGATCTCCAAGTCATGAGGGATACATAGTCCCCAATGTTGAGAGCCAGGTTTTACACCAAATATACCATGCCTACCTGGTCCGGGTAAAAAAACTTTGAACTCTGAGCCCACTCATGCCAGGCGGATATGCTGACCACTGCACTGCCATGCTCCTACTGGTGCATCTGCTTGGCAGTTTACTAAAATTGTCATCTTTTCTTGGTGTCAATTCTTTGGTTGTAGTACTTCGGGCCTGCTGTTGCTTCATATTGTGTATGTTGTGCTCTGTAGTAATGTACTATGTCAGAATATATTTACCCTTGTGGTTTGTTTGGCTGACAGCCTGTGAAGCAGGCACACTTAAAAATAAAAGCAGTTTGTGGAACTGCAGATTACACAGCACAATCTGTCAATTGTGCAAGTGCAACACAATCTGTAGATTGCGCAGATCTAGTTTATACACCCAGCACGTATGAAGATACAGGTTGTTTAGCCACTCAAGTTGAAGAATGATAGGGAGAAGAATAGTGGTTATATACCATGACCTTGAAAATGGAAACAAATTGTTAAATTTCAAAAAAATATTTCAGCAGCCATATTTATTCGGTGTGTTGAACTTAAAAGTTTGAGCAGTCCTAACTCCTAGTAAGGACTGGATACTGTGCTATAAGAACTTACCTTTATGCTTAACAGTTGCAGTTGCATTAATTATGAAGGCTAACTATTTCATGTGACAGTGATAATAATGTTGTGACATGTTACAGCAACAGCAGAGGACATGTTGGATCGAGAAAACCAGCATATGACAGACAATCTTGCTGGCAAGGTGTCACGACTAAAACTGGTCAGTACACGGAGCCGTGTATTTACTGAATTTATGTTACCAGTTAATTTTGTTGCAAAGCTTCCAACACTCATACTTGCTATCATATGTCACTTTGGCATTTGATGTTATTTGATAAATTATGCTTAAGGGGGCCCTGTATAGATTACGCTATTCCACGGTAGAAGTATTTTGTCGGCCAATGCTTGCGTCTGCAGCTATTTATAGAACAGTCTCGTGCAGGCGATATGTTTGCCGTTGTTAGTTTTCAGGAACACAAGACAAGTGTGCGCTGTAATTGTGTTGTTGATAAGGATTTATTTATGACATATACTGTTGCAAATTAACAACACTAAATAAATAAATCCTTATCAACAACACGATCACTAGATGCAGCGCACATTCGTTTTGTGTTCCCGAGAATTAACGACGGCAAACATACAGCCTGCACTACACTGTTCTACATATAGCCGCAGACGCCAAGCGTCATCCGACAAAATACTTCTAACGTAGAATAGCGCAATCTATACAGGGCCCCTTTAATTGCAAAAATTAGCGGTCCCAAGGTTAGGCCAATGCAATAATAAACGGATGGCATGCAGATATCTTTTTTTTTTTTTTTATCTTGGAATTACATATTATGTGAAATAAAGTTTATATGGAGTTGGTGAAAGTTATTGAGTTAAGGAAAGTGGGCCGTGTTGATCCACTGGAAATTTGTGTAAGAAAAAAAGATGGACAATCACTGAATGCAATTTTAAGATTCACAGTATTGCACTGCAAAATATTCCCTTAATTTTGTTATGGCAATTAAAAGCAATGTTTGTCAAATACTCTTAAAATACCTGGAGAATATTATGTACAGAAGTCCGGTATTTTAATCCAGCAAATTTCTATCTTAAATTTTTTCCAAGAAGTGCTCAATCATGAAATGTTTTCACTGTTAAATCAGACTATTGCTTACTTCTGATTAGGTTGCGATATGAGTTTTTGTGAACATGTGTTGTCTAAATCTGACCAGCTGAAAAATCGAATCTGCTAACGATCTAGTATATTTTAGTCTACTGACTCAGGTAGAAACATGTTTCCTATAAAACAATATTGCAGAAACCAGCCACAGTGTTATTATGATATGGATAAATTAACTATATGTGCTGTAACAATAGTTAAGTCACTTGACTCAAGTTCTTGTGAAAAAGCTTGTCAGTGCACTGGCTCTGCCACGCCTATGATGGTATATGATAGCTCTACAGATAGATTCTAATCAGCGGAGTGAACTCGGTGAAGCAACTCGCAAGCTGCATGATACACTAGTTACAATGGGCGAACATCATCTGCCATAAGTGAGATCATGTTATTGATGTCATAGAATCGATCATCTGTTTGTTTTCAGCTTGCACTTGATATGGAACTAGAAACAAAAGATCAAAACAGATATATGAACGGAATGGTAAGGACTGGTTGTATATACAATTATATATACCGGGTAGTATCAGAATTAACAATTAAATGGATTAATCTAACAAACTTTTCAGCAGGTACCAAGTCCGGGTCTAATATTCTGGTGTATACTTTGATTAACAATCAAGTTGCTCATTGAACAGACAAGCATAGATGTAATTTATTCAATGACAATACTAATACGGTAACTTCTTTTGCACCTAAATCCTCGGAAGTTGGAAGCCAATCTTAGAATCAGTTAGAGGCACATAAAAACAAAAGAGGTACCAGTAGTCAATCTCAAACTGGTATTTCTCAACCTTAGAGACTGTGGACCAGTCTTCACCATCATGTTGCAGTACTGGCAATTTTTTGCCATTTCTGGGGTCAAATGATGCAGTTTGATATCCTCCCTGATATTGTCTATCCACCTTCTCTCCGGTCGTCTGCTTCTTCTTTTTCCTGGTACTTTCATTTGTATAATTTTAACAGAGATATTACTTTCATCTTGTCTCCCGACGTGCCCATACAAGTTAAGCCTGAAAATAGTAGAATGTTACAATAATGGTGATAACTGAAGCCCGTGGTTTGTTGCGTCATGGCTAGGTGTATGTGCGTACCAATAAACCATCTTGTTTCAGGACACAGACTTTGACAGTGCTACAGGGCTGCTGTCTGGCAGCATGAAGCGAGTGTCCCACATGGTCGGAGCAGCCGGAAGCAACAGACGTCTTATGTGTTATCTTATTCTCGCACTCGTAGGCGGCTTTGTCTTGATCTACTACATAGTTCTCAGCTTCCACAGATGAGATGCTGCTGATGCAGAAAACTCTCTTACTTTTATGTGCCTGTCCTCCTGTACATAGTCTGCTGGAACACTGGTGGTCTGCGTGATGTCTGCAAGTTACAATTATATGGGACGTGTTGGTGTCTGTTTTAGGTGTAATTGTTCGAAGAGTAAATCAACAAGTGATATTGAAATGTCATTGAAAACGAGAGAAACTGGTGCTGTGTGCATTTATGTCACGGACATGAAAGTAGCCAGTTCATATACAGAGTCAGATGCAGGGTGCATCTGACAATGTTCACATTGTATGCTTTGTAAATAAATTATGTTGGACATACTGTACAATGTATATATATATATATATTCCTTTAAAGTACACATGAGTTATGTACATAATGTGTTATCTTTAAAATCACAGTAAAAGCCATATAGGTACCACATGTTATTTTGGTGAGGATATAATCAGATAACATTCACAGAAATAAATTCATAATTATAACCTTTTCTATGTAACCAGGAAAAACCATAATGATGTTTATATTGTTTTTCTCCTGCACCAAAAATCCCAACTTTGTTTAACTAAGTTTCACTTACTGTAAAATATAGTATATGAAGCCATGATCAATAATACTTTCAGGGCTGGCACAGTTTGTCAGACAAGGCTGGTTGGAAATAATAAGCTAGTTTCTGTTTTATTTATTGTTTCTTGTCCCATACATTCGGCTAAAAAATAACTTGAGCAATAAAAACTACCCAAAATTTTATTTACAATCACTGCAACTATAATAGTAACCGATTCTACATTTAATTAACATTCCAGTCAATAATTAGTTTTTCATGCAAGATGACAACACGAGAAAAGCAACTGCTATTTGATTTTCACCACATTTGTACTATTGTAGTATCAATTCACCAGAACGACTCATGTTATTTTTGGTTCAGTAGCTAATAAAAGTATGTTGTATATTTTGTTTGGCATAGTGCCAGATCCAATGTTTTGGTGGTGCTTTGCAACATAATAATAATGTATCTCATATATACTACTAGTAAAAGAATTATTAAAAAGTTAATTTAGCAATAAAATGGTATATAATTACTAAATAAGGAAATAACTAAATAAATATATTAGCTACTAGTAATATTTATTATACTAATAAGAATTATTAAAACATCAATTCATTGCAATAATGATATCGTGATAACACTATATGTAATATTATAATAATAATTTAATTAAACGAAAATGATATAATCCGTACTCATTTACATTGAAGCACTGGAACATAGCTTAAAAAGAAGAATTATGTTTGTTTAATGTGTAGTATTGTCAAACATGAATCACATTTATAAATCATATTGTAATTCATTATAATGATCATGATGTAAGGACAAAGTGTCACAATTCCTAATGCACTACTGCTTCCTAACGTTTCTATTATCGGGACCCTCATCAACATGGCATTTAGTCCTAGAGCTAAGTAATATTGCGTCTTTGTTGATTTGTATACTAGGGTTTAGAACACATCGCTGTTTTCTAAAACACATGAAGTGTCGGATTTTTTCCATGCATTCTTGGGAGGAATCTGGACAAAAGTATGATCGTGATGTTGTCTCTACATTTTATAACAGACATACAATACATCATTTGTAATGAACTAGCCACCGGTCGGAGGTTTGACGAGGCGACCAAGGAACAGGATTGAGCCGGAGCGGTTGTCGGCAATGAGGAACAGAAATGGGTGGTTGGCGACGAACTCGACATGATTTGGCGGCATACACATGAGACTGACGATGACAGCCGTGGCTGCCGCGGCCTCGCTGCCCTCCTCCGTCACGTCAATGAACGCCTTGTGCACGGCGCTCGACACGTACAGCTGTCGCCCGCCGTCCATGCCCGACAGGTCGGCCGTGCCCGCCGTGAACAGGTCGCCCATGCCGAGCGCTACCAACACGTCCGTCAGAGGACAGCTCTGCTCGAGGCGAAACTTGGGCAAGGAGACGTCGACTTCGACGAGACGAGCTGAGGAGACACGATGCAGCGCCTGCTGAAGGCGGTCGGCGGTGAGGTTCTTCTCGAGCGACTCGAGGCCGTCGAGCTGATGCGGCAGCAGGACAAACATGGCGAGGTGGTCGCCGACGTACGGCAACTGCAGGAGCTGACAGTCGAGGGTCGAGTCAACCGACAAGCGGTACTTGTCGTGGCGGAACATCATCTTGACGTCGGCCGTTTCTTGGGCGTTGACAATGAAGAGCGAGTCGTGAGTACCGCGGGAGTCGAACTTGGTCGCCCAGTCGCCCTTGAAGTAGACGGCGTTCACGAGAACTATGGCCGTGAGGCTGTCGATGGAACCAGCAGGCAGAAGATCTTTGATCTTCTGCGCCGTTTGTTCCTCCACCCATTTATTGATGGCGAGACGAGATCCGTCGGGGTCGCTGACGAAGTCGGACAGAGTTGCCTCGGCCTCGTAGTGTTTCCTGGTGGCGCTCACGAAATCGTCGAGGAACTTGTGTTGGCGGCTGACAAACAGACGGCTGGCTGTTCGCAGAGTGTACGGCGCGCTCGGCTCATTCAGCGCCGTCAGAAGCTCGCAGAAGGCGGCGTGTACGTCGGTGTCAGACAATTGTTCAAGACGGAGAACTTTCTTCATCAGCGAGGCCGTGTCTCCCCTGGCCCCGAGAGACGTCATAGCGAACGCGGCCGATATGGACAGAGGCGACAGAAAGATGTTGTCGTCAGGTGACATCGTCGACAATTGTCGATACACATCGAGGGCGAAGGTGACATTGGCCACCGTGAGATCGGCGATGGACGGTGCTCGTTTCGTCGACGCCATTGCGTAGGTAGACGAAGACTATATCAAAGTCAGTCGGCTGCAACAGTGACGACATAACTTTAGGTCTTCTCTATTGTTTTGGTAATTACAATTTTGAAACCACATTTCACAATTAAAGAAAGTTTTACATTTATGACGAAATAGAGACTAGGTCACGTCAATAGGCCTACCAATTTAATACGCTGACGCGGATTTTCCTTTATGCATACCTAAGTCTACCCTGTAAGTTATAGCGCTTATAAGGGGTATTCGTGAATCGCATTATATCAATAGGTATTGGATATTATCTGTGCATGTCCTCAGGTAATCAACAGGCAACAGCCTTATTAAACCAGAGCTGATGATTTAATATCGCTTATGGTGGACAAAACCGACCGAACGTGGAATAGTCCAAAATCCTGCAGGAGGAAACGAGTCAAACGACATCCTTTAGTGCCTACATCCGATGCTGTCATCTTAGCCGCGAACCAATAACAGCTGAACAAACCACTTTTATCTTACAAATGCACACAATATGTGCGATAACGCACATCGTGCGCATTTTCCGCATATATAGGTGCCACCAATTAGGGCAGGGTGGGACAAGGAGCCTCCGTGGGATAAGAAGCCCCCTTGTATTTCCAAGGTTATACGTGCTAATATATGTTTTTGGTGGACAATTGCAACGCTGCCACTAAGTGACTACCAAAATTCACGTTTACAACATCATATCAAATATAATTGTCAATCTTCACTAATGCTTTGATAATACAAAGCGGAAATCGTATGACAGCGCCAGGACGTCAAAATGACAAGTTTGTGAATACCTATGTACATTTTGTCTTAAGGGTGTTTTATGCCCTACCCTACTCTAATAGGCACCTAGCTATACATGTTATGGATTCTTGAAGTAATACGGCCAAAACCCGTTTTAATTTGGATTTGCTTCAAATGGAACAATCGTGGTTGACGTAAACCCCCACGTAAACAGGGGGTCCTCCGCATTGTGAAATATATCACCTAACACGACCGTGTGGCGCTCCCTGGAATATGTATTGGGAAAAAGTGAACCCCTTGTGAAAAGCTGGCTACTGGCCTTGCATCCTGGTCGCTATATACGCAATGCCGCACTGGCGTATTTAGAGGGGAGCGAGGGGCGATCGCCCCCCCCCCCCCCCCCCACAATTAACAGTCGCACGGCAGCTGTCAGCTCTGTTGTGCGCTGGACAGGGCAGTACTCGCCCGTTTGAGCCACTTCGCAGTGTTAAAAAACAGGGACCAATACATTCTAACACAAATGATTGTCTCAAAACCACCGACAACACTAGCCTAGGCCTAATAATAGCGATCCAGATCCACCAAAGTGCAAAGGTAGCGTCATCTAGCGGCTATCAATTGGAATGTGGATGACGCGCATGCTTCCTTGAAGATAACAAGTTTTGTTTTGAGACTGTTTATGCCTATTGTTGTCAACACCTACTTTTCTGGTAAGTGTCAAGCTGTGTTTTATAACTCATAAAAGAGTACTTTCAATGTATAATTTAATCACGATGTGTGATAGAGAATTGTGCACCCTTAGTTACACTGATCTACATGTTTAACTACAATGATCCGTTAGTGTGACACTAGGGAGACGGAGGACGCCAGGGAGTAATGTTTGGTAGTTCACAGCAAGTGGTTGTTTGAATGGTATAGAAAGTTATGTTTTAATCATGTTTAGTCTTATTAAATCTAGTTTTTCCCCGCCTCCGCCCCCCCCCCCCTCCCCCAAATGACAAATCCTGGATACGCCGCTGCAATGCCGTCAACGCATGACAGGCCTATGATCACGCCTACGTGCTCGGTCGTCATCCAGCCAACATAGTGCCCAATGAGTAATAGGGCTCGGCATAGTTAGTCATACCTCGAAATAACGGCGACACTGTAGCCGGAGATCAAGCCATCAAAGCGGCGTTGGTTGAATAGTAACATGTGGGATGCAACTCATTAATTAATGGTTTAATTAACCACGACACGTTGCCGCCAATATATGCTATCAATTCGCGCCACTGTACAACATCGGATGGTAAGTAGTCTTAGTAGACCTACCTGAAATAGCAGACTTACTGTAATTGTGTAAATGTAATGTGTTGAAAAGAAAGGTGTCGTGTTAACATCCACAGCGACACAAATGACTAACAGTTCGTCGCCCCACGTCAGTCGTCAGGTCACGGGCGATACCGGTGTTTACTCTCGCTATCAGCAGTGCAGATTTATCAGCAATGCAGATTACGGGGCGTCATCACAAACACGCCGACATTGTGGAACTGTTATGAAGTTTGGCTGCATCAGCAAAGTGAATACTGTGGGCGTGGCAGAACCGCGATGCTCATTGGTCAGTACGTCGTTCCGACAACATAGTACTGACCCCATTACAAGCAGCATCCCGCGCTTCCAATTGGTCAGTTTAAGGAATTATATTACGCGTGAAATTATTATGGATATCGGACATATATTTTTATTATCACTACTACATTATCATACTTAATAATTATCAGTAAACATGTATAAGTGTAGCCCTAGCGGAGACGTTTGGAATCAACCAAAAAGTAAACAATATCATTTAATGTCTCACAACATATGGAGGCTATTAACAGAATGCTTTCTACTAGAATTCTTTACTTTTCAGTAATGATAAATGAGTATGTCATCCTGAAATAATTGTTATTCTTATACAGACATCACATGTAAATTATAAAAATTTAGGTACATCCAGTAAATTGACGACAACAATTTCTAAAATGTCATAATTCAATTTTCATAGAACAATGTGTTTCCAGGTTACAATACTTCTCACAGGGAAGATTCAACAATACACATATTCGCAGCAGACGAAACATAACACTAGAAATGGGAATCTTGCCGAAAACAATTAAGCCATCTACAAGACTCAACCGAAGCGATCAACATGTGTTTCGAAGTCAGACAGTTGTGATCAGTAGTACATTTAGTTGCATTATGCATTAACTCATTAATCATGGCATATGCAACTTTGGATTTATATCATATTGAAGACCCTTTTTCAAAAAATTCCCATGACCAATTAAAATCGCAAACTAAAAGCGATATCTCATTCAAACACCAGCCATTTTACTTTTTATATTCCACACAAACCGTAAATAAAACACATGTTTGTCTCAAAACTTTGAAAAAGCGAGTTTAATTCCTAAACAACATTAATGTCGCAGCTATAAGCCTACCGCCACCATCCTTATAAATGTCTTGAAGTTGGTGTGTTAGCTACGTCTAATGATAGCATGGTCAAACGATGCAAAATGTTACAAATACTAATACATTAAGTGTTGCAATATCCAGTATAACCGGCGTACGGTTGACCAATCAAAATTGCTTAAAGACAGCCACAACAGTACGTCCCTCGTGATGTAGCACTTTGAATTGGCAAGTAAAATAGTGACGCGTATGCTTTAAATAACTACACGAGTAGTCAAGCACTGCAATCGTTAGGATGATGGGTCATTCGAATTACTAACACGCGTCGCGTGTCGAACAGTCAAGAGGAGGCCGTCACGCCGTCACTAGCAGTCAGGAGGAGGCCGACACAAGATATAATAAATTACACACTTTCTACGTGAACGCATTTCATCGCTGACAGGTAGGTGTCGCGAACACACAATCAGGCTTAAGTAATACATAGTGTAATGCTTAAATGTAGCCAGACGTTTGTGTACCGCGACAAAACACAGTAAATGATAGACCATAAACACCAATCGGCCGGCATTGTAGGGCGTGCCGTCCGAACGATCACAGCACCTAGGCTCTATTGTAAATGTTATGTTGTACCGGTGGCCTTCCTTCTCGCGAGGCCGTTGCTGTTTGTAATTTTAACGTGATTGGTCTAAGTAGGTCGCCACGCATGACATAATTTCTGCGTAGCTGCCTAAACTACATGGGAATCAATAGCAGCTCAGGTAGGTCGAATACGGTAGGGGAGACCGGGATCAGTTGTAACACGGGGGAGTTGTAACATTGGTTCTCCACGTCGTCTAGATTATTTGACAGCAGCAAGGCTTGCACTGTGCATGCGCAATTTAAGAGAGCATTATCTCATGCAAGGTATAATGTCAACTTGTCAAACTTTATTCCAAAAATGCTACACTTGACCCCGGTCTCCCCTGGGTCCTACAGGTATCATTTATATCGAATTTATATTGTGACGTGTAGGTCCTACTTACATTATGCTTTTTAATGTATTGCATTATAGTTGTGTGATCGCTGTTGATGGTATTATTGTAAGATGAGTCCGATTTGAGAGAAGCTTTATTTGTGGTTGCAATCACATTAAAAAAACAATATCAAGAGAGAATCGTGTATTAGGCTGTAAGTACATGAATCTGCACTGGGATCAGTCACAACACACACGTTTATTTTGCAATAGCATTTTTAGTTTAATGTGTTTTTACAGAAGCACATTTTTTTTATTTATCCGTCGTGTTTGACCACGAATAAAAACGAAATGAACGTCGATATGTTAACTTCCATGTGTTCCTTTTTAGACAATGGCGTCAACGAAACCAGCGCAGTCCGTCACCAATGTGGCGGCGGCCAATGTCTCCTTCGCCCTCGATGTGTACCGACAGTTGTCGACGATGTCACCAGGCGGCAACGTCTTCCTGTCGCCTCTGTCCATCTCGGCCGCGCTCGCTATGACGTTCCTCGGCGCCAGGGGAGACACGGCCTCGCTGATGAAAAAAGTTCTCCGTCTGGAACAATTGTCTGACACCGACGTACACGCCGCCTTCTGTGAGCTTCTGACGGCGCTGAATGAGCCGAGCGCGCCGTACACTCTGCGTACAGCCAGCCGTCTGTTCGTCAGCCGCCAAAACAAATTCCTCGACGACTTCGTGAGCGCCATCAGGAGATACTACCGGGCCGAGGCAGCGCTGTCCGACTTCGTCAGCGACCCCGACGGATCTCGTCTCGCAATCAACAAATGGGTGGAGGAACAAACGGCGCAGAAGATCAAAGATCTTCTGCCGGACGGTTCTATCGACAGCCTCACGGCCATTGTTCTCGTGAACGCCGTCTACTTCAAGGGCGACTGGGCGACCAAGTTCGACCCCCGCGGTACTCACGACTCGAAGTTCATTGTCAACGCCCATGAGACGGCCGTCGTCAAGATGATGTTCCGCCACGACAAGTACCGGTTGTCGGTTGACTCGACCCTCGACTGTCAGCTCCTGCAGTTGCCGTACGTCGGCGACCACCTCGCCATGTTTGTCCTCCTGCCGCATCAGCTCGACGGCCTCGAGTCGCTCGAGAAGAACCTCACCGCCGACCGCCTTCAGCAGGCGCTGCATCGTGTCTCCTCAGCTCGTCTCGTCGAAGTCGACGTCTCCTTGCCCAAGTTTCGCCTCGAGCAGAGCTGTCCTCTGACGGACGTGTTGGTAGCGCTCGGCATGGGCAACCTGTTCACGGCGGGCACGGCCGACCTGTCGGGCATGGACGGCGGGCGACAGCTGTACGTGTCGAGCGCCGTGCACAAGGCGTTCATTGACGTGACGGAGGAGGGCAGCGAGGCCGCGGCAGCCACGGCTGTTTGCGCTAGCAACAGGTGTATGCCGCTCAGGCCCGTCCAGTTCGTCGCCAACCACCCATTTATGTTCCTCATTGCCGACAACCGCTCCGGATCAACATTGTTCCTTGGTCGTCTCGCCAGACCGCCAGTCTGTGGCTAGTCCGCAGCTAACTGGACAACATTCCAATTGCCAGTGCAAGCTTACATTGTAGTACGAATATTCCATACGGAACAAAGCGTTTAAAATAGCATATTAATTAGTTTCAGTTGCTATGAAAGTAGTTAGCAAGAAAGTGCGTTTCTAACAATGCACTACAAATTTATGTTTACTATTAATATTACTTTGTTACACTTGTTATATAGATGTTGGGGGAAGTGCCTAATAAACAATGCGCTTCTTCTTTCTTCTTATCCATTCCAACTGTTTGCATTTATTATGTAAATAATATGTTTCTATTTTATTTGGAAATATTTAATTTAAAAAGTATTGAATTAATACAAAAGTCATGGTGCCAGAGAGACGCAATAGACTGGTGCGAAAATGAAGCAGCTTTGATGACACTGTAAAGAATTAACTGACTCTGTTCGTTGGATTAGTTATGGAACTCCTAAAGGTCAGTTAGAGCACGACGTCTCATCAGAAATAAACAAATGTAATTGTATACCTTTATAACGTAAGTTCGGTGCTGTTTCACTTTGCAGCTTCATGTATCCTTCTGTCTTGTTATTCAACGTATTGCGCGGTGATTGTCAATTTGGTGATGTGCGACGCCTGGAGTGGCTTAAAATCCCACTCTGGCATGGCAGTCCCCGCAGATACAGGCAGTTGGCTGAGAAGAGAATGCAGGATTGGTAGATTTCTGCTTTCGGTGGTCCCTCTTGTCAGCCAGTCGTGTTGTTCTTTTGTCTTCTCCTCTTCTCATGTCTGTTTTAATAGTCGACTTCCAATTAGTGCGACCATCAGCGGTTGTCTCCGAGCTGTTTGCGTTGATTCCCGTAATCTTCATACTCCGTTTACAGACGTCTTTGTTCCGCAGATATGGACGGCCAATAGGACGCTTCCCAATTACAAGTTCATCATAGAATACATATTTCGCCATCAGCCATTCGGTGAACATGACCGAGCAATCACATACGTCGTTGGCTTAACAGCGTGTATAAGCTGAAACATGAAGCACGCCCCCAGGACCTCGGTTTCACTTTGGAGCTTACGCTAGCAATAACTGACAGCCATGTTGCTGTTCGGACGAAAAACGTGAGGATTCGGGAGGGATTCGCCATCCTATCTGCGGTCGAAATGTCCGCCTCACTCACCGAGGAAAGATTCTTTCTCCAAACGATGCAATCATTCTGCATGTTGTCACTGGGAAGTTCGTTTTGGAGGAGATTTGAAAAAATTGGGCTAGTCCCAATTAGATCCCAAACGAAAGCAATTTTACTGGACGCAATCCTTTGTAATCCGGGTGACGACCGATCTGGTTTAGGCATCGTACTTTTCTTTTCGACTGCAGAAAAAGTACTCTAATGATGTGAGAATGGGTCCATCCCCAAGAACAGAACAACACTCAACAAGAACACAATGCATGCCCTCTGTTCTTTTTTCCTCATCTCCTAATTGGTAATTGTCCTTCGAACGCATGTCCTAACTGCATGTGTCCTGTCCTTGTCTTTCCTAATTGTGTTATTGTCCATATTGGTTGTCACTAGTGTTATGAATCTCATCTCATAATTGTGTCTTTAATTTAATTGTACTTTTTTCTAAATGCGCCTCTCCTTCTACATATATGTGTCGTTGTCCGTCATTATAATTGTTGAATTGGTTATTAGAGAAGCTCCTGTGAAGTGGCGAGAGGCTGTGTTATCTGCCAAGCACGGGTATCGCCGGCACTAGCCAGTTCATTGTCGCCATTTTTGCAAAATCTGGACCCTAGGACCCGGGATACGTTTGAAGAAACCCGAGCTGGAGTCAATAAGAAGTGTTTATTGCCGTTACCATTATCATTACGTTCTTCTAGTTGCCGCGGCTGTCGAAGAAACCCGAGCTGGAGTCAATAAGAAGTGTTTATTGCCGTTACCATTATCATTACGTTCTTCTAGTTGCCGCGGCTGTCGAAGAAACCCGAGCTGGAGTCAATAAGAAGTGTTTATTGCCGTTACCATTATCATTACGTTCTTCTAGTTGCCGCGGCTGTCGCAGAAACCCGAGCTGGAGTCAATAAGAAGTGTTTATTGCTGTTACCATTATCATTACGTTCTTCTAGTTGCCGCGGCTGTCGAAGAAACCCGAGCTGGAGTCAATAAGAAGTGTTTATTGCCGTTACCATTATCATTACGTTCTTCTAGTTGCCGCGGCTGTCGCAGAAACCCGAGCTGGAGTCAATAAGAAGTGTTTATTGCCGTTACCATTATCATTACGTTCTTCTAGTTGCCGCGGCTGTCGAAGAAACCCGAGCTGGAGTCAATAAGAAGTGTTTATTGCCGTTACCATTATCATTACGTTCTTCTAGTTGCCGCGGCTGTCGCAGAAACCCGAGCTGGAGTCAATAAGAAGTGTTTATTGCCGTTACCATTATCATTACGTTCTTCTAGTTGCCGCGGCTGTCGCAGTCGTTGGCGATCATGGCCCTCCAAAGTCTACGGTTCTGTGTGTTGTCCAATATTTCTGTTGCACTCCTTCCAAGCCAGTCGCTAGACTGTCAATTATTTCCACTCTCTGACGGCTTCTGCAACTTTCCCCCTCGATCTTTCCCGTTATTATTCGATGTTCTAAATTTTTATTTCTCATTACATAACCTATACATCCTTGTTTGCCAATTTTTTATTTTTCTGGTAGAGGACGAAACAACCGAATATATATCAAAGACAAAAAAAACTGCTTTGGATTGACAATAGTCAATGACTTACCTTATTGACAGGCTGTGGGACCGAGAGTCGCATGCGAATGAATGTGTTTGTGTTCGCATTATTGATAGCCTTCGTCAGCATCAGTCATCTTTCTTCCGTTCTTCTTTCTTCCGTTCCTCCAAAGACTTCAGGACTATATATAATCAAAGCATATATAAACACATGTCATATAATTATAGACCCCTGTAATTAGGCCTAGACACACGTGCACTAAAAAGCATACGCGCACACACGCATCATATATCGCACACACACCACATCCGCGTACGCCACATGCCATACATCACACGATTGATTGCTTGCTTGATTGATTGATTGATTGATTGAATGATTGGTAGAAAGTGGTGTTTTATCTATATAGTGTTAAAGTGTTATGTAATCCACTATGCATATTGTGAACAGTGCCATGTTTCAGGGCATCTTATTATACCTGTGCTACTTGTCAAATAATACTCGTATTGCTACGCTACTGGAATGAGGGCAGATATAAGCATATCGTATCAGCAGTAGTAAGGTAGTCCATCTCGGACAACATCCTGAGGAGTTTAAGAGGAGTTTTTGATCGATACTAGGGAGGTTTCGAAAGCCGCCCCCCTGAGTGAAGTGAGTAGTCACGTGACCGTATGTGTGAGCGTATGTAGCGCGCCCCCTGGCGGTGGAGTGAGCAGCCATGGAAGGCTTATCGTGTATATGAAGAACGAAAGACCGAAGAGGGAATTGTAATAACGAAAGATCAAAGAGGAAAGGTTTAAAAGGTGTTGAAAGGAACGAAAGATCAAAGAGTCATAACGAAAGATCAAAGAGAAGTATTGACAAAGTGATAGGTAAGTCTACCTATGTTGTATACTGAAAGATGTATGTGTATTTATAAACCGTATATAACGATATATTATTAAACTTTAAAATATGTATGTATGTATGAATGAATAGGTAAGTTTACCTATGTTGTATACTGAAAGATGTATGTGTATTTATAAATCGTATATAACGATATATATGAAACTTTAAAATATGTATGTATGTATGTGTGAATGAAAGAAGAATTAGTGCTAAGATAATAACCGACAACAGTTTGGAAGTTGAATAGTTTTAATAATTATCATTCATCATCATGGTTCAATGTCCCTTGTATTCAAAGAGGGAAGTAATTAATAAAATAATAGCATTCAATCATTAGTCGCTGCATTCCAGCACATTAGCGTTCGGCAGCATTGATCGCTGCATTCCATCCCTTGTATTCAAAGAGGGAATTAATTAATAAAATAATAATAGCGTTCAATCATTAGTCGCTGCATTCCAGTACATTAGCGTCCGGCCGCATTGATCGCCGCATCCCAATCTTCTTCGATAGCCTCCTCTGTGTCCGAAGAGGGAACAGGATCGGGATCAAATCGGCTCCGTGTCCGTAATAGTTCACGCATTACGTGGCAGAAGGTACACCAGTGGTTATCGCGGAGTTCCTCCTCCTCTCCGAAACATATATATATATATATATATATAAAACTTTGAAAATATTTATAATATATATATATATATCATGAATGCATGAGGTACAGGCGGGTGGAATAGCCAGTGATGTAACCGGACAGGGACATATATATATATATATATATATATATAAAGTACAGTCGGGTGGAATAAGCCAGTGATGTAACCAGACACCGCGTAGGGAATCGACACACGATAAAAGGGCAAGCTAGTAAAATAATCGTTGAACACTCACGTGCAATCGTCAACACTGGAGTCACTGGACACACTCCCTGTCATACTCCAGGTATCACCAGTATCGATGCCATCAGGAGAGCTGAAAGGTAATAAGATAACCGTGAGTGACACATAACGAACGTAAGAGCATAAGGAATAATAGAGGTGAGACGTCACAGGTATTGTATGTGAAGAACACTGTGATTATGTATGATATGTATAGGATATCTATCGAATGAAACAAAGCAAAGAATATATATATATATATATATATATATATATAATATATATTTTTATAATAATAATAATAATAAAAGTACTTACACAAATTTGAGACCACGCCAGTCGTCACGCAGTTGCTGGAAAGGTATCGTCGACGATGCCATAGTCTGCATCCACGCGTCGCGAAGACGCCATTCAGCACGGAGTTGAGCCCAAGGTGTCGACGACATAGCAATTGTGAATGAGATGATATGAAGAATGTAACAAACGAGCCTGTATATATATAGATAGAGCATATGTATGCAGACACACTATGAAGACAACTTGTAAGACACACTGTAGAATGGAAATATACCGGGGTATGAAAAGCACTGAAGACCCAGGGACGTATGACAACATCATCTAGGGATGTCACGTGGGTGACGCCTGGTTATGTAGTTAACAACGCGGTTATGGAAAATTTCGACGTGGTAAAGTACAAACCGATACCAGTCATATGACGGAGGGACCAGCTGGTGATAAGCGCGTGATGTGTCAGCTAGACCACAATGCATATGGAATGCGCCTTATCAGAACGCTAACAATACAACCGGAAGAAAAGAACTATGTGAGTGGTCAGCGATGAAACATATGGCGGTCAAGAGCTTGGATATACAATTCAGGGGTGCTGGTCACTTCCTATCGAATTTCTATCCATGCGAGATACATATATGGGGCGAAGACTTTACTTGTACAGAAGCAGCATATCAGTTTAAAAAAGCTAGACATTTTCACGACGAGAACACAGCGAGAAAGATTCAGACCGCGCGCACTGGAATACAGGCGAAATACTGGAGTAAAAGCATTCGTTGGACACCCGATCGAACCGCTTCATGGTTGTTACAACGTCGAGCCGTGATGTACGCTGTAGTAGCCGTCAAGTTTCGTGTTTCTAAACTACGCCAACGCTTGTTGGCTACAGGTGACGCACGACTTATTGAGAATGTACCCAGTGCAGAGGGGTATTGGGGTAAGAGCTCAAACCGTAACGAAGCAGGTAAGAATATACTCGGTGTGATACTTATGCAGGTGAGAGACTTCGTTAGACAGCGCTCTATACGGCTTACATAAGGCGCCCATTAAAAAACAGACAGACAGCCACGCGGTGACAGAGTACGGGAGATTGAGAGATAAAGTCACGCGCACGATAAGATGCGAACACCCAGGGGCGCGTGATGTCATCATCTAGGGGTATCACGCGGTCGATCCCTGGAGGGATTGAATTGTATATAAACCCAGGGTAAATCTAACAGGACAAACACTCTCTCTCTCCGTCTCGCTGCCGTTCGAAGCTCTTCTCACACCGACGCCTACACGACAAGATGGCGACGCCCAACGTTAACTCCGAGGAAATGCTCCTGTCAGAACTCGAACAAGTAAGTGACGGAACGTACGCGTTTGTTCGTCCACTGACACTAGTAACATGTGCTCTGTCCTCCGAATACGTATGTTATCCGGCATGTAAAGTATGTAATCGGAAAGTTCTTCTTGAAACGACGAAAGGAGGGCACCATAACGTCAGTATATGTTCGGTGCACGGGCGTCAGAAGGGAACTGCCGTTTACAAGTATGCTATGGGTATGCTTTTCGCTGATCACAAGGGCAATCAAGCGTGGGCAACAGGATTTGACCGCCTAGTCCAGGAGGTCGTGGGAGGAATGACAGCAAGCGACTATATGTCGCTTAAAACCGGCGACGAACGCTACCGGTCACTGAATGTCCTACGTGGTAAACAGGCTAGGGTGACAATTAGAAAGGCGACAAAGGCAGGCTATCAAAATTACACTGATAGCACTGGAAATAATCCAGTCGTAAGAGGCGCCAACTGACAGTGACTCACTGTTAGGTGGCGCCTTCTGGCGGAGTATAGAGAGGTCCTGTCTCTAACTGTTGTAAGAGGCGCCACCTGACAGTGACGAAAGAGTAGGTGACGTCCCCCAGGCGGAATATAGAGAGAGAGAGCCTGTCCCTAGAGGTTGAATGATCTCTCTCTCTCTCTCTCTCTCTCTGGTTGTCTACCTATTTGACACTATGATGTAATTTCCTCTGACGCGTGTTGTAGACGCCTCCTTGGTCAACGCATATTCCATCCGAGACAGTTCTGGCAACCCCCGAGCGTAGCCTGAAACGCCGACTGTCCTTCGATGAAAACAATGTTGACGAGGCAAGTGTCATTCATGTGGGGTCATGTTCTTGGTCTAGTGATCAGGATGACGATGATGATATTGCTAACGATGGTGATTTTGATACTGATTGGTCTGACGACGACGAGGCTCGGAGACGTAGTGAATTACAGGGGGCAGTAGAGAGAGTGAATGCAATTCAGAAACGAGCGGACCACATGATAGATGACGACTTATTTATGGCCACTATAACCACTGCATGCATTCGCCAGGTAGCCGAAGGACTGTACCTTCGCTATGCGAACGTTCACGAAGACGTGTACAAAGTGGATCGCTCGCGTATATTTTATACCTATGATATGGTAGTATCCGATCTGGTGTGCGAATCGCGCGCACCGTGGTTTGCTCGTGATGTCGTATCACGGGTGAAAACGAGTCTCCGTAGTCGCGGTATAACCGTGACGGATGAGAAGGAAGACGAAGCACCGAAGGAGCCCCAGCCCTGGTACCTACAAGACGACACGAGGGGGGAGGAGGCGGGAAGGCAGGTCTGGTGCTCCGAGATGTGCCTGGTAGCACGCGATGCTATCGTCCGGTTCGTAAGCAACGAACTGTGGCGCACTTTCGAAAGTGAGACAAACGTCATCTACCTGGTGCGTAGCGATCTGATCCAAGACAATGTGAGATATTTAGTACACCATTACAGGTTTACGGTGGACACACCGAAGCGGGCACGTGACATCATAACACGTGTGCAAGCCGTCCTGCGTGCACGTGGTATACCTCTGTTGGACGAGGAAACACCCTGCTAATGTTGTTGTTGTTATTGTGTTGTCAGGTCAGTGATGCTCCCTCTAGCGGACTAGATCTCATCCAAAGATCATATGATGAGAAGCCGCTAGAGTGGGCACCGAGAAAAAGACGCCGCCACCGCACCCCTATGCCACTGCGACAGGCTCTGCTCACGCACCTACACGACCAGCGTCACGTGACGGGTCTAGAGATGACATGTGAGTGTACGACACCACCACCACCATCCAACGAATCACTGGACATGAGATGTGACGACGATGATGACTATGACGTCACCACATCCGTCACCGAGTACGGGGCACTGCGGACGAATTGGTCGACGCTCGATGTGGCTGCCGATGGTCATATCGTGTGGTCGAAAACTGATACATCGATGCCGTGGGCCTACTCGGCTCCGTTCAATAGTGTGAAGCACCTCGAGCTAAACATAGAGAGTTTAGCCGGGGTGCTGTTCGCTACAAAACGATGTAGTCTAGATACGGCCGTGCGCACGATCTGCGATGAAATTGCGCGTAACGTCAAGCGCGACGAACACGTCGCCTACATTACGGAGACACTCCAGAAGCGTCTGCAGTGACGACAAGAGGAAATGCGCCCCTACGCTATAGCTGGGGTTATAGGCGCCGCTTGTCTGTCACTGTAGGCGCTTAGCTTTGCTTTCTTGTATACTCACTTTTATTTTGTAATTCAATGAATAAAGATGTATGTATGTATGTAATCCAGGAATCCGGTGTCTGTTGTTCTTGTCACCTTCATAGCTCGTTACGATCGATGAATACATACACACCCGCCTCCCCTCTGTCTATAGATCATATACACGCACACTCATACAAGCCACGGCTCCTATGACGTCACACTAGGATATATAGAAACGTACAAGGATCTCCTATCCTTCAGTTGTAGGTAAACGATGAAGCAGCACACGTGTCGTCACTGCGGTCTCGTGCTCGATACACACGCCGACATACAACGCCACATAGACCAAACGCATTCATCATCATCAACACACGTAGACGACGACGACGACGACGACCATGCTTACAGTAAACCACCAAACAGTTGTGACACCTTACAAAAAAGCGATACACTACACCGTTGCGAGAGATGTACACGTGAGTTCACGAGACGTGACAACCTGATACGTCACAACAGGAAGGGTTGTGACACCTCACAAAAAACACTACACCGCTGCGAGAGATGTGCACGTGAGTTCATGAGACGTGACAACCTAGTACGTCATATCAAGACGGTATGTAGCCGACGAGTGGAAGCGAGCGACCCACCCCTACGCAAACGAGCGAGACGCACAGAGCGACCACGTGTGAGTGCCGCCGCCGCCGGCGACGATGACGACCCGATACAACCACCGCCCCGACTCCCCTTCGCCGATACTCTATCGAGGGAGCTACGAGACGTCGTCCGAGATCACTGGTCGACCATCCGAACCCACGTGGCTAGAGGACCCGTGCAATCCAGGTACAATTACAGAGTGTCGACACCGGACACGAGCGCCCTAGAACCGTCACTGAAGATCATGTTCCGCGAACAGACGCACACCTTTAAGATTAATCTTAGTTATGGTTTTGTTCTAAGGAACAAGACCACGAACAGGTACAGGTATTTTCATTCGTCTTGTAACTGCTGCGGGCGTTACCTCGACGAACCGTGTCTGATCACAAACACTGCAGACTTTGATGCGTTTCTGGAACGTATCCGAGAAACAGACGTGCTGCAGTGGGTCATCAATCAGCGTCCGGACAGTCAATGGGTATGCGAGGTGGTCACGAATGTCACCTTCTTCGTCAATCACATCGTAGATCATCCGATAGGATGTGTGGATATCACACTACCGAGCTACATCAAACGAAACAAAGCCGTCATCGGATTGGAAAGATACACCGATCACAACAGGAAGTACACCGACAATCTGTGTCTCTTCCGGTGTCTGGCTCTGCACCGTGGATGCGACCGACACCACCTGGAACCCGCTGTGAAGCTACTCTACGCGAAGTACAACTGTGACGGAGTGGCAATGAAAGACTTTGACGGGGTGACAATGGACGATCTCTATCGCGTCGAGACCACCTTTGATACCAACGTATGCGTTTACAAGCTCGTCGAACCGGAAGAAGAAGGCGGAAAGGCGACTGCCGAACTCGTACGCCGGTCCTTGTGTCACTATCCCGAAACGATGTACGTCAATCTTCACGAGACACACTGTTCCTACATACAAGACGTGAACATGTACTGTCACTCTTATCGATGTAGGAAGTGTGGCGACTCGCTATGGCGCTACGCATCCAAACTAGAACGACACGAGCGCGGGTGTACGGGAGGCGTGCGAAAGATCTATCCCGGTGGTGTCTACCGTCCGTCGCCGACAGTCTTCCAGTGCTTGGACGACGAAAACATTCACGTTACCGAGTGTTTGCGCTACTATCCGTATCGCGCCACCTTCGACTTCGAGTCCTGGTTTGATACGTCACAGCTTCCGACGGACAGCGCCAAAGTCCACTGGGTGGCTCGTCACGTACCGTTGAGCGTGTCCCTGGCGAGTAACGTACCCGGATTCGAACAGGTACAATGTCTGATCACGGATGGTGACAGCAACAAGTTGGTATCCGACATGATGGGTATCCTTCAGACGATGAGCGAAGCAGCCTACGACGCCATCGTAGACAGTTACGAGGGCATACTACACGAACTCGGGGAGGCTATCACGACGTGGGACGAACAGGAGGCATCCGCCGCAGAAGGAGA
Source organism: Escarpia spicata (assembly GCA_963995525.1). NCBI lineage: Eukaryota > Metazoa > Annelida > Polychaeta > Sabellida > Siboglinidae > Escarpia > Escarpia spicata. Next base: position 61,421,903 of record OZ023212.1, read on the forward strand.
CGACAACGAGTCACGGCGAAAACCGACCAATCCCTACAAAACTATCATGGGTCAATTGTACGGTTGGCTTCATCAGTTGCCCGTCATCGGTTTCAACTCGAGCAGGTACGATCTGAACGTCATGAAACAGTTCCTGGTACCCTACTTCCTGTCCGAAAAGAAAGAAACAGAGGACGGGGAGGAGGAGGAGGGGACGTTTCACGTGATCAAACGCGGCAACACGTTTATGTGTCTATTGACGGACGACCTCAAATTCCTCGACATGACTCATTATATCGCCCAGGGATTCTCGTACGACAAGTACCTGAAAGCGTACGGTTGCGAGGTCACGAAAGGTCACTTCCCGTACGAATACATGGACAGCTTGGAGAGACTCGACGACACCGCTCTACCTCCCAAAGAGGCCTTTTTCAGTCGACTGAAGAACGAAGGTATATCCGACGACGACTACACGCGATGTCGGAAGGTGTGGCGAGACAACGACATGGAGACTCTGCGATACTTTCTCGTCTGGTATAACAACAGGGACGTCGTGCCGTTCTTGGAGGCCATCGCCAAACAGTTCGACTTCTACCGACACCGCGGTCTCGACATGTTCAAACAAGGGCTCAGTATACCTGGTTTGACCTTGTCCTATCTATTCACCTACGTGCCGGAGAGGACGTTCTTTACGCTCTTCAACGAGACGAACAAGGACGTCCACCAGCTCGTCAGAGAGAACATCGTCGGAGGACCGTCACTCATCTTCACCAGACACCACGAGAAGGAGGTCACGAAGATACGTCGTAACGACTACGGTGATGCGGCTCGAACGTGTCAGTCCATCGTAGGCTATGATGCGAATGCATTGTATCTGTGGTCGATATCGCAAGAGATGCCAACGGGATGGTACACGCGACGACGGGAAGAGAAGGAGTTCCGACCCGAAGCGGCACAGCCCACAGGTCAGATGGCTGCCGAATGGCTGACGTGGGAGTCCGAAAGCACGGGACTCACCATACGTCACCAGACCAACGGTCGAGAGAAGCGCATCGGTAAACTGTCGGTGGACGGTTGGTGCAGCGAAACGAAAACGGCCTATCAATTTCACGGGTGCTACTACCACGGTTGTCCGTGTACCGGTCGTGAGGTCAACGAGGTCAACGGGAAACCCATGACGCAACTGCTCGCCGAAACGCGAAAGAACATGGCCTATCTTCGACACTTTGTGAGTGTCGTCGAGTTGTGGGAATGCGAGTGGAAGGTCGCGAGACGCGATCCGTCCGTGAAACAGTTTCTGGACGTTCGGCAACGCCGTCGACACGTGCGCTGAAAAATGACGACACAACAGATCCTGACAGGGGTGCGCAACGGTAGCGTGTTCGGTATGATTCAGTGTGACATACGTGTACCGGAGGTCCTGCGCGCGCACTTTGCCGAGATGCAGCCCATCTTCAAGAACATTCACCTGACCCGCGACGACCTCGGACCGTTCATGCGTCGCTACGCCGAAGAAAACGACATCATGGCGACTCCGCGTCGCATGCTCGTCGGGAGTTATCGTGGGGATAAGATCTTGCTCGCCACACCTCTCTTGCGATGGTACCTCGCGCACGGACTCGAGGTGACGCACGTCTACCAGGTCATCGAGTACACACCGGTCGCCTGCTTCCGACGATTCGGCGAGGCGATGTCCACCGCACGTCGCGAAGGAGACGCCCATCCCGACAAGGCCATGATCGCGGATACCAACAAACTTATGGGCAATTCTTCCTATGGGAAATTTATCACCAACGTCGATAAGCACCGCGAAGTCACCTACTGCACGGAGAAGAGCGCATCGTCCGCGATCAACAATCGTCGCTTCCGCCAACTCGACGTCGTCGCCGCCGATGCGTACGAGATCGAAATGCACAAGCGCACCGTCAAATACGCTCTGCCTACGCACGTGGGATTCTTCGTGTTGCAGTGGGCCAAACTGCGCATGTTGGAGTTCTTCTACGAATTTATGGTCAGGTACGTGGATCGTCCGCTGTTCGAGTACTGCGAAACCGATACGGACAGCGCCTATTTGGCTCTGGCCGGAGAGTCCGTCGACGACCTCGTGACCCCGGCACTACGTGACCACTACTATCGTCACCGCTCCGAATGGCTACCGTCCGAATGTTGCGACGATCATCGGAACGACTACATACGCTGTCGACTAGCCGGACGTCCGTGGAACGGCATCGAGACGTGTTGCAAGGCGCGCAAAGCGTACGACAAGAGAACACCGGGACTCTTCAAGGTCGAATGGTCCGGCGACTGTTTCCTGGGACTGTGCAGCAAGACCTACTATTGTTCGGGTACGGTCGATAAATACACCACCAAGGGGCTGAACAAACGACTCAACGCCATCGACAAGCAGGCGTTCCTGGACGTGCTGACCAGTCGTCGCAGTGGAAGCGGAGTGAACCGTGGGTTCCGGGTCAATCACTCGTCCGTGCTGACGTACACCCAGGAACGTGCGGCGTTGACCTACTTCTATGCCAAGCGCGTGGTCAACGAGGACGGAATCACCACGGGTCCGGTGGACGTGTAACACCGAACCACTGCTGACACGATGAGGAAATGCGCCCCTACGTCAGTTGGGGTTATAGGCGCCTCTAGCTGTCACGTGGGTAGTAGGTGGAGACACACGAAAAACACTATTTAGACAGATGCTACGCAATCGATAGTCATAGCGCAGCATGTCACGGACGGGAACGGTCGTAGCTGTAGCACTAGTGGGAATACTCGGTCTGTACCTGTACGTCTTGTACGTCTTGTTCCGCGATCCCTTCCTTCGTTGGTGTGGCGGAGGTGTCGTCGTCGTCGTATCTAACAGCACAGCGGACAACGCAACATTGTCGAACGCCACCAGCAACTACTAGATGGACACGCGATGGAAACACCCCTTCACCTGTATCGTCGCGGGTCCGACGGGATGCGGTAAGAGCACGTTCGTGATGCGTCTGCTACGTCACGCCGCGACGATTATCGATCCGCCTCCAGAGAAGATCACGTGGTGTTACGGTGTATGGCAGAGTGCCTACGTCGACAACGACCTGGTACGCTTCGAGGAAGGCTTGCCGAGCGGTGCGTTCGATGCATCGACGCGTAACCTCGTGGTCATCGACGATCTGATGGCGGAAACGGACGAACGGGTCACGACCTTGTTCACGAAAAAGAGTCATCACCAGAACACGTCCGTACTGTATCTCGTGCAGAATCTGTTTCCGAAGAACAAGGAGAGTCGCACGATCAGTCTGAACGCACACTACATGGTAGTCTTCAAGAATCCTCGCGACGCGTCACAGATCGGACACTTGGCGCGACAGATGTATCCGGGACGCCTGAAGTTTGTACAGGAAGCGTTCCGAGACGCCACGGCGCCTCCGTACGGTTATCTCCTCGTCGATCTGAAACAGGACACGCCCGACGACATGCGTCTGCGCACGGGCGTCCTTCCGGATGACGGTGTCCAGTACGTGTACCAACCCAAAGTATAAGACGTCCGCGCGCCCGCCTCGTCCCTTCAGTCGCAGTATGGTCGTGAAGACAACAGCATGTCCGAACTCGTGAAGAAACACCTCCTCTGCATACAGACGCTGAACAGGTACAAGAGCACGAAATTGAGACGAGCCATCATCAGAAACGCCGACGCCGATCTGTTGTGTCCACTAGCCGAGTGTGCCTACAACATACTGAAGAAGAACTTGCCCTTGACCGACGCGCAGAGACGCGCTCTGAGTGTGTACAAAACAAACCTGCGCGCTTTGGCAAAGAGAGACGCGCCGGCGGCGAGGAGACGTCGCATCTTGCTACGGGGTAACAACCAGGGCGGCGGGGGACAGACCGGTGGTTTCCTGTCGGCAATGCTGGCACCTTAGTGACGAAGAAGAAGAAGAAGAAGAAGAAGACGACGTCGACGCCACTCCGCCACCACCAATAAAGAAAGAGAGGACTCCGTGGCATATATTTGGCACCGCGTGTCCCAAAGAGGAGATAGTCTTTCTGTGTCAAGTCGTCGTCTTGTACACGGTCATCTTGGTCAGCATCTACAACCTGACGTTCGGCCACCACGCCAATCCGACTCTTTGGACGGCCCTGTTGAGTAGTTCGTTGGGTTACCTGCTACCCAGTCCGACGTTGAAACAACATGGCGACGAGTGATTTCTATCTCACGTTGCCCAGCAATGCTTCCATGGACACGCACCCCGACAACACGCTGACCCACTACGTCACGACGCTACCGAAACGTATCCTACTACGGGGACAATGGGAGTGCGGACTGGTGGAGGTACAGTACCCACACAGTTGGTACAACGTCGTAGACGACGACGCGGGGTTCGCTGTGTCACTACCGATAGATGAATATCGGGACCCGCGGTCCCTGCACACGGAGATTATCCGAATCGGAACCGGACACTATAAAGATCCGTGGTCACTGATCCTTGTCATTAACGCTGCTCTACGTCGCGTGGTGGGAGAGGGACGAGTGAAACTGAGCTACAGCATCATCACGCGTAAGGTATCGGTGCACATGGCACCGAATACCGTCTTCCGCGCCGCTATGCTGACCACCGTTCTCGGCTTTCGCACCGCTACGCTGGCGGCTCTCCCGAAGGACCCCGCGGCACCCGAGTTCAAGGTACGTATCGTGGAAATCGACACCGTGGTCACCATGGAACGAGCATCGCTCTACATCTACACGGATGTCGTGGAACCGCGAGTTGTCGGTGACAGTCTCGTACCGCTGCTGCGCATCGTTTCGGTGAGCGGTCGCCATGGCGACGTCGTGTCGAAGACCTTCGACAAGACTCACTACGTACCCGTGCTCTGCAAAGAGTTTGGTACGATCGAGATAGATATAAGAGACGACACGGGACAACGCGTGCCATTCGAGGTCGGCAAGGTGACAGTGACACTTCATTTCCAACGGCAACGGACGGCACTGTTCTAGAGAGAGATGAATTACAACGATTACTACGCTCGTCAAGCGGGTGGTGCGCTTCCTTATTTCGCGGGTGCCCGATACCAACGAGGACACGGACTGGGAAGTCTATTCGGAGGTCTATTGCGTAGCGTCATGCCACTCGTCAAGAGAGGCGCCGTGGCGTTGGGAAAGAGAGCTCTGTCGACCGGCGCACGTATAGCCGACGACGTCCTAGCGGGGCAGAACATCAGAACGGCCGCCAAACGTCGCGAAATGATAAGCGACCTCTTGACCCCTTGCGTGCATAAGCGTATAAGACGCACACCCGCCGCGAAACGAGTCAGTACAGCCGCGAGACGTAGAAGGAAGCAGCAGAGACCGAAGGCACGTCGTGAACCGGATATATTCGACAATGGCGTTCGTTCATAAACTATCATGCGAGGGACTCAAGAGCGAACTCGATGTCTTCACCGTGCCTCCGACTCAGACCAGCGTCATCGACAGTCGCACGGTCCACTACCAACCGATGTCCTCGCTCGACTCGGGTGGTCCGATCGAATTCGTCGTACCTGGTTCGGGAGACGATTACCAGGATCTCGCTAGCACGACGCTACACATTCAGGCGAAGGTGACGCATGCCGACGGAACCGATCTCGACGCCGCCGATCCCGTCGCTCCCATGAATAACTGGCTCCATTCACTGTTCAGTCAGGTCGACGTCTACCTGAACGGAACGCTCGTGACTTCCTCGACCAACACGTACCCGTACAGCGCCTACATAGAGACGCTGCTCAGTTACGGCAACGATGCCAAGGAGACGCACCTGACGAGTCAGATGTGGCACAAGGACACGGCTGATCGCATGGACGCCGTCGTCATTGACGGTGCCGGTGCGGCAGCCAACGCGGGGTTCGTCGCCAGACGCAACATGATCGCCCAGAGTCGCGTGGTCGACATGACGGGTCGTCTCCACGTCGATCTCTTCCATCAGGATAAACTCCTCATCAACGGTGTCGAGGCCAAGATACGTCTGGTGCGCAGCAAGGATGCGTTCGCACTCATAGCGGGCGGAGGTAACCCCGGCTACAATATACAGATCGTCAACGCTACACTGTTCGTCAGGAAAGTCACCCTGAACCCAAGCGTGCAGATGGCGCACATCAAAGCCCTCGAAAAGGCCACCGCCAAGTATCCGCTGCGACCCGTCGAATGCAAGGTCTACTCCATTCCCACAGGTACCCGCTCACACACGCACGAGAACCTCTTTCTTGGTGTTCTTCCGAAACGTCTCGTGCTGGGCTGCATCGATAACGACGCCTACAACGGACGCTACGACAGAAATCCCTTTCATGCTAAAAACAACAACATCAACTTCTTCGCCGTGTACGTCGACGGACGACAGATACCCGCCAAACCTTTCCAGCCCGACTTCGACAACGACCTCTTTGTCAGGTGCTACCATAACCTGTTCACCTCGACGGGTAAGGCGTGGCAGGACGAAGGCAACGGCTTGACTCGCTACGACTTCCGCCACGGCTACACCTTCTTCGCCGTGGACCTCACCCCCGATGCGTGCGACGACTGCTGCTTCCATCTGGTACATAAGGGCAACGTGCGTATCGAGATTCATTTCCACGACGCGCTGACAACCACTGTGAACGTCGTCGCCTACGCCGAATTCGAGAAGGTGCTGGAGATCGACAGGAGTCGTAACGTCATCTACGACAACTGATGGAAACCATACAGCTCGTCCGCCTACTCACCCGCGATACGCACGCCCGTGTCGTCATGCGCGGAATCGTACCCAAAGACGTACTCCTCGAACTCCGGATAGACGCTTACCCCGTCGCCTTCGTGTGCAACACACGACGCGGGTAAACCCGGTGAACATTGGATAGCGATCTACGTAGACGCCAACGGTTGCGGCGAATACTTCTGCTCGTACGGCCTGCCGCCGCAGCACGTCGAGTTTTGCCGCTTCTTGAATAAACATTGTGTAACGTGGACTCATAATTCTAAGAGACTGCAGAGCCCCGTGTCTAACGTTTGTGGACAATACTGCGTTGCTTATCTCATGTTTCGATGTCGTGGAGTTGTCATGAAGGATTTCGTAAAAGGTTTCGGCACTGATCTGGTAGCAAACGATTGCCGCGTATTCGATTGGCTTAAACAACTGCGATAACCGTGTTTCATTAACGAACAGATATCATCATCGTCATTATACGATTCGAGTCTATGACGCGGTGGTCACACATCCGTAAGCTCACGACCTCTAGCGCGGTGTTCGCTCACCCGTAAGTCGTACCATCATCATCATCCCACGAGCCACTGGCGTGGTCGTATTGACCCCTAAGCTCACGACCTCTGTCGTGGTGTTCACTCACCCACAAGTCTTGATATTCGTGCGCTTCACTTAATAAAACACGGTTTCATGTTATACGCTTGTATCTTTCATCAATAAAATACGTGTGCACTCGTATACTCTTGTGTTTCGTTAGTTCTTTCATACACGTACATTCATACACACGGTTTATAAATACACATACATACATAATCACACCCTCTGTACGCTTCCCGTCAGGGGGCGTCACCTCTGACGTACCCGCCAGGTGGCGCCTCTCGTTACATATACGGTCACGTGACTACTCACTTCACTCAGGGGGGCGGCTTTCGAAACCTCCCTAGTATCGATCAAAAACTCCTCTTAAACTCCTCAGGATGTTGTCCGAGATGGACTACCTTACTACTATCAGCATCTCCTCGACCTACATGTTGCCAAGTCCATGACGCAAAGGTCGTTTTCTCGATTTGCTGCGCGTGCGTGGTTCGTTCGATTGTTATGCCCTGCTCAGACTACTGACTTCTACAACTTCTACAAATGAGTTGGCCAACACAACGTTTAATGTTGTATTTTCGCCGATTACTGCTGAGCTCACACTGTGGATTAACCAATCGGCGACTTGCCAGCATGAAGTTACGATCCTGGCGTCAACTGCGTACACCACAAGAGCAAACCCATGTCGCTCTTATAGGGTTTAGATGTCACTACAATAGACGAGTTTACTGACGACTCGCGATGAGGCAGCGCGCATACGGCCATCAGAGACAAACGTGCACAAGACACCGAGACAGTACGCTGTAGCGTGTGTGTTTGCGTCTGTGTGTTATTTGGAAGGTTTGCCGTAAAGAGGGCCTATTATCGGTACAGATTGTATGCAGTGGTGTATTTTCGCGAAATTAGTTTTCGTCGTTCAATATAACCGTAAATATTTAACTAAAGCAACTACTCCTAATCACGTTTGCCTTCAACCGATAAAATAAATTTCCACCCTTTGGATTTGTTATAACAAAACTTAAAATGCTGCAATTTGGTGACACATTGTTTTGTATTATTTGATTTGCAGCGAAAACATTCCAAAATTTATGAATAGCGGAATTTATTTATGTCATATCATCACTGGCGTAACGAGGGGGGACGGTGGTAGCCAATGCCCCAGCATCACTTTTTGGGGGCGGCACTTTGGGGAGATTGTTTTTCTTAGACACAATTCATACATATTTATAGGTTGTGGTCCACACGAATTCTGAATACATCGCTCTCATATTACATAAATATGGAAGTAATCACGCTTGAATACATCAAATGTAACTGAGTTGACACTAGCCAATAATGGTGTACGTAACGCACAGGCGCCCGAACTGGTCTACAATACGTCTATTATAGGTCTACTGGCGGCCGAATTGTCTGCGCACTGTTACTGCTGCGCACTAGCGTCCGCACGCGCAGTGTTTGTAAATATAATATTACCTGAAATAAGGAAATATAATAAGAAAACGCTGAGGATGCCGGCTTGTCACTACAAGAGGAGGTGAGGCGAGAGCAGCTGCAGATCATCGATCGACTCCACGGGGAGATAAGAAACAGGACAAATCACATGATGGATGTGAACGACAAATTCGGGTTTCTTACCAATATGGAGCGCCTGGTGGACTCAACCAGAGATGAAGATATCGACCCAGCCATCGATCGAGTCACTCACACCTACGTCGACATCGCCGCTGAATAGATGAAGGGGGAGATACGCCGTGTGCGACGTCACCTCCATAGTTACGAACAACAAACAGGAGAGACGACCAGAAATTATGCACTCGATCTCCTTAATTGGGTAGTGAAATTGGGACACGAGACATCCTTCCAGAACCTGCTCGTATGTCTTAGGACGTTGCTCACTTAGTGCGTGGGCGTAGCCTCATGTGAGAGAAGCTTCTCAAAGCTTAAACTCGTTAAGTCTTAAGACATACCTTCGCTTAAGTATGGGTCAAGAGCGACTGAGCAGTCTTGCACTACTGTCGATCGAGCGAGAATTGACCGATGTCGTGGATTTCGACGGCGTAATTGCTGAGTTCGCGTCACTCAAAGCAAGAAAGGTTAGGCTGTAGGAGAATTTGACGGAGCTTCTGCGCTCGGACCAACAAATCACTGCCGGTTTCATTGGCCTATCATTGTCGTTGCGGTGGCAGTGGCGGGACGAGCTCGCAGTGAACATATGTTGTGTTGACAGTTGTTAACTTCGACTGTATATTCAGTAGTTTGTTAGCTGACCACTGTTGAGGGTTTTGCTGGGAATTTGTTCATGGGTTTCATTGGAGATGTTGTGTATACTGTGTTGACGTGTACCTCAGTGAATCTTTAAATCGCGCCTGAATCATTAAATCGCGCCTATCGATACGTTTATATATTTTTGCTACTGTGCTGTAGGAGCAACGATAAGTATATCACTATCGATACCTATTCCATTACTGCACTCTATTTGTTCTTTTTTTTGGGGGGGGGCATTTTTTTACTCTTGCCCCCAGCGGCACTTGGCCTCGTTACGCCACTGTATATCATAAACATTTATTTTTAAAATGTCGGATAAATAAAACATCACAAAAGAACTTCTCTGTGGGATTCGACCCCGCGATCAAAATGGCACCAACCACTAAGTACAGTAATGTAACCACTCGGCCACTAGCGCTTATAGTAATCGATGAATGTTATTAGCACCTGTGCGAAAAACATAACGAACCCAATGTTTGACAACAAACTTTTGAAATGTTAATAAGGAAATAATTGAATGAAAGATTTTGAAAATATAACATTGTGAACCAGAAATACAATTGAATCCCTCGAGGTTTCTCATGGCACATTTCCTACGGAGTATTTTTTCAAAACAATCGAACCTAGCTAGTAGACACCCTAGCCAAGCCTAGCCCTAGCCTAGGTTAATATACTTATATACTAATAGAATTAGGGCTAGGGTCTCTCATGGCACATAATATTTCCTTATTGAATAGTGTACTTGGAATACTCGCAAATGGTACTCTGCCGCTGCATCTGCAGATTGCTGTAACTTTGACTCGATTAAAACAGTTTAATGTGTTAACACATTTCGCTATCTGCGAAACAACCGCATGCTTATTCATTTTAATATCCCCCTGTTTGTGTAGGACTTTGCTGTCATTGCATATAGTATAAGGGACGCCCGCCACATTTCAATTACCTCCTCTTCTTTTGTTCCATCCCATTCTGCCATGTCGGATGGTGGTTGCACTGGTTGGCTGGCCGAGTCAGTACGTTTTAAGAACCATAGAATAGGACGTAGGACCAAACTATTTCCAACATACCCCATACATGTCAAGATTCTCACCTTTTTGAGGTAAATCAGTTGTTCGGAACGTAAAACGTAATGTGCGCGTAATACGTAAAACGTAACTAAAGCCCCGCTCAGACTATTGACTTCTGTAACTTCTACAACAATCGCCGACATCTACAACGGTTGGGTACAACTTCTACAACAGGTGTTGTATCAAATTCGGAAAATGAATCTGCTCCAACATTTGTCCATAGTCTGAGCGCGAGCCACAACTAAACGTCACGCACAGTTGGCAGTGGGAGCGCACATAACTGTTGGGTACAACGTCTACAACTTCTACAACACCTGTTGTGCCAATACTATTATTGTTATAACACATGCTACTGCTTCAAATGGTTCCGTACTAAAAGTACTTTGTGATTCACGTATACATACATCAAACCAATACTCAGTTCTCCAGTCTTTTCCAGACAGCAGTAAATACACAAATAGCATGGATGACCAAATCCCTACATTTGCACCTAATCCAGCAAATACATCTACCCCCCCCCCCCCCCGACCAAGCAAACGCTAAAACAAAATAAAACCTAAAAGCCATGCTGATCAACTGCACCAGTGTCAAGAGTACAGCCAAAGTATCCCAACTTTAGGCAACAATTAATCTTACAAACTGTGACAAGTGGAAACGAAACGTGTTTCAAGCATCCCCACATATTCTTTTATCCCCACAAACTATGAAGCAATCAGAAAGGACCGCAACACTCATGGAGGTGGTGTTCTAATAGCATTGAGAAATTACATACTTGCAGACATGTACTAAGGTAATCTACTTTCACAACAAAGCCATCTATTTGGCATCCTACATCCTACTACAGACCCCCAAATGATCATAAATATCCCTGGAAATCATATAAGAATCCCTGGCTATCCTCTACCGTGGATGCAAACTTCCTCGATCAGTTATAATCGCCGGGGTCCTATACCTACCAGACATCATATAAAGATATCCAAACACCTACAGACCATAACATCCTTCAAACACACCTAAGCAAACTAGCCAGAGTGTCAACTTCTCAGAATTACAAATAAACGCAAACCAAGCCACTTCATTTCTCCGCTAGAACACATGGTCTCCTTAAGGTAGCTGCACGGGTATCATGTCAGTTGATTTCTTTATTTTTTTCTTCATAGAACATTAGTAGGTGTCAATATGAACGTGTGTACCATTAACAAAAAACCAAGGCACTAGCATCATATGTCACCAATCCGTACTTTAAAAACTAGTATTTTTAGTGTGTCTGTGGAAAGTCTCTCTTCAGATTCTTGGAAACTGACGATGTTTCCATAGTGACGATCACATGTGCGTCAGCCCAGTTCAAACATAAATTCATTCACCATGGATGCATATCATAATAGTCTGATTATTTTCTTGCCACTATGCTGTTGTATCATAATTACCAAAATGCACCACGCTGTCAAATCACCAAATGCTGGCGGTAGTTTTGTTTATTCTCCGATAATGCCCTACCCCAGCCGCCATTTGCAATGACACGTGACTGACCCCAGCAAGTGTCAATCAATCTGGTCTACCACAACAAGTTCAATACATGTCCCTTCGTAACATAATATCACGAGACAACTTGGCGGGAAAACCTTGGGGGTAATCTCAGTAATAGAAGTGTCTGTCAAATTGTGTTGAAACAAGCCACATGCCAGTAAAAAAAGTCACATTTCTAAGCAAAAAAACAAGCATCTGGTGACACTTGTATTATTGGTAACAACCAGGAAGTATTACTTAATGTAACTTTTTATAAAAACTACAATACTTACAAGGCCATAACTTGGCATATGAACTCGACTTGTGTTTACACAAAATTGTAAGGGATGATTTTATGTTTGGGGAAGGGGTCGTGCCAAAAACGTAGTACGGATTTTTGCTGTCTTTCAACATTGTAGCAAAATGTTTATGAAGCTGTATCAAATTTAATGTGCATTTGTTTACAAACAAAACCCGCTTGAATGTCAATAACATGTTTGTACTTACAACTATAAAAATTTCTCTTTTGGGGAGTTTCTCAAAATGAAATAAAATGCCATTTTAAGGTGATTTTTGACATATTGTTTAATTGTTTTTAAACACATTTAAATATATCTAAACAACATAAAAATTCAAATCTTTTTGGTATGGAGTATTGTTTTGTATCTGAGGCAAACTCTGAGAAAAAATGGTTAGCTTATCTTCAAAACTTACATTAGAAATGATTAATTCAAATTAAGCATATAATAGCCGATCCAGCCACCTTAAACGAACTGTCCATCCTGCAACACCTAAACTTAATAAGTAAGACCAAAACCACAGTACGGAGCTGTAGCCTGGAATCCCTATACACAAAATAACATTGTACCCTCTACAATATTCAAAGAAGTGCAGCTTGATTTACTTGAAACGACCACCGCCGCACAACAAGGGTAACCAGCCTCATAAACAAACTTGGTTGGCAGACTAAGAAAGAAGACGATTACAACACCAACTTACCTTCTTCTGCAAAATAAAACTTCCTGAACATTACCCTACCACAACATCTTATAGTCCCATCCTCCCGTACACGAAACAGCAATCCAAACAAATACATACAAATACATGCACGCATAAATACATAATAGTATGCATACTCATTCTATCCTAGAGTTATAAGAGCTTGGAATCTACTCCCTCCAGAAATAATAAGCCTACCCATTTCAACAAACTCTGAGTACCCTCCACCTTGTCGCTTACTAGACTATAGATAAAGGCAAAGACTATGTTTTAATCTGCACAAATTATTGCACTTGTTTTACATAATTATTTGTTTTATTTTTATTTTAAAATTATTTTTCAAATTTATTTTCACGCACCTTTCTCAATGGGCATTGCACAACTCCTAGGTTACCCCTAGAAAGGGGCTGTATGGAGAAACGACACCTAAGACCTAATAAATTAGTTATGTCAAAACCTTTTGAAGTTTCTTCCTACCTAGCTGCTATTGCCATGTTATATGTGGCATGCTAATTTTCTGTGCTATTTCCAGTAGTTGTTTAAGTGGAATTAACTTAGCTTAGGTGGAGTTATTGTAAGCGGCTGAAATTATTGAATGGAATAAGTGTGTGTGCACAACCAGTAGTGTATGGAAAATGAACACACCAGAAGGGATTGAACCTGCCACACACAACACTGAAACACTATTGTCATAAACAACACAGTTCAACAGTTTTTAAACAAACAAATGACATAGTATGTCTGCATTTACAACACAATACTCTAACAGCATTCAGTCACAAATATATTGTTTACATTGTTGGGAAAGTCATAATGTTCATACATGCATCTGAAATTTGATAAACGAATGTTAATGTTTCACAAAAGAGATAACATCGTATGTTTGAATCATTTGACAAAAAATAATACAATAGGGGGTAAGCCTGGAAAGGAGACAGAGGAAAAAAGAAGCCCTAAGATGTTTTAATACAGTGGAATCTTGTAATGTCAACTCATCGATAATGGCATCAAAACTTTAAAAAACCTTAAGACATTTAAATTATCAGTACCTGGTGGCCTCCATTTTAAACGAATTAGCAAAGAGCATCAGCATTCCATTATCAAATTTTAACACATCACTCACAACAGAAAAATTATCCACAGACTGGAAACAAGCTAACATATCTGCTATTCATAAGAAAGGGAATAAAACCTAAGCACAGAAGTACCGACTAGTTAGTTTAACGAGCGCACTAGCGGAAATTTGGGAAAGAAAAGTCAACGAAATCATCACTGAATACATGAAATAAAATGACCTGCTGAGCGATAAGCAAGTTGAATTCATCAAGGGCCGTTTTAAAGTATTTCGACTATTGAAAGTCCTCGATCCATGGACTGAAACACTGGACAATGGAGGATGCATAGACATATTATATTGTGATTTTTTAAAGCTTTCGACAATGTTCCACATATTCGATTCATTGAGAAACTCCAGACAACACTTACAAGTACGGACAATGTGAAAGTTATTGGAGTAACTTTCGATCCATCAATGACTTTTGAGGCATATATGTCAGAAATTTTGTTTATAAAACCAATTCGATGATGGGGATAATCCGACGTACTTTCGATCACATGTATGAAAAGTGTTTTTCTACAACTTTTAAGGGTCTCGTCCGTCTATACATTGAATAGTTTAATCAGGTGTGGAGTCCTTTCTTAATTAAACATATTACAGCTCTTGAAAACGGTCAGCGCAGAGCACCCAAATTAACTCCTGGTTTCAAAGACCTTGCATACAAAGAACGTGTACAGAGACTTAAATTACCAACTCTATCATACGGTCGCCTCATAGGAGATATGATTGAAATGTATAAGATGCTAACAGGGAAATATGATCCAACAGTCTTATCCAATGTTGTTATTTTGAGAGCCAAAGAAACAGATACGAAAGGGCACAACCTAAAACTATTTAAAGAAAGATGCAAATTAAATATTATAAATAACTCATTTATATACCGACGCACAGACGTTTGAAACATTCTCCCACAGTCTATAGTTGACGCTCCACCGATGCAGTCGTTTGACACAAAATAGATAAGTTATACCAAAACCATCCTATGAAACCTTAATACACTGCCCCACTCCTATCTTAGATTGTGCCAGACTCAAGACAGTCCGAGCATATGTCAAAACCGAGAGCTGGCACGTAAGAGGAAATTGCAGTAATCCTTAGTCAGGCCAGAAGAGGACCTGTAAGAACCTGTAATATGTTATTCACTTTACTTTTTAGGTCTTGAAAATGGTCCAGCAACATTGAACTTAATTTTTTTAAGAGAAAAAGAGGTAATCGGGAAGTGGGAGACACTGGAGCCGTTACTGCCTATGATACAGAGCTAACTGCACCAATGATCGGCTCGGGACATCTCATCGGGAGCTCCTTACAACCCTACTCTGGAGAGTAGTGTCACAATCCTGATCTCTCAAAGTTTACCCACACGGTGTGGAAGTACTCTGCAGGGGAGGGATATATCGGATCCCAAGCCTTCCCGGCGTTCCCGTAACCGGTGTGGTCATCCATGCCACGTGATATAACCCTATATATTGAGCACGTCAAGCTGCAATTAACATATAAAATTTACCTGCTTTTATACCCTGCCTGACACAGTCAGGCGAAATATGTGGTGTGAACTTTAACTTCGATTATTCTTCATATCTACACCTAGTGAAGTTATGTATTCGTTAGAATGGTATTAAAACTTTGGTCATATGTTATGTTATATGATATGATGCAGTAAACGTGTGTATACGCGGCATAAATAATATTATTAATCTATTATAAGTATTCTGATGCATGCAAGTTCATGGATAGTATTGGTTGGAGACGATAGGGGGCGAATCCAATATGGCCGCACACAGTGGGGAAACTTCCAAAAGTCAAATCATATTTATTGTATATGTATTATACCAACAACGGTTGTTCAATTATAATACACAGTGCGGTATTAATAGTGAATGAATAACGAAGAGAGATTGTGTTCGAACTTGCGTTTACTCCACGGTGGTGCGCTGCATTAAAAAATGTTCAACTAGTGCATTTATTCTGTGTGCCTTAAGTGACGATACATTTCTTTCTAGTAATTTGATCACTGCCAAATAATATAACTATAATTGGACAACCACAAGCGTATGGGTATTTGCATTGTGATTGGCAAGATATCCTAAGAACACATCACGCCATTGCGTATGTACGTATATATCTATATACGTGTCTACATTACGATACGATACGATATAAAAGTAACGTTTAAAGACAATAGCCATGTTCTTTTTCTCACGTTTGCCTGCTGCCGTTAATAGACTAGTCAACAATAACGGATTTTCATATTGTACCCAAAGGCAATATATAGAACAGACTACAACTACTTGCTGTTCTAAACATCCAATGTCCCTACCTTCCTTCGGCTGGCGCTGTTGCAGCAATCTTGCAATGGCTACCCATGCACGCTGTATTTTCCAGCATTTGTTTGCATGCCCTATAGTCTGTTGCACAGTTGAAATCACCTGTTAAACGAAGCACCATATCGAGCGTCAAGCGAATATTGTTTATTACATATGTAGGATGTGAGCTTGACCCACGCATGCATGTCAACCATCCACCAGTTAAGTCGGTATTGTACTGAAACCCGTCGTGTCACCTATATTTCAACCACTGTTTTCCTATTGGTCGTTTTACGCTTCTCAGTCACACGTGTACAACAACTGTCAGGTGCATGGAACTCGACAGAGGTAGTCATTTTAACTTCAAATTAAAGCCAAACTAAATCCTCTTGGCATGTGATTAAGAAGTGGTGCCTAGAATGTTCACCGGTAGTTGAATCAATGCATTGTCTCTGAGGTATTGCACAAAGCCAATGTTTGTGCATGGACGAAGCACAGTTAACACGTATATAGGATTAGCCTGTTATTCGTGTTAAATGTGCAAAGACCCGTGACCGTACCCAATTACCAGTGAATGCGAGAGAGAGAGAGGGGGGGGGGGGAGAGGGGGGAGGGGGAGAGAAAGAGAGGGGGAGGGAAGGATGGCGAGATGGACGGAGAGAGATAGAGGAGGAAATGAGAGACGGAGAATGGGACAGAGAGATAGAGAGAGAGGGGGGAAACAGGGAGATCGACGGGGAAAATAAGGATGGAGGGGTAGAATGGGGAGAGAGACGGAAATGGAGAGGAAGGGAGGGAACTGGCGGGGGACAGGAGTGGAAGGAGGTGAGAAAGGAGATGGAGACGAAGATACGAGGATAGAGAATGACAATGAGTTTTATTTCCCTAATACCCCTTGCGGAGTACGAGAAAATGTTTCTCTCTAAAATACATTTTAATAGAACATATCGTATTCTTAAGAACATATAGACTTATATTACGTAAATCATATTTACAGTATGTAAAACATAAACAACACAATGCATAAACCATTCAGTGGCCTTACTGTATTAAGTGTTTAGATAATTTTATAATCCGTTGCAAACCAAATAATGTAAAATAATATAAAATAAATCACGTATTATACATGTATTGCGCAATTTGATCTCATTTACATGTAATTATATGACTAGTAAATTAATTATCAGCTACGGTGTTTTTCTACGCAATTCACAGTTTTGACAGGGAATTTATTAGATAGACAAACTTTGTCATGATTACATTAATAAATCTGGAAAGATCTGTCTGATTCTAAAATATTTCTTTACGTATTTTGATATTTCTTCTATTTGTCATTTGTAAAAAGTTAAGACCAGGCATGATTTTTTGAAGAAATTTGATAAAACTATGATTCGTTGGCCTTCACATAGCATTATATTAGTTTATTTCGCCAAATAAACGTAGTACAACACAATATGAAACTTTATGTCGTCCAAAAGTGTCAGTGTCTCTACTTTTCAGTATTTAGTGTAGCCTCCTTTTCTGTCAATGACCGCCTGGATGCGACGTGGCATGCTAGAAACCAGAGATTCGCAGTACTCCTGGGTGATTTCGGTGACCCAAACGTCCTTGATAGCTTGTTTTAAATTTTGAGCGCTTGATGGTTGTTTGTTTGGCACCTTATCCTTCATTTTAGTCCACAGATTCTCAATGGGATTTAGATCTGGGCTGTTTCCAGGCCATTCCAGCACGGAGATTGTGTTCTTCTTGGGGAAATCAGTGGCTACCTTGGATCGGTGACAAGGAGCGCCATCTTGCATGAAAATCGTACATTGATGGATGTCCATATGCAGTTTCAGCTTCTCCTCCAGCAACTCCACGTACCTAGGTCCATTCATAGTGGTGTTAGGTGGAATAAAATACAGACCAGAAGGGCCAAAACATGACATGGCACCCCGAATCATTTGACTTGGCGGGTGTTTCAATGTAGCTGCTGTATATTTCTCATAAAATCGCTTTTTACCTACTGGCCGCCTAACGTGCCTCTTGCGAGGTACAAACTGTTGCATGGTCGATTCATTTGAGAACAACACTTTCTTCCATTGCGCGAGAGTCCAGTGGCGATGTCGTCTGGAAAAGTCTAGTCTCTTTTTTCATCACAGGTGTCAGGCGTGGCTTCCGGGCCGGCTTGCTGGACTTGAGCCCAAATTCCATGCTGAGACGTCTCGAAACAGTACTGAGACTTATTTCCGTACCTTTTAAGCGTAAAGCAGCCCGAATTTTCTTGCATGAGCTCATTGGCGAGCGCATCACGATGCGTCTCATTGCGTGGTCATCCCTGAACGTAGTTTTTCGTGGACGACCACTCCTTTTACTGTAACGAAAAGTGCCATCAGTATTGAATTTGACGATGACATTGTGCACGGCTGTCTTGGAATAACGTAATTTAGCACTAATGTATCTTTCTGTATCTTTCTCCATTCTATTAGTGCCCTTAGAAACTCTGTCAAAGACGATTTTTTGCCCATTTCAGGGATGAAAACAAAACTGAAAAACACCTAATCGATACTGACAGCAGCAAACAAATGACCTGGAAGTACTGACTAGGCGTATTGCTTCAAGGCCCAAATAGGATGATGCAATCCAGACATTATCTGATGCAATCTGATGCCATACCGTAAAATGCTTTAAAATCGTGCCTGGTCTTAAACTTTTGCAAATGACTGTACATAAAGTACATAATGATATTCATCACCTTGGTCTCCAAGGTGATGAATATCATTACGTACTTTATTCCATTGTTGCATAAACGGATAATTTGTAATTTCCACAACGGAATTTACATAACTTGATTCTGTCAGATGGGCTCAAGTAGATTAAATACTTCTCGGGCCCTGCTTCATTAAAAAAAATTATGTAATTTGAACACAGCCTATTTACATGAATTTCATTGTGCCATGTCTGTTTGTTTATGTCTTTCATTTTAAGTTCTAGGGTATGCTTCAACCATTTTATATTTACTTTTCTATGATCATGCCACATGTTAAATAGTCCACATCCATCAATGATACTATTGATTTTTAAATTCCATATCCATTTAAAATTACCTGTGTCATGTAGGTTTTTCATCAGTCTAAACATAATACTAGATAGCTTGCTTTGTTTGCCTTCAATTAAGTGTACCCAAACGTTTATCATTCTCTTTTCTATAATTGTTGTCACACTTTGTCTGCCAACTTCTCCATATATCATACAATTTGCGTTGTTCCTGTTTAGTTTTAGTAGACTTTTCAAGAATGTTCTATGGTATCTCTAAATCTGCTATACACCGTACATTTCGAAAACCCCATATGTCATTACCATATAGCATGTCTTGTTTTCGTTTCTGTTGCGTAATTTCTTGCGGACATCCTGTCGTGAGACACTACAGCGAGAGTCAGGACGACGTGGGTGTAATTCAGTGATGTATTGTAATTTGTCAGTAATAAAGAACGAATTATGTGACAAAATGGTGTCAGAGTGGGATATCGTGACGCAGTGGCCTTCGCACTGCTAACTGTCGCCCACGTAAACTCGTTGACATCGCAAAGAACGGTAACGAGTGCATGTTAGCATTGTTGACATTCGCCTTCGCCTTCGGCACGTTCAGCTGCAAACTGTGACAGCTGTCAAAATGGCAATATCATTGAGTCCTGATGATCTACGAAACTTACTGGCTGCTGCCATGCAACAGGCCATGTTTTCAGCTCCGTCCACTACCACAAACGCACAAACAGTCTCTACGAGCAGTGTGTCATCGTTCCAAAGCTATGAACTCAGTCGTGAGAAATGGGGGACCTACATGCAGAGGCTTACGCAGCATATGATCGCGCATGCTGTTGTTGACCCAGACAAGAAAAAGGCATATTTTCTGTCCTGGATAGGGGCAAACACGTACCAACTTGTCAACAAACTCTTTAGCACATCTGAATTAGCTGCTGCCACGTTTGACCAGGTAGTCAAGAGGCTCGATGAACATTATAAAGAGTCATTGCACGAGCTGGCTGCCTCATACCAGTTTTATCAATGCAAAATGAAACCTGGTCAGTCGTATTCAGATTGGGTGGCAGATCTGCGCAGCATTGGGCGTGACTGCGATTTCGGCACAGCACTTGACCGGCTCATTCGCGACACGATTGTGTTGAACACTCCGCACGACGAGGTCCGCCGGGCTTGTCTCAGGGAGTCGTCGCCAACTCTTGAGAGTGTGCTAAAGACAGCAAATTCATACGTGGCATTATCTGCTAGTGATGCCATCGTGAAGGGGCCTGCACATGGGCCTACACCAGGGCATGCACATGAAGTCCTGGCTGCGGAGAAAGTGCGTCCTCCGCGACGAGCCAAGATGGGCACCCACAAGTACGAGAAATTTCATGCGCCCGATTCTCGACAAGATCGGCGACATATACAACGATGCATTGGGTGTGGCTCCACAACACATCTGAGAGCTGCATGTCCTTTCAAGAAAGCCGAGTGCCACAAGTGTGGAAAAGTAGGCCACATAAAATCAGTCTGCCGCTCCGAACGCTCGAGCAAGACAAGCAACGCCATTGATTGCAACACTGCTTCAATGACTATCATGACCTTGTTCGCACATGACCTTGTCAATAAGCCGCGTCTGGCGCTGCTAATTAATGGTCATAAAGCCGAGTTTGAGGTCGATACGGGGGCTCCAATTGCGCTCGTTGGAGAAGAATTCTGGAAGAAAATCGGTTCCCCCCGACTCTGCAGATCAAGAGTCAGACTCTGCGCCTACGGCCAACGTCAGATCAGCGTGAGAGGTGAATGTACTGTTGACGTTCAGTACGGGTCGACAGTCCTGCAACTACCGCTAATCATCGTCGACAGCGGTGTCTCGTTGTTTGGGCTGAATTGGATACAGGCATTCCAAGTCGACGTCAACTCGCTGCTCTACCCGACAGTGAGCACTACGACACTATCAACAACTGACGTGCACGCTGTAGAAGCAGACGACCTTGAAGTCAAGAAAGTCATTGCTGATCACCCGGACATCTTCAGTCCTGGCTTGGGTCGGTGCAACAAAACAAAAGGGCATCTGCAACTGAGAGAAGGCGTGCAGCCGAGGTTCTTGAAAGCCAGACCCGTTCCTTTCGCGCGCCTCGACGCAGTTGAGAAAGAACTGAAACGTCTGCAAGAACTAAACATCATCACAAAGGTTGATTACTCGGACTGGGCTACCCCCATCGTTGTAGTACAAAAGCCAAATGGCAACGTGAGAATTTGCGGAGACTACAGAGCAACAGTCAATCCGTGTCTACATGTACAGCAACACCCAATTCCCAGAATTTAGGAACTGTTCGCAAAGTTGCAAGGGGGTACTCACTTCAGCAAGCTGGATATGCGAGATGCATATTTACAGGTCGAGCTGGATGACGAGTCAAAGAAATTGCTCGTCATCAACACACACAAGGGATTGTACCAGTACAACAGACTCTGCTTCGGTCCTTCTCCTGCGCCAGCCATTTTTCAAAAATTGGTTGACAATGTGGTTGCAGGTATCCCAGGAGTCGCTGCATACTTGGACGACATCATCGTCACAGGACGGACGACCGAAGAACATCTGTCAAACTTGAGACGTGTCCTCTCTGCACTGGATGACTACGGACTCAAGTTGCAACTCAGCAAGTGTGCGTTCTTCAAAAAAGAGGTATCCTACCTGGGCCACATCATCTCAAAAGATGGCTTGCGAGCATCTGATGACAGAGTTGAGGCGATCGTCCAGTATCCACCTCCAGAAGACGTCAAACAACTTGAGAGTTTCATTGGAAAAATGAACTATTATGGCAAGTTCATTCCAGCGTCTGCGTCTGTCTGCTCTCCACTAAACAAGCTGCGGTGCAAGGACACTCCTTGGCACTGGTCGGCTGAGTGCGCTACCGCGTTCGAGCAGCTGAAACAAATGCTCGCAGAGAAGACACGGCTCGTGCATTTCGATCCAGTCAAACCGATCGTACTAGCCACTGATGCGTCACCGTACGGCATCGGAGCCGTAATCTCGCACACACTGCCTGATGGTAGTGAAGAGCCTATCGCGTTCGCCTCTAAGACGCTCAGAAAGGCAGAGAAAGGCTACGCGCAAGTGGAAAAAGAAGCGTTGTCGATTATATACGGCGTACGAAAATTCTACCAGTATCTCAGTGGTCGTCACTTCACCATTCTAACCGACCACAAGCCACTGCTGACGATCTTTGGACCAGATAAGTCGCTTCCAGTGATGTCGCTACAGCGCCTGCAGCGCTGGGCATTGCTGTTGATGGGTCATGACTATGACATTCGCTATCGCTCTTCCGCAAAGCACTGCAATGCTGATGCTCTTTCTCGACTCCCTGTCGGTCCAGATCTCGCATTTGACCACGATGAGGCCGTCAGCCAAATCACCACGGAAGTAGATGAGATTATGCTACAGGCTGTAGAAGATTTCCCGATCTCGCCCAGGTGCTAAGTTGCGTACGCGATGGCTGGGTTACATCTTCAAGACGAGGACAGTCGGACAATTTGCAACCATTCATAAATGCGCAAGCAGAGATCTGCGAGGTACAAGGCGTACTATTACGAGACTGCCGCGTTGTTGTACCGCAGAAACTGCAAGCGAAAGTGATCGACTTGCTACACAAATCACACCGTGGCATGATTAGAATGAAAGCAATGGCCAGACTCTACGTCTGGTGGCCGAGAATAGAGAGGGCCATCGAAGAATGCTGCAAATCGTGCAACACTTGCGCCGTCACTGCACCGGCGCCACCAGCAAATCTCTCGCCCTGGCCTATACCCGACAACCCTTGGGATAGAGTGCATATCGATTTCGCAGGGCCATTTTTGGGAAGCATGTGGCTGCTGGCAATGGACGCATATTCCAAGTGGCCCAGCGTTATTCGACTTGCGAATTACCCAACGACCGAGACAACCATCACGGCTCTTGATGCGCTGTTCACCAGCTGGGGCCTACCAAAGACCCTCGTATCGGACAACGGTCCTCAGTTTGCGTCAAAAGAATTCGCAGACTGGTGCCGATCGAATGGCATCCTACACATGACCTCCGCGCCATTCCATCCGCCTTCAAATGGAGAGGCGGAGCGCCTTGTTGGCGTGTTTAAGAGAGCGATGCAGCGTTCTGTGGGGAAGGAAGGTCTGGGAAAAGACCAAGCCGCTAGAGACTTTCTGAGAGAGTATCGCAGCACTCCTCACTGCACTACCGGAAGAACTCCTGCGGAGTTGATGCTGGGTCGCCAGTTTCGAACGCCGCTATCTCTGCTCCAGCCGTCTTTACCTCACGCCGAGAAGAAGCAGCCGGTGAAACCACTACACTCGACCACGTTCGCGATCGGAGACCACATCTTCATTCGCAACTACAGCGTGAATTGCAAGATCAAGTGGATTCCCGGTCGAATAACGTCTTCTCTGGGCACTCGCATGTTCACCGTCCAGTGTGCTGACGGGGTTCATCGTCGTCACGTCGACCAGATGCGTCACAGGGTTAAAGTCTTGCCCACGCGGGCGCAACCACCAGTCGACCAGATCCGTTTTCCACTAACTACGCGAGCTGCTACTCCACCACGGTTACCGACCAGTCGTCGACAGCCGAAGACGGTCGTCATCTCGCTTCTCCACTGAAACTCGGTTCTCCGCCGCGACTTGCTGCTCCCGATGTTGCGTCGCCAGCGCTTCGTCGTAGCACACGTGATCGCCATCCGCCGAGCACGTACACCCCCTAACTCGAAACTGTGGGGAAGGATTGTCGTGTTTTCGTTTCTGTTGCGTAATTTCTTGCGGACATCCTGTCGTGAGACACTACAGCGAGAGTCAGGACGACGTGGGTGTAATTCAGTGATGTATTGTAATCTGTCAGTAATAAAGAACGAATTATGTGACATAGCCAAATTGGCATTACAAGCTGGTCAAACAGTTCACACTGTATGTCTATCGGTAAATCTAGCTTCCTTGCTTTAGTTGTCAGGTTGAACACTGCACGCCTAGCTTGGTTAACTTGTTTTGTTATGGCTTTGTTAAAAAGTATATAGTTTAGAATGGTTCCCAAATAGATGTAGCTATCTGCTGTTTCTAATTTGTTTTGTCCAAACAAGAAGTCTGGGTGTGATCTGACCTTTCCACGAGAGAACATAATAACTTTTGTTTTACTAGTATTAACAGACAGGTGCCATGTTTGGCAATAATCACATGGAGCATTTAATGCACTTTGTAAATCTGCAGGTGTTTCTGCCATGACGATAGTATCAACTGGTAACGCAGGGAGAGGGGGAAAGAGACAGACAGACAGACAGACAGAAACAAAGAGATATACAGACACGGACATACACCAACGCATACTGCCATACACTACATCAGAACAAAACAAAAAACAATTGCAGCGCCATTCTTTTTTCTTGCTTCTGCCGTTTATGTGCTAATTCTGATTCTTAATTTCAAAAATTGTAGTGTCCATTGTTCAAGTTATCCTTGGGGCATATGTTAATGCACAGAGAAGAGCAAACAAATGCAAAAGGGAACAGTAATTAAGAATAGTATAATTGTATGACATTTGGTGTACAGACTGGCAACAACGGGTAGAATTTGTGACATTAATAGTATGTATTGACCAATTTAAAATTGCATTATGAGATCGTCTATATCTATGTTAAATACGCATTTCTAGTAAGACACAATGTTCAATACACTCTATAATCTATATATTTTCTCAACTCCAAAAATTATATTATAAGATATTTGGCTGTAATTTATAAAGAAAACTGTAAATATATTTTATTATTTAAGTTATAAATGCACCATTTAACCAAAACGAATTACTGTCGGGTTGGTGAGGAGGGTGAAAGTTGATTTTTTATTTACCAAACACTTGAAATGGTGCATTTTGGTGACACAACTGAATTTTAAACCAATCATTACATTTTTTTAAATTAACTTTGTTGGCTCAAGCATGGGGGGTCCCCTAGTGATATACCTGGGACAGAGCTGGATGGAGTAAGAGGGCGAGGAAGTGTGAGAGAGGGGGGAGAGAGAGAGAGAGAGAGAGAGAGGGAGGCAGGCAGGCAGGCAGGCAGGCAGGCAGGCAGGCAGGCAGGCAGGCAGGCAGGCAGGCAGGCAGGCAGGCAGGCAGGCAGGCAGGCAGGCAGGCAGGCAGGCAGGCAGGCAGGCAGAGACTGGCCGATAAACATACAGCCAGCAGACAGACAGACAGACAGACAGACAGACAGACAGACAGACAGACAGTCAGACAGTCAGACAGACAGACAGACATACAGACAGACAGACAGACATGTATATAGGCAGACATGAGAGAGAGAAGAGATACAGAGAGGCAGATACACAGACAGGGGCAAAGACTGAGGCAGAAATAGACAGATAAATATACAGCCAGCAGGCAAGCAGGCAGGAAGCAGACATACAGACAGACCGGCAGGCATACCGACAGGCAGGCAGACAGACAGGCAGACAGGCAGACAAACAGACAGACATAGAGACAGACAGTCAGAGAAACATACAGGCAGAGAAGGAGACAGGCCGACAGGCTGCTAGGCAGACAGGTCGGCAAACAGACAGACAGGCGGACTGACGTACTGTCTAACAGACTTATAGACTGACATTCTAACAGACAAACAAAGATGATAGAGGAGAGAGAGAAAGGGAGAAATTCGGGAAGAGAGAAGTAGAGTTGGAGAAGGGGAGACGGGGAGAAAAGCAGACACATAGAGACAGATAGGGGCATGGAGACAGAGAGACGGCGTGTTAGTTGCGATTACAACATTGCAAAACTGTAGTCAAGCAACCAACGTTACATTACTAAGTTGCGTCGACTGTTTTAATATTATACGTGTTAAATCGCATGTAATAATCAGTCACCCTATAGATACTTGTCTGAATTTGTACAGACAAAGAGTCGGAGAAACTTGTTTTAGCTAAGTACTTCTTTTAACTAGTAACCATCACAAGTCAAAAGACATACCTATACATCACAATAATGAGTTAAAATGCATGTTACATGTGTAAGTCATCTGTAAACACAATTTAACAGTATACGACACAGCACTCCTACACTCGTCATACTATAGCTGGAATGCCCGAAGTGAAGGGTAATGGGGCAACAAGAAACAATTTAAGTTACGAATTAGTCTAATAATATCATTATTATCATTATATATAACATATAAACATGAAAAAATAACTCACCAGGCCGTGTATATCGATACCCGTAATACGGAGCCGAGAGAACTGTACATATATCCTTGTGGACACGTCCATGATCCCTCGTAAACTGCGACTGGGTGTGGCTCCAGCTACCCTACCCGCGTCTGGCGGCTTACATAACAATAGCCTATGCCACCGCCTGCACGAAACAATTCCGCCAGGGTTACATAATATATTACACGTGTAGTGTTACAGATTCTTTGTGGGGTCGTACATAGGCCCAAAACACGAACGGATTATATGCCAACGAACATTATTATTTGTAAGTTTACAACTTCATATTTACTCCTTTCCAAACATGTTTCTTTTCGTTTTATTATGCAATTACATACATTACTACCTTCGTGAATTGCACGCATGACTTGATTTTGACTAATGACTTGTTTTTATTTAATTGCTCTATAATATGTTTCAACCAACATTCAATAAATACTAAATTAAATTACTGCCGTATATATACCAACAATATCAGATGTCATCAAGCATAGAAGACTCCGGTAATTTGGGCATGTGTGTCGTATACCAAACGAAAAACCCATGAACGTAGCTTTCATACAAGCTTTATGTGTATTAGAAGGTTTGTTTTATGAAGCGCAGTATCCAGTACTAATAACTTCTGTATGCTCTTTGCAGTTTGGCCCTGCCTGACAGATAACCACAATTATACGCACGCAATCACGCACGAACGCTAGATATGTTACTTAACCTTTATTTTAATAAGGTATAACGCATTCTACCTGGTGATGAACCATTTCTGCTAAATGGATTTGGCATTGATAATTAACGTTGAATGTTAACAAGTTCAAAAGCCGCAGTCACTATGGCCAAGCTGACCAAAAGAGTATGGGAAAACAAGATGCTCACTGAGAACACCAAGATGGGAGTCTACCAGGCCTGTGTGCTGAGCACCCTCCTCAACCGCCGCGAATCGTTGACCACCTACATGCGCCAGGAGTGACGCCTCAACACCTTCCACATGCGGTGCCTCGAGCGCATCTTCAGTATCACCTGGCAGGACCGTGTCCCGTATGGCAACACACTAGACTGTGCTAGGACACCCAGCATGTACTCACTGCTGAACCAAAAACGTCTTCGCGTGCTGGGCTTGCATGGAGGATGGCCGCTTGCCGAAAGTCATCATCTATGGACAACTCGCCACTGAGCGAAACCAGTGGGACGCCCAGCTCTCAGATTCAACATCAGCTCTGGAGACTAGAAGGCAGAGGCCGATAATCACACTGCTTGGCATCAGACTATATACAGAGGCATTGGATGTGCTGACGCGGAAACAGACACTAGCATGCAGGTGAGAAGAGCTCTAGGGTGCGGCACAATTAATAAATACATATATATAATATAAATCCTTCAATATTAAAAATAAAAATTACCGGCCCACAAATAAAAATGCAAAAAATAACATCATATGGGATTCAAGCCTGCGACCAAAATAGTTTTGTTTTGGTGCAGTGTCCACTTGGTCGCACAGGCAGCTGCATACAAACCTTCACCATAAATGCAGTGGGGTTTCCAGACAATCTCCTCCGTTACTCAGCAGTTTCATTATGTTTACCAAATTATAAACGAAACGAATACAAACAATGTTAATTAAAATATCTAAAATATGAACTTGATTGTGTTTTAATGTTCTGCTGTGTAAGTTGTGCCAATAAAAAGGAAAGGCAAGTTCTTGTATAACGTAGTATCGAGTCTTTAAGATTACTCAAAATGTTTTACATTTTACCCCCATGTAAATCTGTTCAATCGAACATCATTTACATTTTTCTGGGAAGCATTCAGCCATGTTGCAATTGCTGCACAAAGACTGTATAGTTATTAATAATTCCTATGTCACGTTCAATACGAGACAAATTGCATTTCCCGCGTGAGGAAAAGCGCATTCCCCTTTGTAAATTAAACTGGCAATTTTGTTTGCACAAACTAATTCATTTAGTATTTAGCACAACAATTTGTCATAACAATTTATGGAATGAACCCTCATTTATATGTCAACTGACTAAAAATAATCATGCACGCGCTGTTTTGTAAATATTTTATAATATTTATACTAAATTTTCATTGACAAACAAATACATCCTTAGCCGTGAGGGGACAATGCAACACCACAGCACGATGATGCACACGCGGCTTGGCGAGCGACATACCTGAGGTAAGGCTCCGGTCTTCTTAAGCCATTTGCGTTCGTGTGTGTGTGTGTGTGTGTGTGTGTGTGTGTGTGTGTGTGTGTGTGTGTGTGTGTGTGTGTGTGTGTGTGTGTGTGTGTGTGTGTGTGTGTGTGTGTGTGTGTGTGTGTGTGTGTGTGTGTGTGTGTGTGTGTGTGTGTGTGTGTGTGTGTGTGTGTGTGTGCCTGCGTGCGGGTGTGCAGAGGCAGATTCAGATAGGGTGGTGTATGGGAGCCGAAACTTCCAGTTGCACTCCCGTTGAGGCTCACTAACAAAACCCTGGTAGCCGAACCAAATTCATACTGGGTGGGCTCAGCCGCGGAGCTTCAGCGTGACTCCGCTGTCGTTCGATCCTGGCATCGGAAAACGGCGGGGGGGCACGGGGGGGTGCTGTTGAATTTGTTCGCGGCGACGTTCACAATTTTGGGGACACAAGGGGCTCGCCAGTCTACTGCAAACAATGAGCCGATCCTAGCTTCAGCGCGACACCGTTGTCATCGGATGTTGACAGCGGAAGACGGGGGAGGGGTGCTGTTGAAAATGCGACGTTCACAATTTCCGAAAATCTAGGGGGCACATTCAACAGGTCAGGTCTTGGGTGACACGCCACTCTAGCACAGCCAAATTCCAAAGGTCTACCGTCTAGGGCACGTGTCCACAGTTCCCCGGGCCTGGATCCGGCTATGGGTATGCCTATATGCGCGTGCGTAGGTGTGTGCGTGGGTGTGTATGTGTGTCAAATGCTGGTAATGTAGACATGTGGTCACCAGGTGTCACCTCTTCGTTTAGTTTTACTGTGATAGCTAGGTGACGCGGCAGTCGCCGGATGTTTTTGACGAGGAAGCTTTGTGAGAGGAGATCCCGTGACTGCAAAAGAAAATGCCGCTAAAACAAATTATTATTCTCTACTAAAGACTGTCAGTTGCTTGATATAATCGATTTAATTGAAGGGTATATAATGTCACGATCGCTGTATGTGTTACTTATTTTTTTGATGTTAAGGACAACTTTCGCTGGTGCAGGTGAGTCAATGAGTGAGTGGTCACGACTCTCGTCGACTGCAGTGTTGTTAATGTTTAGCCTTTAAGTTTCGCAGGCCTTTAAGTTTAGCCTTAGGTGTTCGTCACTCGTCTGTCGAGACGAAGTTGGATTAGCCAAGCCAGGGCGATCTTTTACTTTCTGACCTAACCATGAAAACGACCACCTACAGCCGCCAAACTTCTCCTCACATATCTTATATACATGTACTGTTTTTTGTACGCACACTACGTTACAAACAAAATATTTTACATGCCTACAACGATCAAATTTCGCAAAACAAACTCATGTAAAACTCGACTTCTATGGCGGCGACTATCCGGTGCTCCGCGGTTACCATAAAATTAATATTGTGTCGAGCTTCACAGAAATTCTGTACAGTGTTGCTATCATTACTGTACGCATGTTCGCGCGCGATATAAATATATCGTTAATATATACGAGAGTGTGTGTGTGAGTGTTAGTTATAATATTGACATTGTTTCTGTTAAAAAGTAGCTCGATTAATTAAGGCATAATTATTATCATCAGTATGGTTTGCACGTAATGAAAGGTTTCTACTTAATGTAAAAAACAAAAATAAGTCTTACGAATAACCAATAATTGTGTTCTCATGGGTCATTTCTTTTTCAGTTGATGACCAATGAATGAGTCGGTGCTCCAACAACTGACACCATTTTTGGTGGCCATTCAGACTTAGGATGAATCAAATATATTCATTTATATGAACATTTGGTTAAATTGTGCATTTTGCTAAGCTGGGAAAGTAATTTCCGTAATTAGTTAATGTGACAAACTCAACTAAGAAGACGCATTCCACATTTCCAGCTAGTTTTTTGTGTCACCATTAAAAGTGCAGGTTTGGAAGAAGTTATGCACAATTTGCTGCCACTCTATATGTAAAGGGAAACTAATTGCGATTGGCAGTGAACATGGCAATTCGACGTAATTGCTGCAAAATTACGATGAGTTTAATTCGAAGATGAATTTTATTGTTTAAATCGTTCTTCCCACAATAAAAAAACAATAAAAAGCAGTAAGATATTAATATTATTTTAGAATGCGACCAAACCGTTAAAAACTTTGTATTTGTTACCACCATATTTCATTATCATTTATTCATTATCCTTAACAAGTAATGAATGTCCAAAAATGTATTAATATTATTAATATATATTTGATGGTAGCATTATATATCATTAATAGAATAATAATTTGTATTAATTTTCTTATCAAAAGACTGTATTAGTGCACAGACGCACACACACGCATACACACATACATATGAACACAATTATTGACTATTCTTAAGACGTATTTTGATTTTTACATTAAGTAGAAACCTTTCATTATCTGCAAACCATACTGATGATAATAATTATGCCTTAATTAATCGAGCTACTTTTTAACAGAAACAATATATAATAACGATATGTTATATTCATATCGCGCGCGAACATATGTACAGTAATGATAGCGCCACTGTACGGAATTTCTGTGAAGCTCGACACAGTATCAATTTTATGGTAACCGCGGAGCAACGGATAGTCGTCGCCATAGAACTCGAGTTTTACTTGAGTTTGTTTTGCAAAATTTGATCGTTGTAGGAATGTAAAATAACTGCTTCTAAAATGTTTGGTATTCTCCTAATATTATCTAGGCTAGCCTGCTTAGTAGCTAGCCCTGGCCTAGGACTCGTCAGAGTAGGATAGGACTAGGTCTAAGAGTATCAGTATGAGTTTGATTAGCCTAGGTCTAGTCAAACACATGCTGACCCCTAGGCAAGGGCAGTAATCTTTTACCTGTATGGCCCCAAACTAGAATCATCCTACTGACCCTAAATCTCAAATCTACGCAGAGACGCGGGAATGAAATTCATATTGGGGGGCTAACGGAGGAGCTTCAGCACCACTGAAAAATTGTCGCTCCCACACATATCTTTACACCTTCCCTCACCTTGTGGCTGTCTCGGTTGGCTCGAATGTGACATCGGAAGATGGGGGGATGCTGGTGGAAATTGTTCACTGATGTGCTACTGTAACTTCAGCATCTCCGCTGTCTCGGCTGTGAACTCACGACATCCGAACAAACACAGGGGGAACAGTGCTATTAATTTACGTCTCGCCGCTGCTGTCAATTCACCTTCTCTCCATTGTCTCTGCTGAAATTATGACATCTGAAGACAGGGGGGTTTCTTTAAAAAAATTGCCACCACGCCGCCTGTTACTGGGGAGGGGGCAGAAAACAATATATCTACCCTCCAATTGCACACACCTTTCATAGTCGACAAAATACACATTAATCGTCTCATAAAATTTACATTTCCACCCGCCATTGACACTCGCCACAAAAACAAACATTCACGCTCACATTTAATGGGGGGCAGATCCATATGTCTGTCCCCCCCCGAGAAATTCCAGGGGGGCAGCTGCCCCCTGTTCCTGCATCTATGCCCAGCAGATGGTACTAATGATTTTGTTTAGGCCAGTGAAGTAAAAGATTGGCTGCTAGGCTAGGGTTTGGCCAACTAGTAGTAGTAGTATAAAAAAGACAGATCTATAGTTATTGTTGTGTCAGTGTGAATGTTACCTTGCTGTCCAAGTAGCACTCTGTCTCTGAAAATGTACATTGAGCTATTTTTTTAATTTGTCAGTTATACCAGTCATATATATAAAGACCAGCCATTAAATTATAGTATAATGCCATGCGAATCCATCAGGTGCAATTTTGCAAATGCTACCATTTATTTGATTTCTAGATCACGATGATCATGTGAGAATTTCTCTGGGAACACCCACTCGGTGGACATTGGAACCGCATCGTCGTTTCCGTGTGACCTTGGACAACCATGGTCTGGCGCGGTCAAGTTTCGTTCTGTTTCAAGTTCACTCTCGTTTCAAGAATGTAACTGTCTCCTTCAAC
Source organism: Escarpia spicata (assembly GCA_963995525.1). NCBI lineage: Eukaryota > Metazoa > Annelida > Polychaeta > Sabellida > Siboglinidae > Escarpia > Escarpia spicata. The sequence continues at coordinate 61,454,810 of OZ023212.1, forward strand.
GCACATGCAACGTATGGCAAAGCTGTCAGTGGTAGGGATGTTGGTGTGATCTCTCTACTGAATGACACAGAGCAGTCGTACTTGTGGTACGTCCAACCATCCAGCAGTGAAGCCACTAATATCATCATGGTGGTCACTCCATATGCTAAGGGAGGTAGGTCTACACAGACATTGTTGGTGAATTTGTTAAAATAAAAGAATTTATTAGTAAAACAGGATGAATATGTCGATCGTCACTATTTTGATTCCTTTCTTCTAGGACATGGGTCAGAAATGTCCAGGCATTTATATTGGCAAATTGTGGTAACAATTAGCAGTCAGTTATTGTTTTTGTTATGATGATTGTTCTAATCACAAAGATGCAACATCTCTAATTTATGAACACAGTTAATAAACTTGTTCCAAAAGGTCTGTTGATATAATAATAATAAAAAATATAGTTAATTTTATATTATAACTGTTTGATAAGTATGACTGTACCTATCTGGGTATAGCTGCCATCATAATTGCACATTAATAAGAAGTACTTTGTAAGGATAATGATTTACATATCAAGTGTTTTGCAATGATGTTACTTAAATTGCAGACCCCATGCCAGGGGGGTGTAACATGGAGTTTCCTCTTGAGAATGACCCGAACATACACCTGCTGCCTGGTCGCCATCAGAGCATCATAGAGTTCCAGTACGCAAACCCGGGGCAGGCAACTGGCAAGTTTGATGTGAGATTATGTGAAACCCCGACTGCACAAAAACTACTGGAGTATGATGTATATCTATACTTCCTTGATGAGAACGACAGCAGCGAAAAACATTTCCTGGACACAATCGAAACCCTCCTGACCGTCAGAGATGTCACAAAACACATGAAGAAGGTTAGACACGATCGAAGCGACAAGTTTTATACACAGTGTCAGTAATTATTTTCCATAGACAAGTCTAATTTGTTTCTGATTTTATTTCTCTGTTTGTCCTCATGGTTCCCTTGTACAAGGGTGAGGTTAGCTCTGGCTACAGTTGCCCTCCAGTGCTCCCTACCAGCAACCCCCTGTCCACCTTTTATCTTCCCTCGGATTTTCATTCCTCACATATTCCTCCCATCTCAGTTGTGACTTTCTTATTCTCCTGCCCACCTTGATATAGCATTGCCTCTCTAGTAACCTGCCCACCTTGATATAGCACAGCCTCTCTCTAGTAACCTGCCCACCTTGATATAGCACTGCCTCTTTCTAGTAACCTGCCCACCTTGATATAGCACTGCCTCTCTCTAGTAACCTGCCCACCTTGATATAGCACTGCCTCTCTCTAGTAACCTGCCCACCTTGATATAGCACTACCTCTCTGGTAACCTGCACACCTTGATATAGCACTACCTCTTTGGTAACCTGCCCACCTTGATATAGCACTGCCTCTCTGGTAACCTGCCCACCTTGATATAGCACTGCCTCTCTCTAGTAACCTGCCCACCTTGATATAGCACTGCCTCTCTGGTAACCTGCCCCCCTTGATATAGCACTGCCTCTCTAGTAACCTGCCCACCTTGATATAGCACTACCTCTCTGGTAACCTGCCCACCTTGATATAGCACTGCCTCTCTCTAGTAACCTGCCCACCTTGATATAGCACTGCCTCTCTCTGGTAACCTGCCCACCTTGATATAGCACTGCCTCTCTCTAGTAACCTGCCCACCTTGATATAGCACTGTCTCTCTCTAGTAACCTGTCCACCTTGATATAGCACTGCCTCTCTCTAGTAACCTGCCCACCTTGATATAGCACTGCCTCTCTCTAGTAACCTGCCCACCTTGATATAGCACTGCCTCTCTCTAGTAACCTGCCCACCTTGATATAGCACTGCCTCTCTCTAGTAACCTGCCCACCTTGATATAGCACTGCCTCTCTCTAGTAACCTGCCCACCTTGATATAGCACTGCCTCTCTCTAGTAACCTGCCCACCTTGATATAGCACTGCCTCTCTCTAGTAACCTGCCCACCTTGATATAGCACTGCCTCTCTCTAGTAACCTGCCCACCTTGATATAGCACTGCCTCTCTCTAGTAACCTGCCCACCTTCATGCTCATCAAGTCACCTGTGTGAAGACAGTGCTCCACACAGTACACACAAATATAAATTGAAAATCTTGATGTTGCTTTATTTTGTTCAGATGAAGAAACTTACCTACTTGCACGGGAAGTCGAGAGAGGCGTTTGCTGCGTTCCCAAAGCAGGGTGCCATATATAGTGTAGTTGTCCGCCAGAGAAACACGTCCACAAGTAGCCTCTATGTGCCTGTGTCTACGTATACGGCTGGAGAAACATCAGGTAACTTCCGTCTAGACGGGATGTCATTTTGTGCAGGTTCTAGTGATGTTGCTTGAGGGTAAAGGAGTCCAAGTAAAAAATCAAATCAGTTACAGTTATTTTTCATTTCAGTTACATAATTATATGCATTTCAATGTTAGAATAAATTACACTTACATCAGTCCAGTTAATTATATCATTATAATAATATTTTACAGATGCATTATACTTTATCAGCCATTTTAATCTAAAATGAGGGTATTTTGTAAGCATGACACTATGTCAATTTCTTTCTCTGTAGAGATACTGTTGCCTTGTGAAATATGTATACTTTTAATTTGGTTCTTTCAATGCCATAGTGTAAGCACATGCCAGTTTCAGTGACACTAAAACAAAGGGCCAGTAGTTGTGTTCGAAATATATAAGTGTACAAATGTTGTTTTGTCTGCAGTTGATGTGACAATGATGGTCGTCCTCACAGTGCTCGGCCTTGTGGGACTTCTCATCTGTTTTGCTGGCCACAGCTTCTTCAAGATTGGTGAGTCTTGCAACATCAAAAGTAATTTGTTTAAAGGTTAATAGTGTCGGTATTCAACAGTTGTAAGTAAGTCAACAATGTTTGAGAGAAAGCACCATTAAACATATGATTAATAGTTTTTGATATAAAAAAATGTGTGTGCTGAAAATTAGTACATTGTGTTGAAAATTAGTTCAATAAAACATTTTGTAGGTATTAGCGGCTAATATCTCAAAATCTCTTTTAAACAAATGCAGCCTACACAGTGGTGTAGGGATGTTTGGCGTAGGTTTACATCATTGAAGAGACACAGAGCATTGTGGATTGACAACACAATGCTAATACTGCCCACTAAGTGTATCGTAACTACAAGAACTAGCAAAACGTGGCTGGAGTTGGGCTAAAAATGTGTAAACATCCAGAAACTAACAAACTAACCTTTTTAGAACTCTATACCTGTCAGTCCTTTTTGTAAGGTTAAAACAACTGCAGGTACTTAAAATAAATTATTATTTAAGTTGACAACCACTGATAACAGTTAAATATTAATTTTTCTAAATTAGTTTAAAATTGTGAAATACATGTTTACATTGCACTACCGGGTAGTTCATTCTATAATTGTCATTTTGTCTGGTTTCAGCTATGTTCATGTTTGGCTATTTGTCAGTTAGCCTCATCACCTTCATACTGGTAGCAATGCTGAGCAACTTGGATTTCTCAAGTAAGTCGTCCGTTTCACTGTACACATTGAGAGTGTAACAAAAAACACATTTAAATAAGTTTTGTTGAACTTATCTTAACATGAGAGTGTATAGTGTCCAGGATCCTGTGTGTCAACTGTAGATGGTTTCAGTGCAAATGTGGGCAATAAAAAGTTGAAAAACAGTGTTCAATGGGGTGAATTCCCGAACATATATATTGGAGTCCCACAAACATTTGCCAAAATGAAGAGTTAAAATTAACACTAATACAGATGTTCAAAGTTAAAAAATGGAGAGATTTCCTCATTTGTTACATGTGAAATAGAGAGATTGTAGAAAAATGGTTGTTAAACTGGTTGAATCAAACTTCTTGGTGTGGTAGTTTCCAAATTACAAGAAATGTTCAGAACAAAGAAAAACATCCATTATGAGGCAATTTCATTTTAATTTGAGGAGATTTGTTCTGCTAAATCAGGACATCTTCCAACAGATCAGGAGATTTAAAATATATACCTGTGACATATCACTCTGACCACCTTTGAGGCCAGTTGAGGCTTAGTTAATGTTCTTTTAATCACTAGAACTACCGACCAACAAACTAAAGGTATCACTTGTCACCATCACAGTGTTTTCATTTTAAACCCTGAGGGGACGGGTGGGCATCTGAGGCCATGTTTACACGGTTTCGTCTGAGGGGACGGGTGGGCATCTGAGGCCATGTTTACATGGTTTCGTCTGAGAGGACGGGTCGGCATCTGAGGCCATGTTTACATGGTTTCGTCTGAGGGGACAGGTGGGCATCTGAGGCCATGTTTACATAGTTTCGTCTGAAGGGACGGGTGGGCATCTGAGGCCATGTTTACATAGTTTCGTCTGAGGGGACGGGTGGGCATCTGAGGCCATGTTTACATAGTTTCGTCTGAGGGGACGGGTGGGCATCTGAGGCCATGTTTATATAGTTTCGTCTGAGGGGACGGGTGGGCATCTGAGGCCATGTTTACACGGTTTCGTCTGAGGGGACGGGTGGGCATCTGAGGCCAGATTAAAGTAATTGTGTCTGAGATCAGACATGACGTTCTGAGACGATCCCTTAATGTATTAATATATAGATATTGACTGTACGTCTCTTTTTCCAGATTGTCTGAGATTGAGCGTGTGTGCAGGAGTGCTGGGGGGTATTCTATGGCTGCTCTACTGGGTCTTTGTTGGCTTTGCCATTGTGTCAGTTTTACTCGCTGGCTTTGACATGGGATACGTCATCAGCAGCGTCGCTTTCAATCTCACACCACTTGGTAAGTGATCTGTCAGAAATGTGCAGTGACTCGTAAAAATTGTTTTAATTAAGCTACCATTAATAGCAAGAAGCTCTTTGAAGCCCAATTTCCTCTAAAACACAATAAGAATAAGCTTCTGATGTGAATATGCTGTCATCATGGCTTCAGACCCAAGGTCACATCTTTGAAAGCAGCCCAGTGTGTCCTTTCCTCCTGAAACACTTAAATTTCAACAATTAAAATTAATTAAAACACATTTGGGCAGTATATTATAATAGGTATAGTTTCAATTTGAGGAACATCTGCTTAAAAGGAACAGCTTAAATTTACATTCTGGTCTGCACTGTTTTATTTTGAAATGAGTATATAGTAAAGTGGTAGGCTCAAACATAATCTTGATTCCTCACTTCATTAAAAGTACGATTCAGAACAAAAAGCAAAATATTGGCCTGTTGTCAACTGGTTGTGGTAAGTGGCGTGTTTTCTGCAGGGAACCTGGAACTGTTCGAGCACAACTACGACTACGGCATCATATTTGCGTGTGGAGTCCTTGTAGTGACTGCTGTCTTCCTGTACAGGCCTCGACTGGTGAGTCCACACAGATGTCCGTCCTGAGGGCTGCACACTTGCAATAGGAAAATCCATAGTACCTGCAAATGAACCCATACGATTATCTGTGTTCTCTGGTTTGTTACATGTGCTCAAAAGGTATTTCTTATACAAACTGAGGAACATTTATTGGATTTCATGAAACTGATGCATAACTAAAATATTCACAAGATGTTTTTGAATTTTGAATTCATGTTCTATAACTCTTATATCCTATTTGATAAGGTGTGGCTGCATTTGTAATTACAGCAGAAACAATCTTCATAATCCATAAAACTATAAGGAATATTCTACACCTGTAAGACCATCAAATTTCTGGAAATCTGTTTAGATAGGGTTTGTTTATATTATTGTTAGCATTGTTACCAATGTTTAATATACTTTTACAATAATTATTGCGATTGCATTGGGAAAGTACTGTAATTGAATCTTCTCCATTTCCATTCGTAAACATTTTATGTTATTGTGTATTGCTTTGCAGTTTTCTTTGTATTTTTCACTTGGAAAAGGTAATTGATGGTACATGTAATGCCAAATCTATTCATTTGGAGTGCAGAGACACAGCGACTAAAGCATCGGGCTCTCAATTGAGAGAACCCGGGTTCGAATCCTGTGCTGCAGTGAAGTCAAGATAGTGTGTGATTGAACAGATCTGCCAGGGAGTAGAGTTAAGCATTTTGGGCAATCACAATCACTGTATAAAATCTTAACCTTTCCTTTCATTGTCAGTTGCACATCCTCAGCTGTGGCGTGGTTGGGTCGCTGTTGTGTGTGATGATGCTGGATGTCTACGCAGGAGGCAGTGTGCGTTATGTCCTCGCCGTGTCTGTGTGGAAGGCCACTGTACCAGGCTACGGCAGTGTCCTCACGATGCTACCCTTTCAAAAGACAGGTATCTAATCGACCTGTGTGTAGGGTGGGAGGGGGGTATGTTAACATTTTCCTCCTAGGTGATATGCATCTTGGGTGCCAAACTTTCAGGGAATAGACCCCTCAGAAGGATGTAAATCGATTGTTTATAAGGGGTCATTCAAAATAGCTGACATTAATAAAAACCTATATTTTTCTGAAATTCACCATTGGTTAAGAGTCTACTGGTTTTAAGATTCGTACCATACGTTAGACAAATGTAAATCGATTGTTCATAACGGGTCATTCAAAATTGTCTACATTAATGAGTGTTGTACAAAGTACTCTTTTTCATGACCCCCTTGGGTAGTGCCAACAGAAAATCTGATGAAAGTCCTTATTGTTATAGCATGGAAACACTTCCACTAATGCACTCATTCGAGAGTATGATTTCAAGTTCTGTAGAGCAGCAAGCACTCTTGTTGGGATAATCTGTTTTTCTAAACATTGCATCTATTGGTTGTAAAAGAATCAGACATTCAGATTCACAGCTTTTGAGCATGCGTATTAATACTACTTTTAATTCTGGTAAATTGTTGAACATGTGGCAGATGAATTGAAGTGCACATTATTCTGTGCATATTATTCTGGTGGTCTAGATACATTTGGAACAGTTTCAGTGTTTCCTGAATGCTGCTCTTGTAGGTGTAAGCCACATCTCTGCTATTGATGATATGACTGTTTCAGACATTGCTCTCTACAGTGTGTGGCTGGCACTGGCAGTTGGTGGAATTGTCACACAGGTTGGTTAAACGTCTTCTAGTTTACTATTACCTGTGGTTTATCTTAGTATACCTACTAATTGCAATTCGTTGATGCAATGTGTAAAGATTGATTTTTATACTGGGGAAATGTTTGAAAAGTACATAACCATTCCCATTCTAGCTAGAACATATGTTGTGAGATTTAATTGATCTATTTGTCACTTTAGTGAGACACTGAACAGTCGCTATATGGACACAATGTTTTGACTTGGTCAAACTGTGCCTTATATCTGATATTCTTTATATCCAAGAAAACATCAAAAAGTGCAAGCCATAATGTGTATGTCAAAGTTGTTCGTTCTAAGGGTAGGCGCACACCAACCGACTAACGCTGGCTTGCGTTGCCAGTCGGCGCAAAAAACAGTCGGTGCTAAACACCAATTAGTTCCGCCGACTAGCGCCGATTTCTGTCTGCACAAACCAGCCAGCACACACCAACCGATTCGCGCCGACCGTCGGTGCTCGGCTTAATCCTTGTGGAAAAAATCCACTATAAATACACGCGTTTACTACGGAGTTAACAATGTGTTTCGATACAACTACAATAAACACATGAAACATTTGTAAAAATTAGGCCAAAAGGGCTATCAGAAAAACTAAACTTGTTACATAGTAAGTCGGAGCTTCGCCATCAGCATTCACGACGATATGGCTTGAGCAGTTAGCATATCCTCCAGCAAAGAAACGCATAACGTCGAGCTATGTTTTATAACTGTACGCAGAACATTATATTTTGCCGTTTCAGTTAACAGTTATGTTGAAGTGTAATCAGTCGCACCCAACGAATTCCTCAAAAACGTTTTCCACCGCCAGCGCTGCTTTGCGGATTTTTAAGGCTTAATATATATGCGCCCGGTAGCGGTGCCACCAGAGGTAGCGTTTTTCACAAAACAAAATGGCGATTCCTGTCGGAAGCGTGAAACAAACTTACAAAGTCTGGTGGAAATTAGGTTTATTTGTGGCGCCTGTTTTAAGAACAAGTGAAAAAAAGACGCCGGGCTTAGCCTTGACTTGTATCGAGGACTATCATATGATTGCGCTATGATTTCTTATTGGCCAAGTTACCGCCGACCGTCGTGTTATGACAAAAAAACCTGCACATGCCAGCCGACTCGTTATCGGATATGCGCCGACTTGTCACCGGGCTTAAATTCGGCACACAGTTTCGGTTTTTACAGTTTTTAGTCGATTGGTGTGTGCCGAAAATCGGCTGGTGTGTTATATCAGGATAATTATAGTGAGGGTCTATTGAAGTTCATTCTTGTAACATTCAACATTTCATTTAGACAAACTTTGTTATGTCCAGTCTGTCATGTTTTTCTGTATATATTCTGCAGTTTGTTGCGACACCTTTGGTAACCTTAGGAGATGACGCCGAGTGTGCCCTATCCTTTAGCATGGCGTGCAGTGGTGTGGCCTGTTGTTTCAGGCAGTATGTGAAATTGCAATCGTGGCATTTAGTTTTGTATATCAATGTAAAGATAATAATCTTATCTACAAATTTGTTGCTGGATGTACACATGAATTTTCAGTATTTTGACTTGACAAGAGCATTAAGTTTATGTACATGAAGTTTCAAAGATATTGAAATTCTCTTGATCTTTAACATATTTCTGTATCAATGATGTGTGTCCCAAGTCAAAACTTTAAAATAAAATAAAAAGATGCTATCAGTAGCATTTTCCCTTGAAATTACAGCTTTGGCGAGAAAGGGGACAACCCGAATTCCCAGCATGCCCATGGCGTTTGTACAAGCAACAGCGTGCGCGACAACCGTGTCTGCAGGTAACTCCACCTAGTGGACAAATAGAAAGTGACGATGAGCAAGAACCACTGCTTGCCGCACATCGACAGCACCAGAGGGAGACACCGTCTTGGCAGCAACGATTACGTTCTGCAGTGCGTCCTGATGAACTCATTGATCCAACATAGAGCTGGATATGTACAGGGTTTTAGGTTGACCCTGCCGATTTGGTACTGCTTATGATGTTAATAATTTGTGTGTCTGTCATAGCTGTAGACGTCATCCATTCCATCTCATTGTTAATGCATAGCTGTGTTAAAAACACATGATTTGTCATAATCATGTCTATAAACATGGCAGATGAACATTTTAATTTCACTTTGTAATTATTGGATTTGTTTCACTGTTGGGTGATGGTTTTATGGATATCAAACTGTTCCAACAACTGGTCATGTGAGATCACTGCAGGTTGTGTATAAAAACTATACTAGGACATACATGACAATTGAGCAAAATATGTTCGTATATTTATAATAAACGTTTTTATGTTTTAATAAGTTGGGGTTTCACTGCTTAAAACAGACATAAGTTAGCATTAGTAAATAGTTTTTCCTCACACTGGAAGGAAACATATTTATCCATTTTGAACTGACATTATACTGCATTAAATCTGCACCGCAAAAATAGAGATACAAATGAAAATGTGATGACAACCAGGATAGGATGCATCAGAAAACAGAAGCATCTTGCTTGTCTTTTTTAAATGTGAAGTATTAATACGAATGCTGCTTGCTACGCCTTGTCAGCAGAGTGCTTGTCAGCAGACTTCTCCGAGCACACCGTCACTGATGTATCTGACTTGGATGCTGACATGCCCACACCGGAATCAGTCACACTTGCAGAGTCACTTTCGGTATTTTGACTGTCACATTCGGTATTTGTACTGTCACCTGTATTTTGACTATCACCTTTGCTGTTTGAACTATCAACGTCAGTAATCTGACTGTCAACCTCAGAATTTCTACCATCGACCTCAGAATTTTCACTGTCGACTTCGGTATTTTGAGAGTCGTTAATTGATGCATTATCAATGTCTGTATTAGTAGTGTTACTCGTGGAACTGGTGACAGTGTCTGACGATTCAGTCACCACCTCGCTTGCATTGGTCTGTGTGTCATCGTCGACCATCATGGCGACGCGACACCGACTGAGATCCATGTCGCGGATGAGCTTGCGGAGCGAGACGTTCTCGTGTCTCAGCTGAGCAATAATTTCCTGCTCCTGTGTCTCTGTTGCCTCGTCGAGTTCGATCGCACGCCGCATCACACTCACCATCTCACAGATCTTGTCGATCTTCTCTTCGACCTCCTAGTGGCAAACACACAAACCATGTGTTAGGTACGCGTTCAAACAATCAATAAGACAAGTTATGTTTGGTGGGGAAGAATTGCTGTTGATAATTTAAGGCGAGTTCTTCCGTTCATTTTTATCATAAAATCACGTAGTTTAAAATATGTCATGATAATACACTGACCACCCAAATGGGTTTACTGAACCAGTTGTTATTGTTAAAATTTAAGAGTGTCAGGAGACAACAATTTGGGATGTAAAAGTACCACTTAGGACGACAAGCAGCCTGGCAGTGACCACCCTCAGTGCCAGCAGAGAAAGGTCGGCTTGGCGATAATGTTCTGAAAAAGGCTGGCTAGTTGAATGAGACCTCATAAGATCATAACATTGTAACCACTAGTCAGTTAATAGAACGCTGCCGAGTGCTGGAAACAACTAGGAAATTAGGAAGAGCCAAGGAAAAGACAGTCTGATTATATGGCAGTGCACCTCTATAAGCATAAAAAGTGAAAGAATTCTATTGTGTTATACTAGTGTAAAGTAGTTTTTAATGCTACCTCCCAATAATGTCCTCAGTTAGTCAATATTAAAATATTCAGCTATGCCGCAATTAATGTGTGAAGACTATTCGTACACAAATTTCCACCATTGTCTATAATCAAGTACCCATACAGCTGAGTGTACAGGAGCAACTGAGAGGGAACGAACTTGCCCAAGGGCTGACACGACAGCACAGTATTTGAACCTGGGTTCTCTCAATTGAGAGGCTGATGCTCTAGCCACTGCGCTCCATGTAAATCAATAAAACAGCATCTTACACACCTCTGGTGGGGCAGTGTTGACGATGACATTAGACGACTGGTCGAGTCGATTGGCCATGGTGAGACGTACGACGTGTTCGCGGTATTTGCTCATGATGAGCTCGAGAGCTGACTGGTGCTCCTCGAGGGACTGTCGCAGCTCGCGGTTCTCCTGCTGCAACTCCCGGATCTGTGTGTTCTCCTGAACCAGGCCCATGATGAGGTTTGTGCGGGGACGGTGGCGTGCCATGTTGTTCAGCTCGTTCATGTCCTCTTCATACTACAACAAACGATGGGATTACACGTTATAATAGTCAGTGTTTAGACAATGGCTTTACAGGAACCTGACAGAGGAAGATGTTCAAGTATCGGTACACATGAGATTTCAAGAGTAAATCATAATCTATATAATTTATTATGCTAATTTTGGGGCATTATAGGTGTATTACCCGAGGTCCGGTCGACAGTCATCTCTTTCTATGTTTATTTCCATCCTAGGACCATTGGCCATACATTTTGGTGATGCATTAAATAAAAAAAGACAAAGGTACTAATTTTTTTAAAGTTGTTTACTTTTTCAGTGGACAAAATTAACTCATTCTGTAGGGGGTGCGCATATTTGTTTACAAACTTTGTTTCCCCTGTAAGAAACCTGCAGACTTATCATTTCACATAGAAGTAAGAAAGGTTTGTGCTGGAGGCACTTGTTCTAACCTATCACTTACTTACCAGTTATTCCCAACTATAACAACAAGTTTAGATTTATCGTGGTTACTACATTATGGCTGAAATGTACATGTAGCAACCACAGATTAGTTCACTAAAAATAAAATCCACCAAATGTCAATGATGAACTTCAACATCTTTTGGATAAAAGTGCAGAATTGTTATGCTAATTTTCCACTCATCCAACTGTTTTGAAGAGTAATGCTAACTGTGACAGTAACATCACCAAATCTTAAGTTTGCCCTTCATTCGGCTGAATCACAAACCTGTCGCATGGCATCTACACGCTTGTAGAGGGTGTGTGTTTGAGTGATTAGATTGTCGGCGGAGTTGTCGTGTTCTTTGAGTCGGGTGACGAGCATGCGTGCATCCATGAGAACGCGTTCAATCGTGCACGCCATTCTCAGGCCGTTGCTATGGAAGACCTAACCTGCAAAGTAAACATTTGGTTGCAGAAGAAACCATGGTCAGTTGTTAGTCTGTTTGACAGGATATTTGTTATTTTACTAAATTAATAAATATGATAAGATCCATACTTGACAAATGTCTAAAACTATTTTTCCTGAATCTGTGATGTTGGTGGTAATGAGTAATGAAATGGTGTGTATGGAAGAAAGATGTTTTACTTTTATTATTATTATTGGCTGAATCAATCTATCAACAACATGCCAAGTATTGGTTGAACCTATCATTCTATCACTAAGGTCTGGTGAATGGTTGAATACTACTAGGTTAAAACTACATGTATTACTGAACCTCTCCCAATGACATGCATTGGTGTACGTCCCTGTTTACAATGTACACCATAGCATTGACCTACCAGAACAGACGGCAAGATGTCTGCCACCAAGCTACTGGCCGACACTCAAGACAAGGGGAGAATAGGAACCACTAGGTCTCTCAAGTCTTAATACAGTGGCGCCACCCAGTGGCAGGTCAATAGGTCAACACGCGCACACCTGGGCACAGTGATGAGCAAACTAGCAGCAGGTTAAATCCACGTTAAAGACAAGTGGTCAAATAAAAAGAATGACGACGACTTGACAACAGCCTCTCCAGATAGAAGTGAGTGTTACCACTCCAATGAAATAATTTTGGGGATGTCACTATAGTTGCCAAAATGCTGCCAAAACATTCCCCATTGGTTCAAACGGCTAATGGTCCTTGTGTGATGTTGGTGTAACAGGGCTAGCACCTGACAAAGTGGAACATTCTCATTGACAGGAACACTTAATAGAAAGATGTAACTGACGCATAAAAAAATTGACGTCACAATCATAAAATGCTATGCGTAAGGCCTCCATCAGGCTGTGCCTTACCAATAATGGTTACGTGTGCATCACATTACCAGGAAGGCATGGCATCTACCAAATCAACATTTCTCACATACACCTTAAATAACTTTGCTTTATGTATATTGCAAAGAAAAACAGTTAGGGCTAGTATTTCAACAAAACACATCATGTGACTCATGTCTGACAGATAAATGTGCATCAACTATTTTGTAAGCTTGACCGACCTTGTTGCTAGGCAATGTGATGAATACATAAATTAAGCTGAATACAGGACTGAGAGATACCTTAATTATGAACAACACATGGGGTATGGTGGCCAGAAAAATAGAACTACATCTGAGTCAAGTTCTACGAAACTAACTGATCCTATATAATGACATAAATTGACTGGTTTTCTGTAGTAATATCACTTATAATATGACCAGTGTTAAATCTTTCTGTCTAGGATCTCAGAAGGGGGGGCCCGACAAAATTACTTACCCAGTACACTAGTTTTCCTTAATGTAATGGGACTATAGGTTTTACAGTAAAAATGAAACTATTTCCAAAAGAGGAACCCTGGTGAAATGGCTCCTTTAAATATGCCACTGATCTTTTTTGTTTTGGTGCTACAAAGTGTCTCCTTCACAGAACAAGTACGCTATCTCTAGCCAAGGGCACATTATGTCACACACCATCACTGAAGTCACACATGCACCCCTTGAGCACTGCTTTTAAGTGGTGCCACAGTTCTCAAGTGGTGCCACCACTTGCTGGAATGTGGTGTGACAATTGAGCTATTTAGTTAAGTTAGATGAAATACATGAATCAACTTACAAAGGATTTCTAGTAAACACCTCAGAGCTAACAAAAACAGTGACCTGTATGACAAGCTGGTCAACTAAACTGACAATATGGTTACACTGCTATTAGGAGGCTCTAACATTCTGTTAACTGTGCAGGATACAATGCAAAGTCATCATTACCAATTACAGAACAATTCAGAATGGCAGCCACTGATATAATTAGATACTCAGATGAGTGAACTGTATAACTACCTTAACTGCTCTTCACTTATAAGTGGACGAACGTGCACAATGGGGACAATGCACATGTGATAGTTCGTGATGTGTCAATGCTGGCGGTAACTTTCAAAATTAACTGGAATTTATTAATCAGAATCAAGTCAATAGCACGACTGAAATATCATCAAACTGGCAGAATGTATTACTTTAGGAATATTTTAGCCAAAATGGAATTGAGACTATCAAAATTTTATTCGAATAATAAAATATGATCCACTGCTGTTTCAATTTTCCTGTTGATGTATTTATGGATGGTACATATAAGTTTGGAAATATTAATATGAACAAAACAAATTCTGGCATAATGTCTGACCAGTATCGCCAATGTTCATAGATGCATAATATCTACAGTAAGTTTACATTAAATTACAAACTTGTGATCATCAGAAGCTATGATGAATAAACACAGGATAAGACTACAGAAATGACATGTTTATATACAGTTCAAGTGTGTGTGTGTGTGTGTGTGTGTGTGTGTGTGTGTGTGTGTGTGTGTGTGTGTGTGTGTGTAACAAAAATTAAGACAGATTGTGTATCACTATTGCTAATAAGAATGCATTTATTCATTCCATTTAAAATTATTTACAAACGTTACTGAAAGAAATCACCTGAATTGGAGTTGAAATAATTTATGTGGACTTTTAACTGAACAGAAACTTAATTACATATGATCTTGATTCATTTAAATGAACTAGATTTGGACTTAAGCAACTTGTCCTATAGTTCTAGTACTACACACCTATACAAAGCAATGAAAACCCACAGTAACATGATACTTACAGCCTATTATATTTAATGGAGCTCTCACCTAAGCATCAGGTTTTAATACTTCCATCAATAGGCACGTCTTACCTATTCCCCGTATTCAGCATTAGTACCTGCTACACTAGTGTTGAAAGGGTTGTGGGGGTTAGAGATTCATCACTACTTCTATTACAAGCATCAGTCAAGGATATTGCTGAAGAATCTAACATAAGTTACAAGTACTCAGCATAATAAGGTGAACAATGTCAACACTGCGTGTTTAAACACTACCTGCTCGGTCTTAAGTACTACAGCAAATACACTCCTGGTTAACGACTTTCAAGCTTGAATTTCTCATGATAAATGCCAAACTATTCACAGATTAGATGTTAGTAACAAACACTATTCACTTGCAGTGTATTCTGGCTGTGTGGACGAGCTGTTGTTGATTTACACTGACACTGGTCAGAGATGTGGAAACAGCTACCTTGGAAGTTATTACTTTATTAAGCTGAAGAAGCTCTGGCAAATTATAAAAGTAAGTAAGCACCACAATGGAAAAAGAATTGTTGAAAAGTGGTTGAAAATACAACTTTTCTGCAACTGTTTAAATGGTTTGGTTGATATTACAGGCACTCATGTGGAAGTATGTCAACGGCCACGTGTTGGGTGCTTTTTACATCATGAATGAACGTAGAGCATGGTGATTAGAATTCTTGACCAATAATTGAGTTTTATTGGTGGGTTTTAATCCATCTGCTGCCATTTCAAAACTTGGGTTGTTCAATTTGCGTTGAAGTTCACACAGCTGTACATTTAACTGATGGGATTTCGGTGATGGAATTATAGGAACGAATGTCAGCTTTCACGCAGAAACTGCAGCATAGCTGAATGGTTCAACAGTACTAAGATGTTTGTGTGAATGACTTCTGTGAATAGGTCTGCCTAGGACAAGGTGTAACATGCCCTCACTAACGAATGTTGAAGGGGCCAGGTCTAGTCACCCAACAGCGAGTGGTACAGGTTATATATAATTATTAACATAAAAAGAGCATAATCAAAACCAGGGGAGCCATGACCCAATGCCCCTAAATACAATACACTACTAGCATCAAGACTACAGTAGAAGGGGGTGAGAGAGTGCAATGGCATGCAACACCACAGGATACCATGCTAGATGTTACATCATTTAACAACTTACAATTATTAACTGTAAGACCTACCCAGCGACGATACTAACTGTAAGACCTACCCTGCGATACTAACTGTAAGACCTACCCAGCGATACTAACTGTAAGGCCTATCCAGCGATACTAACTGTAAGACCTACCCAGCAATACTAACTGTAAGACCTATCCAGCGATACTAACTGTAAGACCTACCCAGAGATACTAACTGTAAGACCTACCCAGCGATACTAACTGCTGCAACAGATATGCAAACATATGATTTTGGCAGCTCTTCTACTTAACTGGCCTAAATTATTAGCAGCGTCTATTTACTTGGTAGTTGGTAAACTCGGTACTCCCATGGGGTGACGAACAGGGTTAGTACTTGATAGTCGCCACGGAGCTACCAAGTTGAGTTAATTGTTAATTAATGGACAAAAATCTTAGTAGTCAAGTATATACAGTTTTGATTATATCAGTCACCATAAAGAACATTTACTGCTATATCTAATTCACGATTATATAAGTTAAATAGACACGTAATTTAAAAGGCCATCATATATTAAAAAAACTTATTTGTCATAACTGCAGTGGCTTCTATGATAGCGACAATATGTCTTAATTGGAGCCACTGACCCCCCTATTTGTTATAAAATTGAAAGGTGCTTTTCTGTTAATTAATTACTATACTGGTTTCAAAAATGATGTATACACACATTATCATGTACGCATATCTATTTTATTTGTGTATGTGTATACACCTGATTTATAGTTTGAATATTTGTTATATGTTGGAGTCAAAATAAACTTCTTGTTCTTGAGTGGGGAAATATGTGCCAAACTGGTGTTTCTCAACAGGACACTAGGTGGCAGCGCTATTAGTTATTCAATGTTTCCAGAAAACAACTTTTTGGATACGTCATTGGCAACGATAATCTGGAATAATCTATGGACGCTCCGAGCTATCCGTCTGTGCATATGAACAAATATATCAACATGTGCATGAAAATAAGCCTGTCTGCATTTTTTGAAATTCAAAATTACACTCTAGATCAAATACTATAGACTCCAGCATATGACACTAAAGTCTCACTAAATCTAAATAGGCATAAATTACCAACGTAAACTATACATATTAGATTCAAAATTAAGAACTTTAAACAAGCGATCACCTTCGCAGACTTCCCGCTAAAACACGCCATCTTAGATTACACATCAACACCGAAGAAGCCACGAACCAGTCTCCTAAACAGCTAAGTGCCATTAAATCCCACCAAGCATGTTCAAGATAGTCACTTTCAAACCATATTTTTACCTAAACCTTGATCCTAAGCAACAAATATAACCAAGTCGCCCACAGTCTTCCAACAAGCACTACGTATATAATCTCGTCCCCTAGCAACGATAACGCTACACCTACATGACTACGGGCCCACTACGCCACCACAACTATTTCCCATATCAACACAACGTAAACCGTAACTTGTTCCATTTTACGCAAGTGTACAGATCCACTTTGATCATAGACTGCCATTATTAACAGAAGGAAAACAGTGCACACAACAATAAACTTTCTACTAACAGGCCCTCCGTCAAGACGTCTTCCCAGTATCGCCCTGAGGCCCAGCCAGGGTGAAGACCTACATTTTCACTAATTTTAAAACAGTGCTGCAGCCTATTCAACTTGGATCTATAGCAGACCACTTCAATCTTATTTCCAATTATTAACAGTCACTACTGACACTGGTTATACCATTGTTTCGCCACTCACCAGTGCGCCAATCACAACAATGTTCCAAGGGTCCCTGTTCATGCTCTTATTCATATTAGCCACAAATCGATTCCTTACACAATCCTCCAAGGCTCCTGAAAATGACTCAATAAACGGAATATATGCGTTCTTACGCCATTCCTTCAACTCATCCCATCTGATGTGGCCAAAACCAAAAAGTAACAAGATGCTGGCAATACTTGCCCTCTTCCTCTCAGGCAACATACAAACAAACCCAGGCCCAAGACAACTCCCCATTCCTGCGGCTTCTGTGAGCTTGCTGTGTCATGGTCACCCAATGAAGAAATCGTATGCTGCGATGAAGGCAAATCCTATAGTAGTGACAACCTCTGCTTCTTTGTCAGCGATATCAGACCATGACATCATCGTCACGGATTTTGATGTAAGAGTTCAACACCAAAATAAACAGCGCAGGAAAATTTACCAATTTGCTCGTGCTGATTGGGATAACCTAAATGCAGATTTCATCACCCTGTCTAATGAAATAATACACATTATGTGCATGCACAGAAACTCTTTGGACAATCTTCAGAAACGCACTAGTGAAATCTATCAACAATCATATCTCATCAAAGCTCAGCTCCAGTCAGTGCAATCTCCCATGTCTAAACAGAAAGCTACAAAGACTACTAAAGTGTAAGAGAAGACTACAATAAAGCTAAGAAAACAAACAATGGGGAAAATTCCAAATTCATACAGAAAACATGTAGACGAAGTTTGCGCAAAGCAGAATGGGACTTTATTAATAATACCATCATCTCCAAACAAAAAACTCAAAGCCATTCTGGCGCTATATAAAAAGTAGAAAACAAGACAACATTGGAGTAGCTCCCATAAAAAAGAATGGATCACTGGTGTGTAACAGTAAGGAGAAGGCTGAGATCCTCTTGGACCAGTTTCAGAGTGTCTTCACGAAAGAAGACAGATCCGCGCCCCCACACCTTGATCCCCCACAACACCCCAATATATGTGACATTAAAATTGACACCACCGGAGTATGTAAATTACTCCAGTCCATCAAACCGCACAAAGCATGTGGCCCTGGTACTCATCAAATCCGGCGTCCCGCAAGGCACTGTATTTACCCCTAACTATTCTTGCAACAAATAAACAACCTACCAGCATCAGTAAAATCAAGACTGCCTATTTGCAGATGACTGCCTACTATACAGAGAGATCAAAACATTCAATGATCACGTTGTACTACAACACGACCTAAAACAACTCCAAAAGTTGACAAAGGACTGGGGTATGAACTTCAATACAAACAAATACTACATTGTCAGTGTAAAAAATAAAACTGACTATTTCTACACCCTAAATAATGCCACCCTAGAATGTGTAAACTGCAACCCCTATCTTGGCATCTCTTTCTCTGACGACCTTAAAACAGCAAATGGACTGCCTATATTGCCCTTGTGCGCGCTGCCTTAGAGTACGGAGCCATAGTGTGGGACCCATACCATCAGGGGGACATAGACAAACTAGAGCGTATCCATCACTGCGCTGCTCGTTTCATTACTGGCGACTACCACTCCAGACATGAAGGATCAATCACAAATACACATTAATAGACCTAAAACTCAATACCCTAAAAAGCAGACGTCGGGACCTACGACTTAAATTCATGTACAAAATAGTTGAGGGATCTATCTCAGCCATCCCCGCAGAAACATACTTCCGCCCCCAAAGAATAAATAAAAAACGCATCCAACTCAAACATTTCCCAGTGCACGTATCCTCAAACTGGGTCTGCTCAAACTTTGTACAACACCTAACAACCAATAACACCAGGTGCTATACAGTACCTGCATCCCATACCGACCAACTCAAAAACTCATACTTTGTAAAAACAATAGACAGTACACTGGAATAAACTAAACGAGTCGCAGGTCCAGGCCGAGACCATAAACGGTTTCAGTTGCTTATACTGCGGCCCAAACACTCAATAACACCATACGTACCCACCCCATTGTAAACCATGGCCAACGAGCAACAGTGGCTCCTTACGTCGTTTCGATATAATTAATTAGAATTATAATTAAATGGCAAATATATGCATGAGCTTTACAGGTTGACGTGTGAGATTCACGTAAAATGCGTGAGACTTAGTAGCTCTGTAGCCGTAACTAGGATTGGAGTTGGAGTGAAGGACAACAAATGATGAAACGGTTCACTCATGTCTCATGTCATGACTCAAATCATTCACTATGACACTAGCACTGTCACTAGGCACTTCAATGAATCCTGCTACCGCGATGTTTTTACGTGCGCTCAGCGGCGTCGCAGCAGCGCCGTCTCGTTTACTCGGCACCTGGGTAGTGTTTTATTTCAACCTCTATTTTCGCGCTCTTTTCCCGGTCGTTTACGTCATTCGCAGCGGGATTCCTTTTGCGGGTAAGTCGAACTTTCTGTACGTCCTTTTCTTTTTCAAATTTGATCAAAATTATGGTAAATTTAATCGATTTGATGACATAGCTGTGTTTCAGTTGCAAAATTTATAGTCTAGTAATGATTTGTATCGAACGATTATGTCTGTAGGTAGATCTATAGGATTGAATTAGTATGTGTTGAAAATTTCGTTGGCGTAAATGCTCGTGCAATGTGGTTTTTGCGCCATTCAAAACATGTGACATTTGAGCGATCTGTGTCAATATGACCAAGAGCGCGTCACCGGAGACGCGGACCGAGATCGTGGAGCGCCTTGATCATGACTTATTTAATTAATGTCTGTGCCTTTTAGTGAAAACAAAAACAACAGTATCTAATTTAACTTTAAGATAGGGCCTATAATGATAATAATATTACTTAAGTTAATAATTTCTTTAATGATTATAATTTATAGTTATACGGGTCAAGCCAATTCTGCTACTATTAATTATTAATATTAATTAATGATATAGTATTACTATTATTACTAGTAATCGTAGTATTATTAGTATGATGTTGTCAACTAGTAGTATTTGTTAGTCAGAGTTAGGTTTATACATTTTAGTTTGACTGAGTTAGGCTTGCTAGAATTTAGAAAATACAAATTTTATATCCAGTCCTGTTAATATTCAATTTGTTTTGAAAGGCTGATATTTAAAATAACTAACAATCAATTAATTGTTTTATTAAATAGATTATTTAATCAGTTTGTGACTTTAAATTAAAATTATGTACCATGATTCATCAAAAGTTGTCAATGTGTTTAGCATGCAATGCATTATATTTGTGATGGTGACATGTAGAATTTTACAGTTATCTTAGCCATAAGTAACAAGGGCAGGGATATCAAAATATTTTACAAGATTTTGCAATCAAGATTTTACATGTAGAATAAAGATATTTATCATTGTATGATACATGACTGTCTTGTTATTTCAGATATTTTGAGATTGACTGATCTTACAAACACAGTGACTCTTATCTTAAGTATCAATCAAAGGTTTTGTCAAGTATGAACATTGCTGCACAGATCTTGCAGTCTACTGGCATTAAACTATGAGACAATCAACTGCCAATATTACAAAAAGACTGTATTGTGAGCACACCAGACTTCTTCTTCATGACTTGATTCCCATGGGGAGTAACACAGAAAGCAGTCTTGCATTTGGCGCATTTGGGTCCAGCGACGGATTACTGTGAACAATTTATGAATATTACTTCATCAAGTTCATGTTGAAATGCAGAACATTACATTATGAAGCAGTGACAATTTATTACTGGACTGTACTGAGCCTGCAACATTCATCCAACCTGTCAGGACACAGTCACACATAGACACAGTGAAGTATGACTACTGTATTGATCTGTTGAGTTTGTGTGTTATTTAGCCAATATTTACTTATTAATAAAGTTATTGTTAATGATATATATGACTTGTTAATGTATATTTATTATAATGTTTAATGTGGTGGTAAACATTGCATAAATTATATAACTGTCTTCATAATTATGGACATTCCAGCCTTTTATCGAAATGTAGTGGTCAGTCGTTAGCGTGCTAATATTAGCCAATATTAACTTATTAATTAAGTTACTGTTAATGTGAAATGACTGGTTAATGTACATTTATTACTATAATTAATGTGGTTTACTGCTTTTATAAATTATACAAATATCTTCATAATCATGGACATTATGGCCTTTTACTGAAATGTGTCGGTTTGCCGAGGTTGCGCACTAATTAGCCAATATTGACTAATTAAATAAATTATTAAATTATTTGTTAATGTATATTTATTACCATTATTAATGTGGTTATACACATTGCATATGTATAAATATCTTCACAGTCATGGACATTATGGCCTTTTACTGATATGTTTTGGTCTGTCGAGGTTGTGCGCTAATTACCCAATATTGACTAATTAATTAAATAATTATTATTTTTTAATGCATATTTATTACCATTATTAATGTGGTTATACACATTGCATAATATGTATAAAATCTTTATAATCATGGACATTATGGCCTTTAATTGGAGCGTTTTGGTCTGTTGAGTTTTGCATGCTACATAACTAAAATTAACTAATTAATTGCATTAATTTGGTTATAATTAGTACTAAAAATATTAAATATTATAAATTTATTACGCTTGTCAATGTGTTTGAAAACCCTGAAGACAGTATTTAAATATCTGTATAAATTAAAAAGTTATTACATTTTAAAGCAAATATTTACCTATAGAAAACACAAAAATGAGTCCATTTTGCCATTGTAAGAGATACACAAAAATGATGCTGTTTTTCCGTCTTAAAATCGCAATATCTTTTGATCTATTAAAGGTATCTTAATAAAATAAACAGTTATGTGATCCTTAACCTATTACCTTTAAGCCCATTCCCAATGTTCTAGCATATTTAATTTTTTGTTGAAGTGCCTACTGTGTCTGTGAGTGTGGTTGTGAAAACATGATGGTTCGGACTACCGTTCGGACCCTGGGTCTAACCCGTCGTGGGTAAAAACATTGGTGCACCACCTCTGGCTCAGCATCACGCTAAGACCAGGACCAGTCCAGGGCTATGGCCCTATGGCAATGCCAGTCCAGCCTCCGGCTGGAGCCCGGCCCCAGGCCAGGATTCACCGATTGACTGCCAGGACATGTTCGGTCCTAACGACGCCAATAACCACCACAAAACTACGGCATACGTACTTTTGATTCACCAGTCATGTAATTAGAACTACTCGGATATGCCTATACGATATATTGTATATTTTTGTAAACAAAATAGATATTATGACATACCACCGTCCTATGCGCACAAAATTCGCAGTCTAAATGTTTGATATTATGAAAAAGGCAATATGGCGTCTGTTATCAATAGTCGCTTATATCAAAAAGAAAATATTTACGAACATTTGCGCCAACAAACACATCAAATAATTCAGATTAGAATTGTTAGTAATGTGCATAGTTTTTGTTTTTTTTCTATTCAAAAGATGTATTTCGTTATTGCCTGTGCAATGTCAGATGGGGCTCTCACTTAAGCGTGTTACAAACTGTATGTTTATTTCCGTCCTGACAATCAACGCAATTTTTGTATAATTTAATTGGTCCACAATTACATACACGAACATTATTTAGTGCCAGTGGCGTATTTATGATCATCTTTGTGGTTTGTTTCTTTATTTTCTCCCGTGTCTTTCGCATATGTTAATAAAAACAACTAATAAGTTAAAAAAATCCTATAAAAATAAAATAATTCCCCCTTCCGTGGCCGATCCTTCTTGCACTTACAGCCTATAAATGCGCTGTTTATTATGGTATACCTGCCAACTCTCCCGGGATTCTACTGGATTGTTGCTGTATCTTCCGGAATACATGCAAATCTCCCGGATTTTTTTGAAAATCTCCAACAGCACCCCCTTCCCCGTCTTCGAAAAAGCGCGACACCACGGGAAACGTGCTGAACCGCTGAATTTCCGGCGAAAAATCTTCAACATCACTCCACCCCCATCCCGTCTTCCAATGTCAAGATCCGAGACAGCGCGACACGAGAAGTGTACTGAACCGCTGATAAATTTCCCAGATTAAAAAACAGTGGCAGGTATATATCATGGTGACTGCATGGTTAATTTAATTATTATTAATTAATTACAGCCATAGAAGATCAACACAAAATATCTTATTATTGGTATAAATGATAATATTATGTAAGTCATGTCTTATTAGGCCTACGAAAAAAGTATCAGTCTGTATAAAAAGATAATTAAGTTAATTCTTATATATAGCGCAGTATCCAGTCCTCATGACTGGTCAAAGCGCTTTACACTTTACCCCCTGGCAGACCTGTTCAATCGTGCATCATCTCGACTTCTCTTGGAAGCATCCATGCAGCCACGCTGCAATTAATGCGGGAAGACTAGTATTCGTACACAAATATCCACCACTGTCTATAGCCAGGTACTCATTCATACAAATGAATGAACTGGCCTAAGGTGAACGGTGAAACGGCTCACTCAAATATAGTGAACGAACTTGCCCAATTTTCGAAACTGCAGCACAATACTCGAATCATGGTTCTATCGGTCGAGAGTCCGAAGCTCCAACCACCGCACCACTGCGCTCCACTTACATGTAGACGATCGGTATAGTCGACTTACAAGAAGCGCTGTGTGATGTGAGGTACATTAACAAGAATCGACTCGATCAGAATGGTCACAGGACGACCTAATTCAATGATGTGGGTTAGAGACAGCAGAGAGTTTTAACATCAAGTTGGTTGGTGTGGGATTACAATGGGTGGGTGGCTGTGGATGGTGTTGGAGTGAATACCGAGGATGAACATTCAGAAGTAGAGATAAGGTCGTCATCGGAAACATGCGAGCGCAAATTCTAGGAGGAACGGAAGAAAAAAGCGGAATTCGTGGTAAACAGTACCATATCGAAACATTTGAAAAGAAAAATCACCAGACCGATTCGACCGATTCAACCGATTGATACACAGTGCGAGACTGTGTCGCCTGACAATCGAACAATTAATCGCTCGTGTAACCGTTCTGAGAGACCACCATAACCTGAACATCTGGGAGAATAGCTGCACCGATTGCCATTCTTACAAGAGCAATTAGGTTCGATAAATAAACGGAGCAGAGGGCGACCGTAACTGGGATGCTGTTCAGGTTAAGAATTAAGGAGAATAGTAATTATACCTGCCAACTCGCCCGTGAAATCTGGGAGTCTTCCGTATTTTTGGTGTGTCTCCCAGTCTTCAGGAATACAGGCAATTAAATTTCCCAGATTTTATCGGCTATTATTTATGCTGATAGACGCAAGACGACTACTAAAGTGCCCACTTGTACGCACATACATGTACGCACGTGTACGCACGGATACGCACGCATGTACGTCATACATACGTTGATCTACGTTTGAACATGTAAGACATATTTGCAAGATGTAAAGTATGCATGAACATATGTTGGATTAAATAATAATAAGATAACTTCTATTGCGCCTAAGTCCTTGGAAACCAAGCTCATGGGCGCATCAGAACAAAAGGATTGGTGAATCTCAAAATCCATCAACAGTATTCCAGTTGTCAACGGATGGGTCAAGGTGCTAGGGAGCTACGGTGGATAAGCAAGGTTGTAAAGATACGTTTTTAAATGACGACGGAATTTTGTAATATTTTCAACTGATCTAGCACTAAGAGGGAGCAAAAAAAGTGCAATCTTCATAATTAAAATATTTCCTACTTGGGTATGCTGGAATTAATTGTGGTCTATAAACTGCATGCACGTAACGGAACTGGAATAGGCTCTTATTTTATTAGGTCCTATTGTCGTTGCATTTATGATCAGCGTAAAGTAACGCTAGACTGAACACACGTCCATTCACGTCCGAACGTTTTTTTTATCAGCTAGATAATAGGGGTCTAGTCATATCTGTGTATGATTGGATTTGACTGTTCAGCATTGAATCAATTTTTCAGGACATCAGACACCATAAGTCGTGCCTCGAGCTTTTTGTACACCGCGCGGAATTTAAACGACATCCCTTTAATATCGACATTTTAAACTTCTGGGAAATTGACATTACAAATTAATGTATGTTGAAAACCATCTACAAATCAATATACAGGCGCTGAACCGGGGTGGGGGGTGGGGGGTGGGAACTGAGCCTCCAATATTTTTGGTGGGGGCTGGAAATAAAGATTAGCCCCCAATATGTAGGGAAAGGGGGCATTTGTTTATGGAATTGAAGTTTTTTGGTGAACGTCAAGGATTTTTGGTGAACCTCAAGGTGTGCAATAAGAAGTTTTGGGAGAACCTAAAGGTGGGGTTATTTTGGCGATTCTCAATTTCGGGAGTACAATTATATGTTTTAGGAGAGCCTTAACGAGAGTGCAATTTTGATATTTTGGTCAGTTTCGGGAGTACAGTTGAACGTTTTTGGTAATCTTAAAAAATGTCGATGTCATCACCCGACCGATGGCAGAGTAGTGCTGAAGCTCCGGCTCAGCGCCTACCTAATATTAATTTTGTTCCGGCGCCAAACGCAATATGCATGTGTGCGGGGCGGATCTATGATTTGATTCATGTTGTATAATCACACATTCATCCACATTGTATATAATAACAACAGTGCACGAATGATGCAGAGTGGGATCGATCGTGCACTTATAAGCATGGAAGAAGATGGAAGAAGGAGGAACTGCCACTCATCCCCCTTAATTGAGGTTAATCACAGACCACCCACCGTACCCCCTCCACAGGGCTAACCAAAATGTCACCCTTTGATGCCCAAAACGGGGGAGATACGCGCGCAAACACACACACGCACGTACGAACGCACGCACGCACCAACCCGCCCCCCCCCCCACACACACTGTGCATCCACAAAATACATCCAACTAAAGTTCATTCAGGCAAAACACAAGGGTGGGGCGATCATGCCCCCCATGCCTCTGGATCAGTGCTTGCATAAATTTCTTTATTACACATAATATTACATTCCATATATACATTATACATATAATTATATACTTGAACGTACCTTTTATGTTGTATTATTAACCAACTATCAGTATTCCATGACTTGTGTCTATATATATTTGTATTATTTTCATTTGTATTTTTTGTAAATCAAAATTCCAAATCTCCATCGATCATTCTATTGATAACGAACACTATTTATACCCATTCATTGTTTAATTAATAGCCGGGCAGCATCCGCCAGTGGGGAAACCCCGGCACTTGTGTAGTATCCGGACCCACCTCGATTTCGCCGTTATAATTTGAGTTTTGCCTAACTTTGATACCTCAGTGTATTAGTTCCATTATTCAAAACTATCACAGGCATATTTACGTTTAAGAATATTGCGTCTTAGCGCACTTTTGAGGCGTAAATAGTGCCCCGGTTTGCATCAACATACAACGCTATATCGCTCATTTTATGAGCGCGATGCGGTAACGCACGACCGCAGCGGTGCAGGCTAGTGCAAACAGGGTCGCTATTTCGGCTTCAAAAGTGCGGTAAGACTAATATAAATATGCCTGGGATGATGTTGGATGATGGAACTAGCCCTCTGGGGTATCGATCAAAGTTAGGCAAAAATCAAGTTATAACAGCGGCGAAATCGAGGTGGGTCCAGAATCTTAAAAAATGCCGAAACCCCAAAAGAATGAAAGAAAAATCACGTGAAACGCTGGATTGATGAGTAATCTATAAATATAGAACTGCGAGCGATGTGTATTGGACAACAGCCAGAAAGTATGCACAGTTGCGCCTTCGGATATATCAAATAAACAGTTTATAAGCGGCGTATCGTCGTAAAACAACCTCGGACTGTCAATCATCCGTGTGCAAAGCGTTTCAGTCATGGTCTAATCATGTAAGTTATGCGGGGAAAGAGACGCATTAAATCCCCTTGTTCACGCTCAACAGTTGACACAACGGCTCGCCAATTACAGTTCTGTCGTTTTGTATGGAACCAACGGACAGATACAGAGTTCGTGGCTTACCTGACGTGCTTTGCGTGACTTTCGGCAATAGATTTGCTAAAAAGTAAACAAAAATGGGAAATGAATCATCGGAGTTAAAGGTTCCGCTTGAATGATAATTGGAGTTCGTACTACCATATATGGGCGGTATCCGTACACCTTCTGGCGAATGCTTCTTCGAGAACTTCGCCGGCGTAATGACGGAGGTTCTCGCAAAGTAGGTACGACTGGCACAATATGCAAGTCTTCGAGAGGATGGAAAATTGACTGTGGGGAGTGTGGTGTAGCTTGCGTGCAGTAGTTCATTTATTATTTTGGCTGTGCACTTGACATGTCATTTTTACAGTTCATAATGCATGTTTATTACATCGTAGTTTGCACAAGAGAGGCAGTGTCCCATATATCTTCCAAATATCTTTATGCCTGAATGCAATCTTTGCTATATTTTATGAATGTCTTGTCAGCGCCAATAGTCAATAGACAGTACTTCCTGACTATACTGTTAGTAGTTCCATATCTTTATAAAAAGATAGTCTCTTGCAATATGTAAAGAAACATTTGAATGCAAGCTGACCCGAACAGTGATATGATATGCTGCCTGCAACACACCTCCACCAGTGACAGTGAGCTATGTCTCTATCAAGCAGCATAGCACAATCAAGGTCCGCTGATTAGTGATGACCAGCTTTTCCTTAATTAATTTACTAGCATGTTTGCACATATGTAGTTGCCTTATATGATACATAAATGCAATTATATTGGTACTTAACTTAGCCTGAATTATACAATACTGAAAGTTAGATGACCTCATTTCATTTTCAACAAGGCAGACTGGCAGAGATTCAACATTGCACAGTTCTTATTTCTTCTATCCTTTGCAGGGTAGGGTCCACATCACAGATCTCCTATATCACTTGGTGGTCCATTCTGTCTTCTTTGCAAATTTACTTCATCTTTCTCAGTGTTTTGCGATTATGTAATTTTTGTATTCCACATTTGGCCATTCGTACTTGTTCTTTTAAGACCTCGCTTTACATCATTCCATCTCAGTTTTGGTCTTCCTTCTTACACTGGAATATTAACTTATTAATTGGTGAGCATTGTTATTATTACAAACTGTAATGTTCAAAACTGTTGATATTTATAATATAGCAGTATTGGCAGTTAGAATACAGTATGTATGATTTTATACTTCTCAGTGATGTCTAAGTTCCACATAAAGCATTATATAAGCTAGGTAAAAGAGAAATAATAAATTAAGCTGGCTAGGAATGGAAATCTCTATTTTATATTGCTGCAGCACAAACAGTGAAATACAAGCTTATGTTTGCTTGCTTCATCAGGTAAACCTTAGAAAGTTCTTCAGAATTGCTGACTGCCTTGTAATCGTTTGTTAGGAAGTAAAAACAAATAGATTATATAAATGGTGAATCAATAGATCAGATAGATACATCCCCAAAATGATTACGTTTAGCTTGAGAAAATATGTAGGCCATTTTTTCAGATCCATACCACCTGGATGACAAAATCATTGATATAGCCTTTGTGAAAATTGCACAGAATTCAAATGTAATAATTTCTTTTCAATAACAGTGGCAGTGTTGACATTAATTTTCATGACATGACTCGAAGAAATGAAAGATTTAAACATTAAAATCCATAAAGTTCAGAAAAAGCCCCTTTGATTTCAAAGACTCGTTTTCTTTAAAAAATTCATAGAAATTATTATAAAATAATTATTATACCAGTTGACTGTTTCTTTTAGTAACAGCTTATATGGGCAACATTAAGTGAAAAAATTGCATCACCAACAAGAGGTTTCAAACCCTGGTTTTGTCAGTTGATGGCCAGTTACTGACGGTGTTCCATTCATTATATGATATATTTACACCATTGAAGTGTTTTGTTTCAGATCTTGGGCAGCGATGCTGACACCAATGATCTGACCACACAACTAAGTCCGCAATAGCTCTAGCCATCTCCACTTCCTTGAAGATGGCAATGGCGACAGACACGCAGTGTCTGGCACTGCCCCGTGGCGCCACCTGTTACTGGAAAGAGATGTGGGAGAAGCTAAACGTGATGCGACAAATGTGGCAGTTGTGTGACGTCACACTCTTCTCGGAAGACAACATCATGTACATGGCCCACTCTCCGGTTCTTGCGGCGAGCAGCGAAGTCTTCCACAACTACTTCGTCAAACGCATCCCGACGATTATAGATGAGCTCGCCGAACGCAAGTTGATGTTGCACGGTATCCGTGGCGACGTCCTCCAGGTGGTGCTTGACTTCATCTATGGCGTGACACCGCCAACAGTCGAGGAATTTGAAAAACTGAAAATTGGTGCAGATGCGCTGGCGATTCACGGGGCCTATACGTACTGTGGGGAGAAGTTTTATAAGAACGGAGTGGTACCGGGACAAAGTAATGACACAACAGGACGTGGGCAGTCAGTGATTGTTTATTCAAAGCCTCAGAGCCCTGGCAGTAGTCCGGTATCAACGCCAAAGCCCAAAGTGTGTCCTGTCACTAACATACAGGGAGGAGGTACTAACGTTTGTCCGGTGAGTAACATTCTCGAGCCGATATCAATAGATAGCGGTGGGAATGGTTTGGAGCAGGCGCAGAGTTCAAGTTTTCCTGTCAGCGGTGCTTTGATGCCACCCTCTGGTGTCAATGACAAGAATCTGTTGTCAACCGACGTCGAAATGCGTCCGGTGAACGCTGATGTTTTGAATACAGATGGAGCTACGAATTTGAAAAATCAAGTCAGCAATTTGATGTCGAATAAACAGCTGCCGGACGATGCAGAGATGACTTCACCTAGTGGTATGAATATGTGCCCTGTCAATGTCGGTGATGTCACCAACAGAAGCCTTACACCTAGGGATATGCTCCCAGTGCAGTCGCCAGTCACTTGTCCTTTCAATGGGAAGCCAGACTCCCCAGGAACAAACATTACATCTTTGGTGGCAGACGTAGGCGGTAAAAAAAAATTGTGGGAAGACACCATGCGTGGTACTCCTTTGTTCATTCCGGATCTGACACCGATGCGGCAGGTGGCTCCAAGTCACGTCCAGAATTGCTGCAGTAATGAGAGTATCGGCAAGTGTATGCCAGATGACATATCCAGTGGTATCCACCCACTGTCGGGGAAGTCAACTGTAGAACGACCGCCTGTTCACCACGACCTGATTCCAGAGATGACCCTTGATGACCTGACAGTCCAGTTGGAATGTCCACACCTGAAACGGATGGCCAGCGGCGAGAGCAGCACAATGGAGAACACAAATGCAATGAAGACAGAAGAGGGCGCCGGTAGTCCCGCATTGCCGGCATCGATGGACAATGATTACAGCGACTGTACCTCTGAAGGCAGCAACCTCGAGTCATGCTCCACAGACCGATACACAAAGTTCAGCAGCAGCTTCCTCGTATGCAACATCATTGACACTCCGCGTAACGCTCCGATGAACAGTGATGACACCACAAACATCTCCAACCGGTACTTTAGACAGCTGGACGAGGTGCCTGGCGACTCGACGAAAAATCTCTTGTTGGAACGAAAGACCAGTGACGGTTGCAGCGATAAAGTCACAGTTTGCAAGGTGGAGCCGTTACCAGATGGCGGTGGGGGGCAGTGTCCTGAAGCGTGTTCGTCCGAGAATTCAAATAACTCGTACAGCGATACGAGCAGCGAGGTTTGGGCCGTGCGGCCGGGGAGACCACCAACTGTGGAGGAAGAGGCAGAGAACACTAAACTTCTCTCCCGACTCAAACTAAACATTAAAAAGTCGTACACATGCCTTGTGGATGGGTGTGGGTACACCAACAAACATGTGGATTATATGTGCTCTCACATGTACCACAGGCACAGCATGGGGATGCCAACGAAGCACTGTGGACACTGCACCAAGGCCTACTTCTCTCTTGGGTAAGTCAGCCTTGTCTCTGTGAAAGAATGTTGTCATGCAAGTGAGTGCCTTGGTGGTTGTCGTCACATAGTCACACCAGCTCCCTGTGGCCTTATGTGTGCGAGTTGGGCTTTGATAATGGACTGGTATTTTAGAGGCTTATCATGCATGTAGGGGTGGGGTGTCCTCCAGAATGTGGGAAATAAATTGATATTTATAATAATTTTAAAACATAATCGAAAAGAATATTTATCATAACATTTAAAGACAAAACAATTTTTAGTCCTTTGGGCCGAAGGTCCAACGGACTATTGCCATCACTCTGCGTCCGCCGTTAGCTGCCATATCTCAGAAACCGTTCTGCAACTTTTTCTCTAATTTTGCATGGACATATCGTAGGGCACTGCCACTATGCATCGGAAATCTGTATTTGATTGAATCCTTCTAAGGGCTCCCTAGGGCCTCCAAGGATCTCAAAACTTGTAAAAAAATTACATTTTGCAAATTTTTTCAAAAACTCTTCTGTAACTTTTTCTCTAATTTTGCATAGACATTTCATGTGGTAGTGCCACTATACACAAGAAATTTGATTGAATAATTCTGAGGGTACCAAAGGTCCATAAAATACTAAATTTGCTAACTAAATTGTCTACCAAAGGAGCAGCTCTATCTGGCTAATCCATTTTCCTATAACATCTGTCACACCTCACTGTGGAGGGCGGGCCTGCCTGGTGGAAACTGTGACTAATCTGTAATTGGTCACTGGCAGAGGCTTCCAGGTTCCTTTTCTGGCACAATACACATAATCTACTGCTAGGGGATAGTCTCAAGGGCCCTTCTCAAAACCACATCACTAGATAGTGTACAAATTTTACATTTTGGGGGGCTGTGTCAGCCTTCTTCTCATGTGATGTAGAGTTACCACAATGAGAACACTTGTCTCCTTTGTTACTTGCTAATTACTTGAATTATTTTGAACAGAGTGTTAGTCATAATTATAAGGGACTTGACATGGCAGCTGGTGAAATTTGCAACAACCTTAGTGATGATGATGTAGACTATTTCTTGAAAATGTATGTTCTACTATATGCCTATGATACTATAATGATTCAATCAAATATAGATTTCTTGTGTATAGCGGAAGTTACTATGTCAACTCTTCTAATGGTTGACATTTAGTTGTTTCAAGATGACCCCTTAAAATGTACCCCCAACTGTCCAGGGGTTTAGTGGGTGCAGGCTGGGAAGCTATTCCCATTCCCAAAACATCTGTCACATGGCAGATTTTGTGTCTTGCATGGATATCTTTATGCAGTTATTTTATATAAGCAGGAAGTTTGTAAAAATTTGTTATTCTTAGGCCACAGAAAAGTAATTCCCAGTTTCTCATCAATGCATGTATTTAAAAACAACATTTTATTTTCTATTATAATTATTCCTCTAAATGCAAGACATGGTGCAATAAGTGAACAGTAAACATGTCAACATTTTACTTCCATCATTGGTCTTTATGGTCTGTAACTATGATTCACCAAAAAACATTTGATTAATAATTACCTACAGGGTTGTTTGATTTCTGCCCGGCTGAAACGGCAACAAGGAAATACATGCCATTGATAGGCAAACGTGTTCTTTTTATAGAAAACGTCAGTTTCTTTCTGTACTTGTCTACGTATGATAACCATTTGTCCGCCCTGTTCACAATAAACATCACATGAATGATAAAAAGAAGATCACTGCCACTTAACTTGTGGATTATTATTATAAAACTGCTGTGCTACTGCTTGGTGGACAGTTTTTTTTGTAACCATGTAAAGCACTCTACCCAACCTTTACAAGAAAACAGCGTTACAATTTGTCTGACTTATCACTCATTTGGTCAGCCGAGGTCACATATAGACGTATTTGTCCAAAGGACTTTTTTTTCATAAAATTGATGTAAAGTCACTTATAAATGCAAGGTGATAGTATGAACAATTCATGCACTGAAGACCCAAACTTGTCAAATTATATGTGGCTCCAAGGCATTCAACCTTGTCATATAAGTTTGTTAAAATATTTGTAATGGTAATAAATGTTGAAGTGACTTCCCTTCCCGGTGTCCTATGCATCCCAAACTCACCTATAGACACTGTTCATCTAATTCACATCTGTAAACAATCCATTGTCTCAGTATCTCATTTTGGGTGTATAAGTTCATTTTTATGAACTTGTACACCCAATATGAAAGGGAACCAACATAGCTTTATGTAGAGAGTCCAGAGACCCGTCCACCCATCATTTGAATGGGCGGAGTTCATTTTGGATGGGTGGAAAATTGAAGAGCAAAAAAGTTTTTTAAATGTGTTGTCACACTTTGTATGCAGTATTATTTTGCTGGTAAACATTTGATCCTGCATAACAATGTGATGGGAACAGTAATTTTATGTATACACAATATATCACACACAGGTGGAGAGGGGCTTGGATAATGTAGATAGACACCACAGGTGAAGGCAAGAATGGGGTGGGGACGGATATATGAGATGAAACAAATGAAAATATACTGCCATGAGTATACCAGACACACAGTTATGATTGATTGTCCAGTGGTGGCCAGGTCTTACTATGGTGGGGATGAGTGGTTCTTATATATTCCACACAAGAACACTGGGTATCATGTTACAACTTTGTCATGGCGGACACCATGAACACATTTTTATGTCCACCTATTTTATAATTCAATGTTATTATAATTTATAATAATATTCTATCAATAAATAGAGTTATAATTTGTTGGATAATATTTTTGGTTTCTCACCAATGCTTACCCACAACAAAAAGGCCACAAGGATGACAAATGCTAACAGGTGCAGCAGAATTAATGAGACTGTCAGTCTGTTTGGTGCATGGCTGCTTTAATAAGAAACCCACGCTTCCATTGAACTGAAGGAAACCTAAAGTTCTAGTTGCTCAGTTAAACTTCTGCACTGACAGGTGCACCCAGTTTCTTTTAAACCAAAATTGTTCAGCATTTAGAACTCTAGATTTCTTTATGTTTTATTAAATGGTTACAAATAATTCACTAATTGTGATAACACATGATCTGATTAAATAAGTTATGTAAAGTACTAACTGTAAGTTATAAACTTTTAACTTGAATGATAATTCTAAAGTTGGTCATAAATAAAATTGGTAATAATGTTTTTCTAGGTTCTACTGTTAGTTGATTAGTTGTGATTACCATAAACTATTTTGTATTAATTGCTCCTAATGTTGTTCAATGCATATCCTGTCCATAGATTGATAATTAAATTGAACTGATTTTAATTTTATTTATTTGATTATTACTATCTCTGTATCATTGTTAGTGATATAATGTGTTACTTAACTTACAAACAACAGGGGTAGAAATAACTCCAAAAATTATGTTAGTCAGCAGGACAACCTGATTGTAAAATCTGGCAGTCCACAGAAATATCTGGTAGTCCATAAATAGCCACATTTTTAAGTAAAGTAATGCGCCGAACACAAAATTTGAAAATGGAACATATTTAATGCACCAAACAACAAATGTACACCAATAACATATACACATCAACACCAAATGACGCATTTTCCGTTTAAAAATGGTATACTGGCTAAAGAAGTCCATTTCTGTTCAGAAAAGAAATATTTTATTTCAAAGTTAACTTTATAAAATAATACATTCTGTGAAATATCTGAAATATCACAATGTTATGATCTTTGCATCTAAATAATACTGTTTTACGGTGTGGTTAACTTTTCTAACAACATCAATTTGTGCTATATTTGCACCACAGTAACAACCGTACATAAACAATTCAGGTAATAAAATAATTCCAGTCATACAATTACATATAAATGACTGGTTGTTTCTAATGCAGCAGTGCTTAATATATAAGTTAGCAAATGTAAATTATTCAAGCAATCATATTAACAATTATGACCGTTAATAATTTTTACCACTACACTATCGCGCGCGATAGTGTAGTGGTTAGCACATCCGCCCGACATGCCGGCGCCCCGAGTTCGAAACCCGGACCGGGCAGGTATGGTATATTTGGTGTAAAAACCTGGCTCTCAACATTGGGGACTGTGTATCCCTCGTGACTCGGAGATCACGTTAATGTCGGTCCCGTCTCAATTTGGGACGTAAAAGAACCACTGAGGACGACAAGCACTCTGGCAGTGACCACCCTCAGTGCCAGCATAGAAAGGTCGGCTTGGCGATAATGTTCTGAAAAAGGCTGACTAGTTGAATGAGACCTCATAAGATCACTGTAACCACAATATATACAGACTAGTCAGTTAATAGAACGTTGCCGAGTGCTGGAAACAACTAGAACTAGAACTAGACCGTTCAAATCACTGCTGTTTCAGTTTCACTAATCATTTTGTTCAACCATAAAATTTTATCTAGCGCTATATATGACGTCATCCAACGGAATTTGTTAAAACTACGAAACGCAGACTACAGTCGGTGTATATCACTTTGAGCAAGTGTAACCTAGGCTGTTGTTACTCCTTGGCGTTTTGTGTTCGAAGCCGGAATATGTACACTTACGCGTGTTCTAATTATGTGACAATTACATTTAATTAGCAACATGTCTTCCATGCGCTTAGCGGACAGTCAGACAATGATCGTGAAACAGTTTATGTTAGCGCTTTCTGCGCGTGTCCCAGTTTACGAAGGTGGAAACGAGGTAGCACAGCCTCAGGTAGGCACTTCAACAAAAAATGTAATAACATGCTTGGACATTGAGAATGGGCTTAAATTAAAGGTAATAACTTAACGATCATTTAAGTAATAACTTAACGATATTTTATTAAGATATCTTTAATAGATCAAAAGATATTCCGATTTTAAGACGACAAAACAGCATAATTTTTTTGTATGTCTTACAATGGCAAAATGGACTCATTTTTGTGTTTTCTGTGGATAAATATTTGCTTTAAAATGTCATAACTTTTTTTTTATACATGTATTTAAATACTGTTTTCAGGGTTTTCAAAAACATTGACCAGAGTAATAAATTTATAATATTTAATTTTTTTGGTAATAATTATAACCAAATTAATTCAATTAATTAGTTAATTTTAGTAATGTAGCATGCAAACTCAATAGACTGACACGTTCCAATTAAAGGCCATAATGGCCATGATTATGAAGATATTTATACATATTATGCAATGTGTATAACCACATTAATAATGGTAATAAATAGGCATTAATAAATCATGTAATTATAATTTAATTAGTTAGTCAATATTGGGTAATTAACATGCGACCTCGACAGATCGACACATTTCAGTAAAAGGGCATAATGTCCACAATTATGAAGATATTTATACATATTATGCAATGTGTATAACCACATTAATTATGGTAATAAATATACATTAACCAGTCATTTCACATTAACAGTAACTTAATTAATAAGTTAATATTGGCTAATATTAACACACTAACGACTGACCGCTACATTTCGATGAAAGGATGGAATGTCTATAATTATGGAGACGGTTATATAATTTATGCAATGTTTATAACCACATTATAATAATATACATTAATCAGTCATATAGCATTAACAGTAATTTTATTAATAAGTAAATATTGCCTAAATAGTACACAAACTCAACATATCAATACATGACAATGAAATTCAATATTCATACTCCCAGTTCACTGTGTCTATGTGTGACTGTGTCATAACAGGTTGGATGAATGCTGCAGGCTCTGTACAGACAGTAATCAATTGTCACTGCTTCATAATGTAATGTTCTGCATTTTAACATGAACTTGATGAAGTAATGTTTATAAATTGTTCACAGTATTCAGTTGCTGAATCCAAATGCGCCAAATGCAAGATTGCTTTTTGCATTACTCCCCATGGCCCATGGAGTCAAGCCATGAATGAAGAAGTCTGCTCTGCTCATAATAGTCTTTTTGTAATATTGGAAGTTGATTATCTCAAAATTTAATGCCAGTAGGTTGCAAGATCTGTGCAGCAAGGTTCATATTTCAGTATCTTGTAGAAAAACGTTGTGTTCGTCAACATGATGTCTATAAGTAATGTTCATGTTGTGTTGAATGGACACCGTTCAATCTAGATATCAGATATATAATCAGCAAGATTAAATGTGTACGTATGCAGGCAGGTGATGGATGTCATATTCAGAGGATTCTGTGGCTCGGTACCTTCACAGTCAGACACAGATCAGCGTAAGATCAGTGTCACTGCATGTAATTGCAAACAATATCTGAAATAAAAAGGCCATCGTGTATCATATTTTGATAACTGTTTTGATTCAGCATATAAATCTTGTGAAATATCCCTGCCACTGTTACTCAAGAGAGCCGTGTGAAATTCTATAATAATGCATTATGTCAGTTGTCACAAAATAAAATGAATTATGCTACATCTGATCAAGGCATTTATGGTTTATATTACATGTTTTACAAAATGTTGTGCAGTGACTGTTTATCATGAGACACTTTTTAAACAAATTAAGTCAAATAATTTAAGTATTTGACGTCAAAAACTATTTTTCTAACAAATTGTTGATTTAATAGGTAACAACAATTAATTATAATTATTGCATAATGAAATTTATATTATTTCTAAGTGTAAATAAAAGCATAACCATAAATAATGGCATAATGATAAGCCATGCCAAACTCAAGGGCCAAGGCAAGAGTAAGTAGTAACCAGCCCTGTCCTAGGCTAAGTCTAAGGCTAAGACTACAATGCTGGGCCCGTAGTATCATAGACATAGTAATAGGCTATTAATTAAACAAACTTACAAAGTCTAGCAACTCTAAACTACTACTTTGACTGTTGTGTTGTAGTGATTTAATTTCAGTAATATGGAATAAGTCACAATCGATGACATCATCACGATGTCGATGACGCCGCGCAGGTGGCTTAACCAAGTCACAGATCGGTCAAATAATCGTATCATGATTTTTTAATGGCTCAAAAAGCATATATGGCGTCTGAATCCGCTGAAGATTTTTCAACACAGACTAGCATAAATGCCTATAGAAGGGCAGGCTAAACACTAAATCTTTTCTCTTAGACATACTTATATAGCTTAATCCGGCCTGGTTTTGTATACGCGCATGCGATTTCACCGATACGCAATGCCTGACAATGGTGAAACTTCATTTTTTTGGAACGGCTCAAAATCATAGATGGCACCCGATTCTGCCAAAGATTTTTCAACACAGATTAATATAAACCTAGTAGATCTTGCTAAACACAAACGATTTCTTCTTATACTAATGCAAATGTGCTAACTTTACTAATGAAAAACAGCTATGTCGTCAAATCGATGATATCTGGCTGAATTTTGGTCAAATTTTAAAAAGAAAGACACGTAAATAAACTTCGACTTACCAGCAAAATGAGTCCATCAGCAGATGACGTCAACGACCAGAAAAAGCCTGCGAATCCAAGAGTTAAAACAAAGCACTGCCCAGGCGGTGTGCGTAAACGACATGGCTCTGCGGTGAACGGCTGCGGCGCACGGAAAATTACGTAGCGAGCAGAATCATTTGAAGTGCCTACCTCAGGCGCCATGGCACTTCGCAACGATTTGTCTTACGTTGTTGTATAGTAAACGTTTGTTTCAAAATATCTCCAGTTAAGGCATTATCGATGAAAGAGGCGGTGCTTTGCTCTTTTTTTGTGATCACGGAATATCTTTTTCAAAACGCAAATATCGCGATTTCCGTTTGAAAAGGCTAGCCTAATTCCGTTTCAAACGCCAGTTCCGCAAATTCTTCCCGTTTTCCGCGATCGCGGAAAAACAGTGTCCCTAGATGTATATATCTCTCCAGCATGTGACTGATTAATAAAACATATTCCCAGATTTTGCAGTAGTCCGTTGGACTAGCGGTGACGCCAACTTCTCTAGTCTAACCAAATTTCTGGTAGGCCTCAGACTACTGGACTGCCGCTATTTCAAACCCTGCAAACAGACGCACGTTCACATACACTCTCATGGAGACTGTACAGGACACACCCACGCATAAACACACACACATGCACGCACACACGCACAAACATACACATGCACGCACACATGCACACATACACACACGCACATGCACAAACACCCATGTATGCACACACACGCATGCACGCACACACACACATGTACGTACGCATGCTCACACACACGTGCACACACACATACACGCAGGTACACATGCACAACATCACTGAATGTTTCTTTGCTGACTTCAGCCAATTGAACAACCACATAAAGCGGACACATCGCACAAAGCGCCTGGTTGTGGAGGCAGAGAGGGTGACTTGCCCGGACTGCGGGAACGTCTTTGACAGCAGCTACAAGCTCCAGACCCACCAGCTGAAGGTACATGGCAAGGGCAAACTCTTCAGTTGTGAGGTCTGTGAGTTCAAGAGTCCACGCAAGAAAGACGTCCAAGGTACGGGCAAATATCTGTTTACACTGTTCAGGTTACGCCATTCATTGATGTCATCACTGAATGTGATAAATTACAGAGAGAGAGATTTCCTTAAATACTAAGATATAGCAAGTCTTGTTTTTAATATATTAATTGACATGTAGACAAATCTTTGGGTTTACTCTTTAAAATAAATGGGCTTAAAATATGGTACCCATGTAATAATTTTATGAATTCATGCATGGCTAGAAAATGTCATAGTTGTAAATAGTGAGAGTTGCATGTATAGGACTCTGAAGGGGGTTTATAATTTATGTAAACAAAAATGTGACACATTTGTGTTTGGAGTGGGCATACCCCTCTAGACATAAATTTGTCTTTAATGTGTTGCCAAACAATGACAACTGATGACTTCCTTTGCCTCATAACCATGAGCCTTATTCTCATATGTGATATTTTATGTTATGCATTTGCCTTCCCTGCAGCCCACATGTTGTCGCAACATGGAAAGGCGCCCCCTGGTGTTCGGGTGTACAGCTGTCCATTCTGCGAATACAAATGTATTGATCGGAATCGGTATGAAGAACACGAAGCAATGCATACAGGTAAGCATCATCACCATTTGTAATCACAAGTATTCCCATTTCATTTTCTATTTCATAACTTCACCAATCTTTCTCTAGGATTCAGTGTTCTTGGAAGGTATAATCACTCAAAAATATCCATGACTGAAAGGATTACTTAGCTTTAAAATGTTAATCTTTTAAGACGTCGGTAAAAAGATTTTTTCTGAAATGTGTTTTTCCTGAAACTAATGTATTATATATATGATTTAATAAAGTTCTCGTGCCTTTTGTTGATATTTTGCAATGGTTAATTTTTTTATTTAGATTAAATAACGTTTTGGAAGTAGTTACAGGCAGTGTAAAGTTAACAAAATACATGATTATGCATGTTGATGTTTACCTCAGACTGTACCAAACATGTTACGTGATCCAGACCCTGGTTAGATCAGTTGACATCTGCCCTTCTCCCCCGATGCAGGTATTCAGAAGTTTGAGTGTCCGCTGTGTGGCAAGGCATACACCACACGTCGGGGCATGCGCACGCATCTGAAATACCACAGCGAGGACCGGCCACATAAGTGTGACATATGTGACGCGCGCTTCAAAGTGCGCTCTAAGCTCAAAGACCACATCAAGCTTGTGCACACGCATGCGGTGAGTAGATCTCTAATTCTCTACTCTGAT
Organism: Escarpia spicata; assembly: GCA_963995525.1. Taxonomy (NCBI): domain Eukaryota; kingdom Metazoa; phylum Annelida; class Polychaeta; order Sabellida; family Siboglinidae; genus Escarpia; species Escarpia spicata. The sequence goes on from OZ023212.1 coordinate 61,496,107, forward strand.
TGTCTTCCTTCGTTAATGTGTGAAGTTTGGGTAAAACTGTGCAAGCAAATGTGATAACTGTAGTACAAAATAGGGTTTCTTTACATTTATCAAAATTACTAGATACATCAATTTTTTTCATAAATATATGTTACCCGATATAGTTTTTGTACTGTATTACTAAGTGGAGTTTTTATACATATCGGATAAGTATAGTGTGTAGATAAATTATCATTGTTACTTGCAAATGAGTCATTTAATGTAATTTATCATGCTGTATAATATGACAATATGGGAGTCAGTCCTCACCCCTTTCTCTGTCTCTCAGCTGCTTTGGTGGTCCGTGTCACTGGACCAAAGTTAAATATACTATAAAAGTTTTGTAAAAAAATATCGATAATGCATCTGTCAGAATTCACTATTATTGCTGGCATTGGCATGACCATAAATATTAATTAATTTTTTTATAATACTAGATTTTTAATGGATTTACCAATGTGTAGTTTTGATGTAAGCTGTATTTATTCTAACTGCATTGCTAGTTACCAGGCATGTGCATATTAAAGTTGTTTTTGGAAATTGTTGATGTGCACATTTAAATATTTCGCAATGACATGAACAATCTAAACACTTAATGAATGAATCGTCCTTGTTTTCAGGGCCTGAAGCCCTACCAGTGTGGCTATTGTGATCACAGCACGGCTCTGCGAGGAAACTGCAACCAGCACATCAAGAAGTACCACCCAGGGATGCCAATACAAGTCATTGACCACCTCGCCTCGAAGCGCAAGTCTGTCAAAGACTACGACTATGCTGGACTGAAGGGCGAGGGCATCCACGAGTGTAAGGATGTCCGTGCGGCAAGCTGGGCATCCATTGGTAACTCGGCCAACTTCTGTCCGCCATCTGGGCCAGTGGGTGTGATCGAACAGGAGCACGGATCCGGAGTGCTCGATGGTGCATTTCAGGGTGGGGCCCCCTGCGGGACAAACCGTGGCAATATGAGCACAGCTGCCAATCAGACACGACCACCTGTGTATCTCTGATTTGTCAAAAATGGTGAAGTGTTGATAAGACACGTATATTTGAATGTATGTCTAGAGGGTTATTTTTGAAACTGTGTTTATCGTAAAACATCTTGCAAAGCAGTGGAACAGTTAGTATTTTGTGGGCAAATGAAGAACCTCGTGAAATGATGGGCAAGGAACAAAACATGTTGTGCCTTAATAGTAGACATTGTTGATTTATTGGTCAGGAAATGAAATATTGTTTTTGTATATACCATCAAAGTCGGACAGCTGTTTGACTGTCCCTTGATGTTCCTGTTGGCCTAAGTTGCAAACCAGATGTTGGAGTGAATTAACTGCCCTGATGATTCAGGCAGGCTTGAATATATACAGATGAAAGAGAATGATGCTTAATCATTAATAAGTCTACCACCAGTCAGTTTATGCTTTCATCATAACTAGTCAGTTGATGTACTCTTCATCATCATCCCCACTACTTTCTGTTTCTTACAGGTCCTTGTTGAATAATTTCCCTATTTAGCCATTTTAATTTTTTTTAAACCTGTCCAGCATGTAGTAGGGACCATGTGTTGCTTCTCAGAACAGTCTAAACTGACAATTCATCCTTCATTGATATTTATTCTTGGGTAATATATGTTTCAAACCAATTTAAATTAAAAACTAATATCTTCCCAACCCTGCGTTTATGTAATATCTACAGCACACAGAAATATTAAATACGAATGTAACCACAATGCATAATTTGTTTAAATTTCAGCGTCCCCTGGATTTTATCCACCATCTCTAATTCCTTAAGCAAAGTGCAAATGTTATCTAGTTCCCACGGTAGCCCAGCAAACCCCCCCAGATGCCAAGTGCAAGTGACACTGAGATACCCTGCTCTTACACTCCCCCCATCCTCCTCCCCCTGGCTACATGTCATTTTTCCAGCTATCAGCATTGAAAAGAAACCCATACCTATCTCGACAGCTCCTATCAAGGAATCTATCACAGTCGTTTGAAAGAATATTGGTCACTTGAAAACACTTCCCAGTCAATGTTCCATTGGAAGTACTCTTGTTTCACCCCTCGGGGAAGTGGGCAAACCGTACTTTGCAGTTTACACGCACAAAAAATGTGCCTACCAGAATATGATCCATTGATAGGCACTTGTATTTTTGACAGTTTCACCCACAACATTTAACTGTGTTAAATGTTAAGATGATTGCAAATTACTAATCTCTAACACCAGAATTGTAACCTGCACATTCTTTTTGTGTTGTTTAATTAGCATTTAAATTATCCAAATAAGTGGCATAGTTCTCGCAATGAAAAATAGGCGTGGCTATGGGGAGTGGTTGTTACAATTGTCTGGGTCCATCTGAGTGAATGGGGGCTTAGCCACCCCCCATATATAACACTTCCTCGAATATATCCAAGCTTTCAAACTGTGAAATTAATAGTAAGTTGTATGTTATATAATATACCAGTTATAAATAGTATTGAAGGTGGAAGAATCCGGTATCAGTTTCCCAGCTGTTAGCCTGCTGCGATGTTTTTATGTTAGTTTAAGCAAAATAAATCGGCCAATCTGTTGAGAGTATGTATGCCACATCTGGTTCTAGTTAGGATGTATATCATCACATCACTAAGAGTCAACATGAAAAATTATTCTTTGAAAATTAAAAATCATAGCAGTCAACATTTAAAAATTATTTGTTTCAAGAATGGATTTATTTTGAAAATGGATCGCGACCGAGCTGTAAAGGCCTGGGGGCATTACATCTAAAACAGACCCCATACACAGATTTGGATTCTTGGCCGAGTTGTCATGACAATACAGGTCTAGGCTACAAAAGTAGGTCACTCAGATGTAGGTCAGAGTTTTTGAGCAGCTGTTAGGAGGAGATAGAGCTAAGTGTGTCTACGGCTGTTAGCAGTTCTAGGAAAAAGGCTAGCAGAACTGATAATATAGAACGGGAGGGAGGAAAATAATCTAGGAAGTCGACACATCAGCATTGCAACATATTATCAGTGGGAAGTGCCCTCGCGAAACTGATCTTGTATGTTATGCCAGCGTGAAATTCACAAATAACAACCAACTTCTATTTTATATTATTACCGGTAGTTCTTTATAAGGTTTCAGCCTAAACCAAGAACAGGAGTATGATTTATGGCTACCGTATGTGGCTACTGGTAGTTTCTCTAAACTATGTTTCAATCCCATTGCTTGTTCCTAGGTTGTAAATATTTGTGTTGATACAATGCTGGAAAGAGAAGTCAGAATACTGTATAATAGCTTGTTGCATTTATGTTCAGAGATCAGTCACTCTGGTCCGTTTTATCAAGTTATCTGCTAGGAATAGTGTTGTTGCCAGGCAACTGGGCAGGATTACCAGTGACTCAGCTACAATAAGGATATGTTATTGTTATGGGCTGGGCGTGTTTGATATAAGATGGTGTTGAGTGAGGCTGCAAGGAACGCAGTCAGTTTATTTTTGTGCTATTTGATTATTTCTGTTGCTTGGCGATTACTTTGATTGTTTGTTTGTTATCCAAGATTATTTGATGTCTGTTTCATGCCATGTTATGTAACTACACGTAGAAAAAAGTTAGTATTTTAAACAGTGCCTCAAAAACCTTTAGGTTAACCTAATTATTACGGTTGATTGTATATGTATAAATATACATTATACATGTAGGGTAGGTCAATAAAAGCAAATTTAAGTGGGTGATGCTGAAACGAAACATGTAATATACTTTTACAGTGGAGATAGCAGCAGGATTATTTTAAGAGAGCCTAAAATATACAGGTGCTTTTTATAGTTGGTAGGGTCAACCAAGAGATGAATTGGTGACAGATGATGCATTGATGGAGTTGCAGTCTGTGTAGTACAGGATTTGTATAATTGTGCAAAAAAACCATGTAGCACCATATTACATTTTGTAAGAATGTTATGTTTTTTCAGTTTACGATTTGTGGTGCTTATTGAATGAATTTGAAATGTGACATTATAGAAAACTGAACGTGGCTTACAAGGTTGCTTGTTTACCCAGTGCTACGCAATGATTCATGTGTTACCGTTTGTTTTGTGCATCAGGTATTTTTATATGATATATATTTTTGATGTCCCAAGTGTAATCAAAGCAAGTTTGGCATGCTATATGATAGAGCCAAATCGTAGAATAGGATTTGCAACCGGTGTAAATAAGTATGAATAAGTAAGGGCTGGAACCTTTAACATAAGATTTGAAAACAAGCCAGTTCTGGAGCAAATGTTCTGGGCATTAGCGGACATTACAAAGTATGTCTGAGCGGGTGCTTCTGTTATGATAGATTCGGCAGGTTATCTTTATCTATCACTAGAGAGTACTCGCATAACTTTGTGTCTATGTGAAGGTGCTTTGCATGATTTTGTTTCATGTGCAATATCATATAGATCATCTGTTCAACGAAAAACTACCGCAACAGCTGCTGAGAACATGATTAGCTAGTTATCCTAATGTAAGCTGATTAAAGCCCACACTGTTTATTTTCATGATGACAAAAGTGGTATGGTTTCAGTAAGATAGTATAAGTTTGTGTTATGCAGGCAAAATGGCCACCTCAATATACACCTGTACATGTAATTAAATAAGTATTGTTATTGAAAATGTGCCATAGAAAAAGTTTGAGAAACAGCTATGAATATCTGAAAATCCTCAGCTCGTGTAACAATCTGTGATAATTGTCCATGTGAATGGACTGGACAGTCATCTTGTCCATTCTCAAAGACAATTAGTTGCCATCATGTTATCAATACTATTAACATGTCGATGAAGAACCAAATGTGCATTTTAACCAATTTGAAGGAAACAAATAAAAAAATTGCTGAAAGTAGATATAAACTGTCATTCAGATTCACCAGCCTACTTTAGCATTATTTTTGATGACTGAATCTGCCATTTTTGGATTGAGAAGTTTCTCATTCTGAGGCCTGTTCTCGTGTACTAAGTATCATTCATTGTTTGTATGACTGATTCAACTTATAATTTTTATCTGTCAGTACAATTTGGTGCTTTCATTACTCAAATGTTATATTTTCTGTGTCACCACCACTGATGTCATGATTGTCTTTGTCAACGTCAAAGTCAACCAGCCGGCTGGAATGACGTTTGTGTCAAAGTGAGTGAACAGTGCACATAAAATGTTATCCAATACATTTGAATGTTCAGGATGTTGTCTGTGCTGTTTCTGCTGCTTGTTGAAATGTCTTCACATGTTCTAGTTTAAAATGTCTGTTTTGTAATAGGCTTTTGATAGGTGAACAGGTGTGCCTATAATCACAGTAACTGTTTTATGTAATGGTACACAAATTATTCTGCTCTAGGTTATTTTTTCAGAATCTAATTTCAAATTATCAGCAATTTCTGTCTCTAAAAAGGCACACACCATTTATAAAAAATCTACCTCATGGTTTGTCAAACATCACATAATGTTGTTGACTATGGTATCCAATTATAGCATGAAAACTCGGTCAAATAATGTTTGGTCATGGAGACTGTATCCATGAACTAGTTTCAACTAATGATCAAGCATCATATTCTGTTTTGTAATCTGACAGCTTGTTAACCGTACGTTTGTTTTCTGTTCGCTGCAAAGTGCCACGTTACTGCTAGTTACTATTTGTGTATTAAAATAATATTATGGATGACATGGTGTTACTAATTGCTTTATTCCACAGTGCCCAGTAATGATACAATCTTGTTGAGACACATGCGAAAAACTACATTTGTTTGTTATTTGCATGGACGAAAAGCACACACCATTTTGTCCTGATTTTTGCATGACGTATATCCTTGTGGCTTCAAATGGTTATCTTGTTAAATTGTGTTATGGCCATATAAAAATAATTCATTCCATGTTTCTCATAAGAATTTTGTCAATAAATGAGGTGTGCAGTTTTTATATTTTTAGTAAGCTGATGGAGTTGTTATCGACTATTAAATGGAAATTCTCAGCAATCAACAACTTAAGATGTGTACCAAGTGTATTTCTTACAAGTGCCAAACCCAAATACAAATTAATTTGGCCTGATATGAATCACAGTGTTCACTTATTGCACTGGAACATGTATAAAGAAAAAAAATTATATTAAAAAATAAAGTTTTGCAGCACCTAATTTTAATTGCACGCACTGATGAGAAACTTTGAATTGTTTTTATTTTGCCTAAACTGTAAATTAAAATATTGTTATGGTTATCATAAGATGCATTTGATGCCATTCTTTATGGTTCCTTTCAGTAGTTGAATAAACATGTATGTCATGAGACTTGTGATCCATGTCTGCATGCACTGTCAATTATTATGTACCACTTCACGTCTACGATTAAATTCTTTAAATTAACAGTTATTACCACAGAACAACAGTTGGAGAATATTATACATTGTTCTCATCTGTTATCAACTACCAGATAAAAATATTTACTCCGAGTATAAGAATGATTACAATTAATGCTTTGTTCTAATAAAACAGAAACCATTTTAATAGATATTGCATAACTGTTGTCATCATGGATTGAACTTGTGTTTGAATAAGTAATTAAGAAATATTGCTATGGAATAAATGCTATTTTAGCTACTTATACATGACTTGTTCATATTAAGACATTATCGTTTGATTTAGTCTCAGTAATACTGTAACATCTGAACATTTTAAATACATCTTAACTTTGTAAAAAGAAAGGCATGTACAAAAGTGTAGCTTTGCAACAGAAAAAAATTTAGTCAGAAACAAAAAAGATGCTCATGGGAATTTAGTGGTGAAAGAAAACCTTCAGCCATAGAACAACAAAATCCACCAGTTTGAGAATCTTTAATCATTGTTATTATTAAATGGGTGTTGCTATAGATGTGTCTATGGAAGGCATGGGGGCACGTGCCTCCCTAGACCTTTGGAATTTTGCATGCCTGTAGATCTTTTTAATGGAATGGGCCCACGTGACTGTCCCCCCAGACCATTGGAGATGCCCCCGTTGATGTTACAATACATTTTTGTCATCTAGCGGGTGGAAATTATGGCGACATGACAGCAACAATTTTTTTAACAGCATTCCCCCCTCCTGTCTTCAGATGTCACCAGTCGAGCCGAGACAGTGAAAGCTGAAGATAAGACTTCATAAGGTAGTGGGAGCCAAACATTATCTGCACCATTCAGTTTGGCCGCCAGTGGAGGTTTTTGTACCCCCCAGACTACCTTCGCTGGACACGGACCTGGTTATCATGGCAATAGGGTCTGAGTGAAGAAGATCAGTGCATGCTTTATTCTCCTTGGCTTCTTACTCTTTCAAAATGGATAGATGCATTTGCTATAGGCCTATAGTTATCCTAGCTATGCAGGTACAATGTTTCGTATGCATTTTTTATTACTCAAAACACTCTTTATATCCTCGGCGTGAATCCTGATGCTAGACCATTTCATTTTATAACTTATTAATACAAGTTGAAGCAATTAATTAATTAACACAAAACCTGCTTAATGGTATAGTGCTTGTTATTTTATAAGTTGAAGCAATTAACACAAAACCTGCTTACTGCTTGATATTGTCTGAACAGCCGACACAAACTATGATTGGCACAATACGGGCTGATGGCTCAAATTGTTTTTTCTTTACCAAATAAAATCACTAAAATCGGCTAACTTTCGTGTTTGTAGGCAGTCTTAGTCGGAAGTGTAACTGTGATTTGACCCCGTGTATGCAGTTTTGCCATCTAGCGGGTGGAAATGTACTATATCTACACCTAGCGACATCGAAGTAAACCACCAACACGCGAATCTGATCCGTTTCTGTACGTAAAAATGCGTCTGCAACTCCGAAGTGACTTGGCATCGTTTTCAGTGTCTGAAATCGGCTTGATGGAGCGTACATTTTACGAAATGTAAATGGACGTAGGGTTAACCATTAGTGCTGTTATAAAGGTTTCAGAGCAGTGCGGAATTGCAACTTCAAAGCCAAAGGGAAATCAATTCCTTGGATTAATTAGGCGAAATGTAGCGTATAAGGGAAATGACCTAATAATACCGCTGTACAAAACAATAGTTAGGCCTCATTTAGAATATTGTCTACAAGCGTGGAGGCCATATCGCAAGATGGACATGATCTATATGCTAGAAAGAGTACAGATCGAGGAGAGCGACTAAAATGATACAAAAACTTAGGTATCTTTTCATAGTTACAAAATACGCCTAAAAGAATGTGGTTTAACAACACTAGAGACCAGGAGATTGAGAGGAGATCAGTTAGAAGTGTTTAAAATATTGAATGGTTATGACAATATTGATAGAAATATTTTTTTCTCAGTTAAGAAAGATAGATCGAAAGACTAGAGGACATGAAGTTTCATTAGTACTGGAGCAGTGTAGGTTGGATATAAGAAAGTTTTTACGAAGGACTGTAAATAAATGGACACATTGTTTCCTTTCATAGTCGTCAAAAATTCTTATTAATCGTCTCATAACATTTGGATTTCCACCCGCCATATAGACTCACCACAAAAACAAACATTCACGCTCACATGTAATGGGGGGGGGGGGGGGCAGAACCATGTCTGACATTCATGGGTGGCAGCTGCCCACCTGCCCCCACATGTTCCCGCGCATATGAGCTAATCCTATTTCCGCCCCCCCCCACCAAAATATTGGGTTCTCAGTTCCCCAGTTCTGACGCGGTGACGCCATAGTGTGTAGACTCCAGGGGTGGCTCAAGATGGGTTTGCCCGAAAAGTCGAATCACTTGTCTTTGCAAGTAATGAACCCGTTTTCATTTGTGTGGGCCGAATCAGCCGTTTTTGTAACTGATGCCGGCGGGCTCAGTGGGCCGAACCGTCCGTCCTGCTTGTGTTAAAGGGCCTAGTAAACATGTCGATGGCAAAGGCAAACCTCTATGGTAAGTGGCAAAATAAAATATGCTCTAATTGGAATGACGCAAAGCCTATAGTATACCTATGGTGGCAAACCGCCTAGAATCGAAACAAAAGCTGCAAATTTACTCTGACCAGTCAGCGCTGTTGTTTGGTGTGGTTTAAAATTGCACATGTTCCAATATAGCGGTGTAAACACAAAATAAAATTGCAGGTTCAATGTTTTTTATTAATGTAATTTGATATTCAGGAATCCAGTGAATATCATGTTTAATTAGGAGCTCAACGTTCATTTCTTTGCAGAAGGAACACAATTTGTATGTTTTCCAACATAACAAAATTTCAATATGTCACATGTGAACAATACGTAGTTACATACGGATTCAATTTAAAATCGCAACAGATGATAAATCAGTGGCGAGCGTTCTCATACGCTCCGCCCCATCCCGATTATGAAATCTCCAAGAAGTTGGCCATTTTGGAAGTCATCGTGGCCAAGCTGGACATTGTCATGTTATGGATATATAACATTGGGAGTTTATACCGCGGAGTGAAAGGTTGTGATGGGTCCATCCGGGACTCCGGAGTACGGCATGGCGCCGCAACGTGCTGTGTATGATGGTTTAATAAATACCAGTTATGTCTCGTTCATATTGACTGTATTATGATAATACCAAAGGAGTATGATTACATGGTGGCAGCGGTGGGACGCGAACTGCGTCAAGAGGAGAAGAATGAGGCGGCAACAAAACTAGTAAACTAGCCGAAACAAGTTTCGCTAACACCGTAGACAATCTCGCGCGTCCAACTTCAACTTCAAGTAATATTTGGTGACATTAATGTTGACATCGAATGGCTGACAACACGCCGCATATAAACTGGGCCAGACCTGGCCGGAACATTCAAAATGTTCTAGCAAAAATTCGAGATTTATTTCACTGTCAAGGACATAAAACCCGAGAGGAGGACAAGCCACATTCTCCTGTATGTTGGCAACGAAGGGTTGAGAATCTTCAACTTTTAGACATTGTCCGACGCCGACAAAGTAAATTTCAAGATGCTATGGGAAAAGTTCGAGGTACACATCGAGCCTATAGTTAATTTACGAGTGCAGCGGTACTATCTGCAGAAATTTAACCAGAACGAGGATGAGTCTATTGATGACTTTATAACACGGTGCAAATTACAGGCGCTTAAGTGCAAATTTAACTAGGCTGAATTAGATGAACGACTAATAGAGCAGTTAATCGTAGGCACAAAGCTGCCCGAGCTACAGAAGGAACTATTAGTCAAAGTTTACACTTGACGAAGTCCTCGACATCAGGAGAAAGCACGAAGCATGAATTAATTAAAATTAATTAATACATGGCTCAACTAAGAGGGCATAAGGGGAATAAGCAATAAAAGTAATTGTCCATATTGTGGCGCTCACCACGGAAAGAAAGAAAGGTGCCCGGCATATGGGTCACCTGTAGAAAGTGCGGGGAAAAAAATAATTGGGAAGTCGTATGTAGGAAAACCGGCAATTATGACAGGCCACGACATAGAGGTGTGCATCACCCAAACACAAAACAAAGCACAACCTCAAGACATCGGTCCCAATCGCGACATCGAGGATCGCCAGCACGACCACGGCATAATTACCGCACCTATACAGTCACCCCGTCACCAACACTGAACGAGTCATTTGAAACCCTCTCATTTGACGGGCGGTACTGGGATGAAGTCCCGGATGCGGCGTCCAAAGATGATCTCGGCAGGACTGACCTTCGACATCGGATCTGGCGTGTTTCTGTAAGCTAACATGGAATGCGTCGGTGTTCAGGGAACCACCTGGGCCCGTGCTGCCAACCGTTTGACCGTTTTCACCCCGACTTCCGCCCTGCAGTTGCTGTGTGGGTTTGCTACGCTGCTGATGCGGTGACGTATACCCCAGTTCTGGAGGAATGTCTTTGTAGCGCCTGCCTTGAACTCAGGTCTCCCGTCCGAGGAGAGCTCCTCGGCGATGCCGAAGGTCACGAACACTCTTCGGAGCGCGGCAATGAGGCTTTTGGAGCCCTTCGCGTTCTCTTCTACGATAGGCCAATTAGAGTATCTGTCCAAGGCGACGAGGTAGTGATGGCCGCCGTAGCTGAAGTAGTCAGCACATATCGTCTGGAAGGGGTAGACTGATCGTGTTGGTGGTGTAGGCGGCGAGTTTGATTGTGGCGGCGCCATGCGGTTGCACGCTGTACAGTGTGCACGTGTCTCTTCAATTGCCGAAGTCATACCTGGCCAGAAGAATGACCCCTCTGCTCGCGACACCATCATCGAAATACCCTGGTGAGCCGAGTGGAGTGCCTGCAAGACACGTGCTCGGAGATTGGGTGGTATGACGATTCTGTCCTTGTAAAGGATGACGCCGTCGTACTCGGTTAGCTTCTCCCCGTACTGGTGGTACGTACGGATGGCACTGAGCATGGCTGATGGCGTGTCAGGAAAGCCGTTGTGGATGACATCCACTAGAGCGGACATGTCGGGGTCGCTCGCCGTGGCAGTGCGCACATCGTCCCATGTGACCGACTTGATGAGTTCCGTGGCCGTGGACGCGAAAGTCTGTAAGCAGTGAGGTGGCGCGGGATCGTCGCGGGATCGTCGGGCTGCGGGGGCTGCCGCGGCCACGTCATCGGGCAGGTCGGGAGTCTCGGAGTCGCCCACCGGGTGTCGTGATAGGGCGTCGGCGACGGTGTTGCGGACGCCGGGGATGTGGAGCACGCGAAACCGGTACCGCAGCGACTTTTCCTTAATGTTCCGCAAACGAGGGTTTGGGATGTCGTCGAGGGCGCGGTCACCCAGCACCTTGAGTAGTGGCTTGTGGTCTACTGCTACCATGAGGTCCGAACATCCCAGGGTGAAATGTCGAGCCTTGTCAAGGGCGTCTACAATTGCCAGCGCCTCGCCCTCGATGGGGGCATAACGTGACTCAGCGCCGTGTGTGAAACGGCTGCCCATCAGCACTACTTTCCAGCCCAACTTGCAGCAGAAGGGTCGGACACCAGCGCAGTCACAGTGTTTCTGGACTAGCCAGTTTCCAAGCCCTTCCTTAGACCAGTCTGTGGCGAGGCACGTCGGGCGTGACTGGTCGAAGATCTCGACTCCTTGCCTGATCTGCTCGATGATCACGACTTTCGACTGCCTGAACAGGCGATCCAAATGTTCCGTCTAGGCGAACGGCTGATCTGGCTTCAGGAGGTCGCGGAATGGTTGCATGTGGTCCGCTACGGCGAAGGCATAAGCCACCTGGTTAACGAGGCCGAACCTGCTTCTGATGTATGTGACACTCCTCGGTGTCGGGAAGTCCTTTATCGACTGCAACACCTCCGAGCATGGTTTCACTGACGTGGGTGATATCTCAAAGCCTGCAAACTCGACGGTGTCTCTACCGAACACAAACTTGTTCGGATTCTGCGTGATGCCATTGCGGCCACACGTGTCCAGCCACTGCACTGCCTGCCAAAAGGCCTGCTCGATGTTGTCCGCCCACAGTAGGGTATCGTCGATGCATTTTGTCTTGTTGGATATGTGGGCGACGATCTCATCGAACCGCCGTGTGAAGCCATCGCCAGACGCCACATATCCTTGGGGTGCTGAGCGGTATCGATAGCGGCCCCAAGGCGTTATGAACGTCATGAGGTGGCGGTCGTCAGGGTGGAGTGGGACAGCGTGGTAGCCGTTCCAGGCGTCACACACCGTTTTCTTCGTTCCATGAGGCACCGATCTCGCTTGGTGAAAGAGTCTCTGGGTGTGGTGGGTCTTCCTGGTGGCACTAGCGTTAAGGGCATGGAGATCCACAGTCCGTCGAGGCTTCCCGTTCTTCTTTGCGCCGATAACCATGCGATGACACCAGGTGACAGGGGTGCCAGCTGGTACCTCCTCGATGACGCCCATACTGCAGTCTTGGTCGAGGCCGGCCTTCACGTCGCTTCGCCAGTGAATCGGGACGTCGATCGGTGTGTGGCAGGCGACAGGCTTGGCGTCTGGGTCAATCATTAGCCGGAGTGGCGGGCCCTCCATCAGGAGGAGAGGCTGGAGGTGACACGTGTTGAATGTGCTAGCCTTGTAGTGCGACAGCAACCACTGCTCCAGTTTTCTGCGGTTGTCCTCAATGGCTGGGTAGGGCAGCTCTTGCGGAGGCAGTGGTGGAGGTTGACGGCGGGGGCACTCACAGGCCGCGGTCATCGACGACTCTGAGGCGGCGCTGCACGTGTTCACCTCCGCTGAGGGCTGTCGGCTTTGGCCGACATCAGGGAAGTTACGCGACACAATGCCTAGCGCCACACATGCTCCTCGAGACAAGAAGAAGTCGCTCGTCTCTCGACATATGTAGACAATTTGGCGTGTTTCTGTGCCACCTGGAGAAGCGGAGTCTGATAGGCGCAGGGCGATCGCCCCGATTATGTCCAGATTGTTTCCGCTGGCAGCTGACATCTGCAGACGTGTTTTGCTCAGGCATTGCTCGGTGAGTCCGAGCTTGGAGAGTAGATTCGTCCCAGCCAGGCACGATTGGCAGCCTGTATCAGCCACTACCGACACCAACGCAGCCTTAGTCGGGCGCCTCAGTGGCGTGCGGAGGCCGAGTAGTGAGTGATGTATAACGACAGTGTAGGTTGTGGGGCCGAGGATTTCTTCACCTACGTGTCTTGAGTGGCGTCGTAAACGCAGTGTTCGAGTTTGAAGTCCCCGAGGTTGCAGACGATCTCGTTGTCGACAGGCGGCGCGTTCTCCACACTGCATAGTGACTGGAAGAGAGCTGTAGCGGTTTCCCTCTGCGGTGACCGGCGCGGGTGGCGTTGCACATAGAGTGTGCCGGCTTTCGACTTTTGCCTGCATACGGTTCCAAGGTGACCTTTCTTGCTGCATTTGGTGCAGGTTTAGCCGTATGCCGGGCAGTTGTCAGAGCGCTCGTCCCTGCTGCTACCATGGCCGATCTGGCCGCAGTGTGTGCACAGCGGAGTAGGCATGGGTGTGGGTGGGGCATGTTGTTTGAAGACCGCTCTCTGCTGTTTCCGGAATGAGCTGATCTGGGCAGCCGCCTCGGATCCGTCGCTCAGCTGCTGGAGGGAAATCTTTCCCGATTCCTTGCCCTCAACAAACGCCTCAACCTCTTCGAGAGGTGTACTCGGTCCCTTCTCGGTCAGACAATCCAGTTTGATGTCATGATCGGCGCAGCCCAGGACGACCTGGTCCCGCACCACAATGTCGCTGTATTCTACCCCAACGCATGCGTCGTGGTTCGGGCAGCTCGGGCACTGACACCTGACGACGAACTGGCAAACTCGCGCTTGCCCCTTGGGTCGAGCGTTGTAGGCGCGGACAGGTTCGTCTCGGTCCTGTCGCATCTTCGACAGCACGTCCCGGGCTACCATCGCGTTCTCGGCGCGCACCGCCAACTTCGCTACAGGAGGCCAGCGCATCACGGTGAACCCGCAGGAGGTTCTTCCGTAGTCCCTCGGGATTGCAGCAATCCAGGAGCTGGTAAGTGAGGTCGGAGCCGGCGACTCGCGTAGCGTCTTTATATTCACGCCAGCGTTGCTCGAAATATAGCCAATCTTCCAGGGAGATCCCCTCATCAACGGTCGGGCGGCTAATTTTCTCCACCTTGGCCGTGGCGCCGGCAGCGTGGCTGGGCGCGGCGACATGCTGACTCTGCGCGTGGATGGTGAGGAGTGTGGCTGCGAGCGTGGCGTCGGTGACATTCGGGCGGTATTCGCATCTGTCGACGGGACACTTTACATCTACCGTGTGCGTGGCCGGATCCATGATCACAACGGTAGATTATACACCAGGTGCGACCACCGTATTCGCGTATGCAAGCGTGAGCGATAATAGGCTGGATTGTCGACGAGTGCTTAATATAATGCTGCAGATTGTTCGTTTATTCATAAATAACACCCTTGTGTATTTGCATCGATGTTTATGTAGTGTGACAACTTACACGCATCTTCAGCAATGAATAAATGAGTCATAAAGCATAGTACTGTATAGGTAGATACAATAAACTGTAGCGTTGTCAAACGCTCGAGAAATGATGCAGGTTCAGTTCTCCTATAGTCCGCTAGGGGTACACTCCACTACACACACACAAACTAACTTGCACTCACTCGCTCACTCACACGTGCACGCACACACACTGAAGGCCCGACCAGATATGCTCGCCAAACTGCATGAGTTACACCAGGCCACATACAAAACAAGACTGCCTGCCCGGTCATGCGTCTACTGGGTAAACATGAGTGCAGACATTGATGATGTCATTAAGAAGTGTAGCATCTGCCAACAGGAACAGTGTACGCAGTTGCCAGAACCCTTGATCCAGCACGAAATACCCACACGACCATGGCAGGTCATTTGCACTGACCTTTTCTCCATCGATCGCAACAAATATCTCATTGTCGCAGATTATTACTCTAAGTTTCCCTTTGTCAAGAAAATCGAGTGGAAGGCCACGAGTCAAGTAGTAGTAAATCTAACGAAGATCATCTTCGCAGAAAAGGGCGTACCAGACAGGGTTGTCAGCGATAACGATGAACATTTTGACAGCCAAGCGTACTGAAACAAAACGTTTGCCAAACAGTGAGGATTTGATCACATCACATCTAGTCTACATTTCCCGCAGTCAAACGGGTTCATCGAACGACAAATCCAAACAGTCAAACGAATGATGAAGAAAGCAACTGCAGGACACCTCAGATCTACCACCGTAGACTAGCAGAAATGCTGAACATGCGACAGATGAAGTCAAACTTACCAATGAGAATCCAAAATCGATGTCAAGATAAAGACATGTACGATCAACAAGCGTCTTGTCGAAAGACAACAACAAAAGTTCTACAAGGATCGCAAGGGCACTGCATGACTTGCTCAGTTGGATCCAGGACAATGTGTTCGCATCCAACACCCGACATCGGGAAAATGGCACCCCGCAATTGTCGTTAAGAGGCGACGAGAACCCAGATCGTATGATGACCGGAGAAACCGACGCCAGAAACGGGAGACCCGGGAGAAGTTCACTAACGTCGAGCCTGCAAGAGCCTCATACACTAACTCGACTCCTGCCACCGTGGAGCCTGTACCTACAGGCGACAACATTCACAGATGCACGAGTGACAACAATGATAATGTTGAACGAATTCCCGGACCAGCCGAGCAATCCGTCGCAGAGCGTGCGGCTGGTTGTGAAGTTCAGACCTTGAAACCGGCGAGTCAGGTCACATTTGACACAGGCCTGTGCTATAAGACGAAGTCTGGGGGGACAGTCAAACCACCATGTCGTGATCTGTCAGAGATTGCATGCCACTCGCACTGTAGGATACTTGTTGCATAGCGGTCATATAGTAGACCTATGCCATTACGATTGTTTATTAGTACTTCCGTGGTTAATAGTTCAATACTAGTAGTTCAGTGTTCCCATTCTAACGTTGATTATCGTTACGTATTACGGACGTACTATAATTTAGAAAAATGGGCCAAGAGTCCCTGAAGTCCTTTGGACTAATACGTCTATATGTGACCCCGGCTGACTAAATGAGTGATAAATGATAAATTTTAACATTGTTTTCTTACATTCCTGTAAAGGTTGGGTAGGGTGCTTTACACGGTTTCAAAAATTATGACTGCTACAAAAATTTGCGAAGTTGTGGAGCATTGAACATGATAAGGGTAAAAATGAAGAAAACGGCTGTTGAAGTTTTATATTATATATGCAAATGGATTACATGGAAATATTACATGCACGGCATTCAAATGTGGCGCACAGTATGTATGTTATGTTGCAATGATACATTGGAAGCACAATATGTGCTACTACAAAAACTTGGCAAGTTATGCCAGATTATGTCTTTATGTGTAAAACTAAGAGGACAGATTATTTTAGAGCAAAGGGTAGACTAAAGAAAATAAAAAATGACGAAGCTAATGCAGAGTTAAGAGAATTGTCTAGTGTGTATAAATGCTTTATAAAACAAATATCAAAATGCTACCATAAACAGTTATATGAAAACTTGTGCAACCTAAAACATTGCATAATACTGGGATGTACTTAATAAAGCAAGTAACAGCAGTGAAAAATTTGGAAATATTTCACTGGATAAGTTTATGAACCACTTTGAAAAACTCAGTGAAAAACCTGAAAGTGAAACTGCAGCTTTTGATCCAAGAAAGATTTTCCAGTCAAACGAACACATAAACAGACCATTCACGCAAAATGAGGTAGTAATGCAAATCAAAAAACTCAAAAACAAAAAGGCAAGTGCTATTTATAAGGTTATAAATTAATACTTAAAAAAACAGCCAGGCTGTGTCAGCCTTCTTCTCATGTGATGTAGAGGTACAGCAAGGCGAAAACTTATCTCCTTTGTTATTTGCTATTTACCTGAATTTTGAACACTGTTAGTCATAACTATAAGGGACTTGACATGGCAGCTGGTGAAATTTTAGTGATGATGATCTACACATTTTCTTGAAAATGTAAGTTCTACTATATGCTGATGACACTAGAATGATTCAATCAAATACAGATTTCTTGTGTATAGCGGACCTATGTTAACTCTTCTAATGGTTGACATTTGGTTGTTTCAGATGTCAACTATTTTTGTGAATCTGTAATTATTAGTCTATATTGATACAATTGATTTACATAGTTCCATGTCTACACAAGGCATGCATTTGATATCAATAAAGTGTACGATATTTCACTCTATAGTTGTCCAGAATATTAATTTTCTATGTTTGTCTCCTACAGGTGACAATACATCTTTAACCAATAGACACCACAGTCACACCATTTTATAATAATTAAATGAACATCAAAATAAACACAACTTGCAATTATAGAAAATCAATAGTTTTGAAGATATTTTAAAAGCTGCAGGCAACTGAGTTTAACAGGGGTCAAATGTGTCTGCTATTAAAGATTAGTCAAGGTCTCAATGGAACAATGCAGAGTGGAGTGAGGCCAGGACAGTTTCTTGCACAATACACATCTACTGTTGGGGGTGGTTTAAAAACCACATCACTAGATAATGTAAAACTGTTGCACTTTGGGGGCCCCCGAGGTGCCCTTAGAATGATTCAATCAAATACAGATTTATCGTGCATAGTGGCAGTACCCTAAGATACGTCTATGGAAAATTACGGCAGCTAACGGCGGACGGCGGACACTAGGTGATGGCAATATTCCCTTGGACCTTCGGCCCAAAGGACTAAAAACAGAACTCAGAAGGTTTGTCCAGAAGGAGGCAAGCCTAAAATGGCTTTTTTTAGAATAAGTATGTTTGCATAGCCTTTGATCTGGATAAAAATAATAATTATTACTGATTTGTTGTCAGCACAAGTTACAACTGATTGACATTTCATTCATTCATTCATTTCAGTAGTCGAGAAGTGGCTCAGTTTTGTGGGAATTCCCCCGTCATTGCAAACAGACTACGCCCACAGTAATATATTATAAACCTAAGAATTTTGTGAATGTAAATTCTACGAACAGCCATTTGTGATTTGGCATTTCATGACTATTTCAATTATTAGGCTTACAATTAGTTACACAATTTTGTCTGAAAGTGAAATTGGCGATAGGATAAATTTTACAAGAGCGCGACATCAGTTTTCACAGTTCCTCTTATATTGTACTTTGTAGGCTACTGTCTCAACAGTGTCTGTGTGTACTGCAACAACTAGAGTAAGTAGAACTAGAACAACTGCAGTGCAGAGTCTAGACAGTAGCAGTGTGTACTATGTCTATGCTGAGCAGGTCACACCTCGCCTTCGCCTCGGTGTCAATGACCTGCAAACGATGTCGCAGTATTCAGTACGTGCCACTCGGTGACGTTCATTATATTTATGTGCTGCATACTACAGTATATGAATGCGCATCATCCTGGTTGGCGAAGCTAATCCTGGTCCAAGTTAAATAATCCTAAATTATAAATTTAAACCCGACAATATGTTCACTGTTTACCGCACTACCGTAGGCGTAGTACTTTTTCCTATTTTGCTATGCTATCAATCGCATGTCATTGGACATTGCCAACTCTGGAATGTAGGTCAACGAAAATTGGCGGGGGTGGGTGGGGCTGCTTTTTAGTAATCCGAACAAAGTAACGTTGCTAGACCTGAGTATGCTGAAACGCAAGGAAAAATAAACAAAAATAGGTAGTTAATATCTGGTGTTACTTCATAAAAATGTTACTTTAGTATTGTGAATGCTAATTTTTTCGGAGAGATTCGTTTACTTCCGGTAACCCGAACACCCGTATGTAAGATGGCGTCGGCTCAGCGATGTAGAGGGTTATGAATTTATAGACAACATATTGGGAATTGCACCAAATACAGTCAAACGATTTGGTTGAAAGTTATTCCCAATATATTAGCATTAATGGTAATGCATGCAAGGAAACTTCCAAGACTCAATGATGGGTAAAGATCTCCAAATGTGTCGACGAAATTTAAGCTTAGAATTTGACAAATCCGCCATGTTTTGTTGTCACTTTGGCCGAACAGTTCAGAGATGCAAACATTTTTACATACTTATTACATAAGCTAATTGTAAATTAAAACGTTTATCTGTTGCAGGTATTACGAAAAAGGCCAAGTCCACCCATTTGAGGTTAGTGTCCATGGTGAAGACACTGGGTGTTCCAGCAATGACGTTCTCTTCCTCAACTTCTGTTTGAAGTTGTGAAGAATGGGCAGATGCTTCAATGATCGTCAGCTGATTGACAATTGTTAAATATGCACAAATAACTAACTAATGAAAGTAGTCGTAATAATAGTGTAAATATTTAATTTAACCAAGGTCAAATCAATCTAGCAGCATCAGAAAGTGTAAGTTAAAAACACTGCATATTCAAAGCAAAATGCTAACAATATAACATAATTGAATTGAAAATTACAAAACAAACTACCTGGTGCAAACTTTCTGCTATATGTGTTGTCTTCATAATGGAGTGGGTATTTTTTAAATTAAAATCATAATCTTTACTTTAAAATAACCCAGTTTGCATTACTGCCTGGTTCTGAGGCTAAATTAGTGTATTTAACTCATGTTGGTTAGTAGTAGTCTCTTGAAAATTACTAAGGTATGCATTAATAACATTGTTGGTATGAAAAGCCTATATTTTCAAAACGTACAATATATCCACTTCACCACTTGTGCAGAAATTAAATTTGCAAAAGATACGTAAATTTAAGCAGCAGATTGTGATTATCGATGCATCAGTTTATAACTATTCCATGTAGGTCCATAATTATACAAATCTAGACACCCTGATCAATGGGGGTTGTTTGCATGTTTACTAATAACCAATAATAACTCCCAATTTTTGTATGTCAATACAGCCTACTAAATTTTTATGTGGTTATTGTAGTAGAATTATATTTGTTGATAATTACAATTACCATGTAACAGTTGTTTTAATTTGATAGACTGATAACAATTTTACAACTTCTGATAGTGCCATGTTTGACAGATTGTAGATGCACATATTAAGAGTATTTAACAGCATAATCAATATAGACAACACTTTTAATTTGATAACTAGTGTGATTACAATGGTAGTATAACATTTATTATCTACTAATGCAATGCTAGCTTGGTTTACATTATACAGCAGTGTTGTCATTTCCTTTTATGTACTAGTTTGTGTAAAGTGAAATGTGTCGCTGGGTATTTGCAACTATAGGCCTTGGATTTGGCAGGGCATAACCATTTGGTGATGACTTGATGGCTGTTGGGCGATGACCATGTTTGACAGATTGTAAATTCACATATTGTTTATATAGTTATATAGAATAACAAAATATACACTAATTTTAATTTGATATATATTTATTATGTATTAATACAAGGCAGGCTGGCTTTAACTTTTACAGCAAATGAATAAATAAAAGTACTTATATAGCGACCGATCAATTAAAATTGCTCTCCGGTGCTTTACATACATGCACACACATATAATAGTAATTTACATAAAAAGAAATGCTACCTAAGAAATAAATATGTAACAAATATAACATTACCTTAAATCTAATTACTAAAAACTTTTTTAAAAGAGAAATCAACAGTGCTGTTATTTGCTTTTCTGATTTATGTACTGGTTTGTGTAAAGTAAAACATGTCACTTTAAATAGTATTTGCAACTGAAGACCTCAAATTTGGCAGGGCATGACCAATTGGTGATGACTTATAGACATTTGGGATATTATGACATGGTAAATCTTGTCATGGACTATTGTTTAACTTCTAAGGCATGACGGCTAGTGGCCTTTGCTAAATTTGAGGCCTGCAACTGCTTGAAACTTTGCAATGCCAATCATTTGGTTACTGCATCTGGAACTACTGCTGCAGGACAAAAGTGCCACGCCGAAGAGTCAAGGCCCATCCGGTGGTCGTTACAATGACAAGTATCGCGGGGGGCCTGGAGAGAAGGGGGGCAGCAGCAATAGCTGGGAGTCACCAGGCTACAAACACAGTCCTGCAGGAGCCAAACCTAGTCCCATGTACCAGAACCGCTCTTCAGCGGTGGCAGACCGAGCCAAAGACAAACTCAAAGGTGGGTACTATGTTGTGTACTTTGTGTATGTGTACATTTTTTAGCTTCTGCAAAATAGTTTTTATGTATTGTTGAATTTTGGTGTGATTGTCTAAATGTTGCTAGTAAGAGCATGGTTTTGTTTACATTTATGTGGGTCTTTGTCTGTCTGTCTGTGTGATGGTCAGTCTGATGGTTTATCACTCTGTACGATGTCTGAGCATATCTCTGCCAGTTTCATATGTATGCATAATGCTATTTTGTAAGCATGCTGGTGGGGGTGGTTTGTAGCTCTTTTTTTTTTCTGATTTCGTCTGATGAGCTCCAATGGAATAGAGATCTTGGCAGGTAATTTTTTAAAATATTAATGTCATTATAAAGATACATGGAAAAGCCTGGACTTAAAAGTTTTCAGAAATAAAATGGCAGACACCAAAAAAACAATTACTTCTCTATCTGTGAAAACTGTGCATGGTGAACCATTCTCATCCAGAGGGTGCCACTGGGTGAAGAAGTTTTATAAACATCAAACTTATACTGTATTGGTGATAACTGTTGCCTGTGTTTTGCTCCATGGGAAAGGGTAATGTGTATTATAATGCTTAAAATGTAAGTATGCATGTAACTATCATGCTGAAATGTAAGTTGGTTTTGGCGAAGCCTGGTAATGTCATGGAATTTCATAGTTGCACAAGTGTTCGAACTATGTTAAAAACTAGGCCATGGGAACAGTCATAGCTATTTACAGTGGTTGGCCAATTGGCCAGGGGAATCCAAGCTTAGTTCAGTTTTAAATGCACTGGGTTTTAGAGGCTGGTCGGATTTGTGTTGGAGACCTGGTGATGGATCAAAATTCAGTGTTCTGAATTGTGCCAACAATAATTTGTTGTACAAAATGGGGGTTAGATTTCAATGCAAATGGTTGGAAAGTAGGTCATGTTCCAGAGAACATGAATTTTGGACCACTTCCTATAATTGAATTGACAAGGTGTCTTTATTTCTAAGGTTAACTTATTTGTCAGGTTACATATACCTAGCCACTGTTATTATTAATTTCTGCAAATGAAATAATAAGGTTGTGGTTTAGAGGATGTTAGTTGTAGTAGGAGTCCCCATTTCCTAGTTAATATTGATGTTAATTTTACACTGGTAAATGTATTATATGTGCATAGTTTATGTATTGGTTATTACTGTTTTATATATGAATATTTGTATTTATTGATAATTTCTTTATTGATATTTTGTTGTCATAATTTCTCGTGGTTAATTAGTGAAGTGAGCACGCATCCCAGCATTCAGCATTCCTCAGGCCGTGACACAGATCTAGATAATTATTTATGTCTGCCATCTATCTAACAGTTTCGGAACTGTTTATTTCCTCTATATTGCTAGGTGTGTTTACATTGAATTATATGTCAAATTATGTAAAGGAGTCACAGTAAGGATACTGATATGCTGAACAAATATTGAATGGAGCATTTTATGACATTGACATCAGTGTGTAGGGTTCTCACGGATGCAAACCTCCTTAGAAATGACACTAAATTGCAAGCCTGACTGCTATGAAGGTTGCTGTCGTAATGACTGTATCAGTGTGTGTGTTCGTACACTCTGTTTCTGGACACTTAAAATCTACAAAAATATTCATTTCCTGTACTGTATGTGAATTATATTTTGTATATTGAATCCATACAGGCCATAATGAGACTATGTTTTTCGGACACAACACTTAAAAAAGTGTACTGTATGTTTTCGGACAGCTGAGAATGGAATTATTTTAGGTGTCCAAATACAAACAGTTATTATGGTATCATTATTTCTGTATCATTGACTTATGTGTCACATCAGTGGTGTAGTTGTCGTGGTGTAGTTGTCGTGGTGTAGTTGTCGTGGTGTTCAACATTGTTTGGTCATCATTGTGCATCATTGAAATGTCATCTCTGAGGATTTGCAATTTTCATGACCCTGTAAAAGACCCATTTACATGTGAAAAATGCCCAAGTTTAATGTTATAATGATGTTTATTACATCATGGAAGTGAGCATGTTTTCTCATTTTACTTGCAGTATCTAATAATTCGCCAGCAGACGCTAAGCGAATGAATCACCATGGCCACAAAGACCGTGACCAGAGGGAGAGGGATCACAGGTCTGAGGTAAGCATTGTCACTTCCATTTTTCATTGAAAAACTATATTAACACTACTTAGACAATGTATGTCCAACAATGAATTTCCTACCAGTTGTTTTCGTCACATGACAGGTTGGACAAAGTAATGATATATTTTCGTGTTGCTACCAAATGATTAATAATCATTATTAATTAAATTATTATACTTAAATTTCCCCCATTTCCATTAATAAATGTGTTATGCTATTGAGTACATTTAGTTTAATTTGAGTCTTGTTTGGAAGTAAAGAAATTGAATTGAACTTACCTTATGGTGGTCTGTAATGTCATCTATCTGTCAAATATAATTTAATAGTTGTCTAATGATTTCATAAGAAACTAAAACATACACAAAGTAAGCTAACATGTTGCCATGGAAACTAGATAGGTTTTACATTTTTGGAAATAATTCTGAAATGAGACATGCACTAAGGACTCTTTAAATTGACATGTCAAGTGTATGCGTTGTTTCTGCTTGTAGGTACAGAAGTCAGCGGTGCGTGTGTTTGGAGACTGGTCAGAGCATGTCAGTTCGTCAGGGAAGGGTTACTTCTACAACTGTCGCACCGAAGTCTCGCAGTGGGAGAGGCCCAAGGAATGGGTGGAAGCGTAAGTTTTGTCAAACATCTTACTAACTGCTTGTAGTGACTGTGGGAAGATGAACTTGGCCTGGAAGGTGTAAACTGAGATTGTGAGTTGTGGTAACAGATTTATCTGATATAGATTTCTTGTACTGAATCACAATAGGGTGGCCTTCTTGGATTTACCTTACATTCAATGTATATCTCAGTAACTCCAGGCATTAGATGACCCACATTTGTGCACCTAAACACCATATCAAGGTAACCAAACTTTAGCTTATGATTTCCAGGTGTCATTTTTGTTGTTAACATTTTGTGACATCAGTATGTTTACTTTGACATTGCAGTATGCGTTAATGGCAAGTTGAATCATATTTCTATGCTGAAAATTTGAAATGTCAACATTACCCACTTTCAGTAAAAATGTGACTCGCATGTGAACTTCCTGGGTCATTTGTGTTGATTGATTGACTGAGTGAGTACACACAGCAAACACATAGAAATTATATGTGGATATGTTGCAACTCTATGGATCTTTCTAATTAACTGACGGTAGGTGAACACTGAGCATTTGCTTTCTTACAGGTTCTTCCTCCCATGGAAAAACTGTACTAATAGATATTCCCGTAATCTAATGATTGAGACAGTCTTGATGCAGCACAGTGTTTTTGTTGTGCAGGAAAGTGACGGAGGGGCGATCAAGGGAAAAAGACTCCAGGTCTGCTGCAGTAAAAGGTACATTTGGTTACATAATTTGCATTTTTTGTCTGACTTATATTTACAGCCACCTGTGAGTTCATGCATTCCAATCATTACTGGGCAGGCTTAAAAGCTTGATGCAATGGCAAGTCTTTTGCATGTACAATATAAACACAACTGGTTTTGCAAATTTTATTCATATAACATTTGCAACCAGAATACAACTAAATGGTACACATTTTATTATTAATTATTAAAAGTATGACTATATCATAGGTAGAATCTACCGAAATATGTTATATGTTTCAAATCATAACATTCCGATGAGACAGAGGTGTGTACTTCTCTGTTGTACAGTTCACAACGAACAGCAGAAACATTCCACAAGCGACAGCAGAATGGGAACATCGTCGCGGCTGCTGACAGACCAGCAGCGGTCGTCAGCACACGCAAATAACAACAACAACCACAGACAGTCGCAGCCAACGTTCGACCGGCAGAAACAATCTGCCGCCAACAACAACGGCTCGGCAGCTGGTAGCAAGCAGTATGCCAGGGACAGTACGCCGAGGAAGCTGCCTCGACACTCGGAGTACGATGGCAGCTTTCAGAATCACATGACAGCGTGTACGTCTGCTGCGACGACGACCGCGTTGGCAATGACTGCGAACAGGGTGGCCATGAACAATGGTGGGGCTGGTAGGCATGGCCGAGCGGGAGATACACACAGACATGATCAGGAACACCGCAGTCGGTGGGATGGAAATACAAACGCGCAGGCACCGGGGTGGTCCAAGTACGGACGGACTAGTAGTGGCGGTGGCTTTGCTGATGGCAGTATGGGAGACTACAATTGTGTAAAGCCGACGTGGCCGGCAGGACGGAGGGACGACAATGAAGGTAAGGCCTGGTGGCATTCTTCATTTGTCTCTTACGTATGTTAGGGTTGTATCGGTTTGTATAACTAGTGACTGGTTTTGGTAGTTTTTGCTGACCGTCCCAATCCTAAATACTGATCCAACATGTTTTCACTGGTAAAACATGATGGACACTAAATAAACATGGAAAGTGCTGGGTATTCTAATGAAAGCCCATCGGGATATTACAGAGCTCCCGTTAGCATAATATTATGTGTATATACGCATGATTTTTGGCATTTCACGCATTATTTTGGACACCATTGCGTGAACCTATGCATCGGCAGTGATATGTTTTTAACTTCTGGGGCTGTTCCACGCAGTCGGTGTTCGCCGCGCCAGAAAACTGCGTTGGCAAAAATTATGATAGCAGGTGAAGTTTTGTGAACACTGGTCTGGAAACTGATACGTTTTATTAGTGATCCGATTGGTAATACCAATCCCTGTGAGCGTGCGCTCCCCATGAACCGGACGCACGCCGCGAGCCTTGTCCAGGGAGTTTTAACAAGATTTAACATCCAGAGAATTAACTCTAGATGGCAGGTGGACAAGGAAGCCCTTTGGCTTATCGAGAGCCCAAACCTTTTATCTACATATATCCAGCCCTTCTGAGTTATGTGTCGATTTTATTTTAAAACATATTCACACTACTAGCACCCACACAATCATCAGATAATCTGTTCCATTCATTCACAGTCCTTTGTGAAAATGAGAACTTTCTTACGTCTAATCTACACTGCTCCTTTACTAATGTAACTTCATGTCCTCTAGTCTTTCTATCTTTCTTAACTGAAAAAAACATTTCTATCAATATTTTCATAACCATTCAATATTTTAAACACTTCTATCTGATCTCCTCTCAATCTCCTGGTCTCTAGTGTTGTTAGACCACATTCTTTTAGGCGTTTTTCATAACTAAGATCCCTCAGTTTTGGTATCATTTTAGTCGCTCTCCTCTGTACTCTTTCTAGCATATCTATGTCCTTCTTGCGGTATGACCTCCACGCTTGTATACAATATTCTAAATGAGGCCTAACTATTGTTTTGTACAGCGGTATTATTATTATTCTTTTTCTTTATATGCTATATTTCGCCTAATCAATCCAAGGATTTGATTTCCTTTTGAAGCTGCAATTCCACACTGCTCTGAAACCTTCATGTCAGCACTAATTGTCAGCCCTAAGTCTTTTTCTTTTACAGTAGTACTTAGTACAGTTCCCCCCATTGTATATTCTACATATTCGTTCCCATGTCCTGTGTGAAGGCATTTACATTTCCCAAAATTGAACAACATTTGCCACTTTTCAGACCATTTGATCAAGCTGTCAAGGTCATCTTGTAAATGCTGTCTATCTCCATCACTTTTAATCCTTCTAAACACTTTTGTATCATCTGCAAATTTCAACACCTTGCTAGCTATATCATCGTCCAAATCGTTTATATATATTAAGAATAATATAGGTCCCAGTACTGATCCCTGTGGAACCCCACTCAAAACTGATTTCCAGTTTGAAGCCTCCCCATCAACAACTACCCGTTGTCTTCTGTCAATCAGCCATTTTTCTATCCAGTTAATTATACCATTTCCTATGCCATGGGCCTTTAGTTTAAGCAGTAATCTTTGATGTGGCACTTTGTTGAAAGCTTTTTAAAAAACTAAGTAGATGATATCTACTGGTGATCCATCATCTACCCACTTTGTGATATCTTCCAAAAAACATAACATATTTGTTAAGCATGACCTCGCTTTTAGAAACCCATGTTGGTTGATCAAGTTATGTTTAAGAAGAAAATCCACCTTGTGATCTTTAATTAGTCTTTCTAATAATTTACAAATCACCGATGTTAAACTAACTGGTCTATAATTATTTGACTTGTTTCTCGAACCTTTTTTAAATAACGGTATAATGTTTGCTTCTTTCCATTCTAAAGGAACCACTCCCTCTTCTAATGACAAGTTGAAAACTGTTGCAAGTGGTATGTTAATTTGTTCTACAATTTCCAATAGTAGTTTGGGTGGAATACCATCCACTCCAGGTGATTTATTATCCTTCATAGCCCTAATTTTCTTAGCTACCATTTCTGGGGTTACAATTAACTGTCTTAAATAGTCTGACTCTGCCCCCTTGAACTGTGGCAGTGAACTAGTGTCTTCTCTGGTAAACACTGAACTAAAATACTCATTCAGGTCTTCTGCCATTAAGAATCCTTCTGATATTATATTTCCAGCACTATCTTCTAGAGGACCGACCTTATCCTGAACTTTCTGTTTGCTTCGAACATACGCATAAAAACTTGCTGTCATGTTTTATATTACAAGCTAATTTATGTTCATAGCTTCTCTTTGAATATCTAATTTCAGCTGTAGCTTGGTTTAGTGCTTCTTTATAAATGTTGTAGTCTTCATCATTTCCAGTACGTCTATATGACTTCCACACAGGGTTCGCACAGGTCCCCGAAAGTCTTGAATGTTCTTGGATTTGATTTTTTCATTCGAGTACCCTCGAATGTTCTTGAATTTCACTGGATGTTCTTGAATGTTCTTGAATCAGATTTTCAAGAACATTCAAGCACATTAGTGACGAGTTGTCGACGAAATAATTGTAATAATATTTTGTGGAATCCGTCAGTAATTTTTGTCGTAAAAATCGGTGGTTCTGAAAATTTTGCAAAAACAACATGGCGGAAGATGAAAATGAGCGGTAACACTATTCAGTAGATGGCGCCACATGAAATAGCAGTATGCATAATGGCTAGATGTCGCCATGTGAATGCGTGAACCAATCAGATGCGCTCTTTCTCCATGTGTGCGGTCACTCGCCAACGTCCATATTGTTTATTTTAAATCTTGTTTCCATCATGTGTTCTTCAGTTTATGATTGACAATTGCCATGCCTTGAGTTATGGATGGCAGTAGATTCAGAGATGAGGGGTTACTGGATGGTGATTATAAAAATTGGGTTGTGAACGATCGCTGTGACATTCAGAAGTTAGTGCGATGCACGGAACGATGTCAAAATAATGTGGACATCGCCTGTCAATTGTCATCACACGTGCAGGCATTGCAAGCCTAAGTCAAATATAAAATGTAAGAAATCGCATGAAGGAAGGAAGCTCCAGAAAAAATGTATTAGATTGACAATATAAAAATTATATTTTACTCCACGAAAGAGGAACTTTAGGCAGACACTGCTAATAATTTAAGCAAGTTAAGTAAAAGATTGCCAAAATAATAAAGCATATCATTAAACTTTAAAGGCCAGGCCTAGCCCTAGGCTAGGGTAAGGCAGAGCAAAACACAACATTTTGAAAAATAAATATCACATCTTGGACTTGCTAAGACTGACTTCCACAGGCAATATCTCAGACTCACTGAGAAATTATGTGCACAGTTAGCCTAATGAGAATCTTAGTGAAAACATAACGCGCTAAGCGTCATTGCCATTGTTATGATTGTGAAAAGCAATTTAATTAGAGTTTAATAGTCTTCTGTGAGAATCTTCTAATCAAAACTTGTCAAAAAAACACCTACACACAATTACAAATTTCTAGTGGAAATGTATAAATACATGACATTAAATAATGACATTTTTTCTTTATAGCGCTTCTAAAAATGTTAATGAAAAGTCCTACTTTTTCCCCCGAAAATGTTCTTGAATGTTCTTGAATTTGACTTTGCTCATTCTGTATGAACCCTGCTTCCACATCATTTGTTTATACTTAATTTTGCTAATGGCTTCTTTCGATAAGTGTTTCTTTTTGGACCGTTTCCCGTGTTTTTTAAGGGAACAAATTTGACAATGATGCATTCAATTTCACTCTTTAAGATATTCCAGCATTCTGTTGCTGTCTTATTCCTCAGTGTGTTATTCCAGTCTATCTTTGCTAAATATTTCCTTATGTCCTTATATTTTCCTTTGTGGAAATTTCACCTATACTGCTTTTTACTATTCCTTTCTGATTTTACTTTGATGGTAAAATGTATCTGGTTGTGATCACTATTCCCCAGTGGCTCACATATCCTGATATTGTAAACTAATTCATTCTGTGAGGACAAAACTATGTCTAACACATTCTCTCCCCTGGTTGGTTCTAGCACATGTTGAGAAAGGAAACTATCTTGTACTAAAACTAAAAACTTGTGGTCCTCACTACCCATACTCTGTTCTGTGAAAGTCTTAGTAAATGCATTGTCGTAGGAATTGCAAAACATCGCCGTAACACAAACACATCTTACGTTTTTGTAAATAGTGATCGTTATAAGATAGTAAGTGATAGATTATATACATGATATGTAAAATTATATACATGAAGAAATTTGGAAGTTCTACGACTAGGTCCTAGGACTACATGGTTATTTTTGTGCCTGGTTTATAATATAGGTCAGAAAGACAATGTGTGGACTTGCAAATAATATTACGCATCATTATATCCGCGCATGCTTACAGTCCAACTGGCGCCGCGGACTGCATCTGCAGCGAGCGTCTTCGATGTTGTCTGGGAACGCCACTGGCTTGTATTATCGCTCACAGCGGATGCAAACCGCAGCAATATTTTAACAACAAAGGCGCAT
This sequence comes from Escarpia spicata, assembly GCA_963995525.1. Classification (NCBI taxonomy): domain Eukaryota; kingdom Metazoa; phylum Annelida; class Polychaeta; order Sabellida; family Siboglinidae; genus Escarpia; species Escarpia spicata. The sequence continues at coordinate 61,526,497 of OZ023212.1, forward strand.
AAGATATTTTAAGAGTATGTTTTTCTAAGTAGGAATGATTGTATTGTAAACAAGAAACGATATAAGAATATCATTTAGCTGCGTAAATAATGTGTTGGACACCCACAGAACATGCACATTGACATTCTCAGCCGCAGGGCAAGTTGTATAGAAAGTTAAACGTATTGGACACTCATTAACAGAACATGGACATTTGCAGGGCAGCAGCTGGAACTTTTAAATAAACAATATTAAGATTAATTGGTTACCTTTTGCATGTTTTTCATGACAAACATAAGACCAGACACCCCAGGTGAAATGGTGTTTTTTGACCAAAATACTCGAAATGGTTTTCTGCCAGATTATAATAGCTTTATGTTTGCTATCAATAAAGAGTTTCCTTGTATGACATACCTCTCAATAAATTGGACTATTTGCATAAATTATAAAATAATCCTATCCACCTGCCATGTCTGGCTGTAATTATATAAAAGATCATTTGATACCTGAAGAAAATCTCATATCTGTATGACATGTGCAGATGATCTGCTAAATGTACATTTTTGATTATTATCATTCATCATCCGAGAACTACTCATGCCAGCTGTTTACGGAACTTTATTGGAAGACAACATTGTCTGTGTGTTTAAAACAATCACAGGCTATCATTGTTCTGATTAAAACGTACATGCACTCACACGTACAGATGGACAATCTCCCATACCATCTCCCATTGACAGTCGAAAACCCGAACAAATTACCCCTTGATTTCATTTTTACCCCTTGTTTTCAACAGCAGGGGGTACATTACCCCTTTCTACAAACCCTAGCGAGGGCTCTGGATAAGGACTCGTCCACAGTTGTCAACATTTATTTATTCATACAGAAGTACAGATTTGTAATTAAAATGTTTCTAATTGTCCAGAATGAAAGTCATGTTGGTATGTAACATTGTTATGACATGGTACGTAGAACTGACCTACAATAAAAGCCATCATTATAACGTCTACAAACGTTTACAATATTTGACATTTTTATTATTAGTATGGCCTTGACCTACTTTCTGTATGCACCGTATGAATAGATTGTTGACTACTGCGAACGGCCCTTAATGGTAATATTCACCCATTGTATTTTTCAAGTTTATTTTGTCAATATACTAATTGGTTCAGTATTCCAACTATTCCAACCCTGATTTGAAGAAAGAAACACATTTTCTAATTGTATTTATATCTTAGTTATCCACATTGTTTCACGTACAACAATGCCATATATTCTTTAGGACTGTGAACCCTTTTGTAATAAGAGTAGCACTCTAAATTGTATGAGTTCCCCTTACTGTAGCACTATGCACATCCAAAAAGAACAATAATTGCTTACATGATTTGGAGTGGCGGGAGTGCTGTTCCAGTAGTGCAGAGTGTGCTAAACACAGTATGTTTTCAGCATAATGTCTGCATAGATGCCTTTTGTACAGGTCGGAAACTGGAAGGAATATATAAGAATGTAGAGAACATTTTATGAAGGTATCATGCAAATCTTGCACAAAAGTAAACAAATTCTGCGAGAATGAGTTTGTTGCTGAAAGGACAAGCTGTACTCAACTGTATGTCCTGGGTCTGTCGTGCATGTTGATAATTTTTTATGATCTAGCAAATCATGCTTCTCTGGTATTTAGCATGAGCATAGACTGTTTATAAATCGCTGTTGACAATTTCCCAAATTTCAAGGTCTGGGACCTTCATTATACAAGTCTACAGTTTCCTCCTAACAAATCAGGTTTGTAGCTGCAAAACCTTGTGCAACATGTTTTGCATGTTATTGCAAAAAAGGTGAAAACCTCTAGGAGTATTCCATATGATCCATAAGTATAATATAAGTTATGTAACGTCTAGTCATTATTTCCTCTTTATTTTTTTTTTATTTATATTAAAAAAAAACAGCAAACTAGCAATAAAAATGACGGCAAGGGTTTTTGTCATTTTCACATCAACAGCCTGTTGTGACGTTTAGTTTTATCTGCAATAAAATCAGTTTTTACCACCATTTGACAACATGTCATTAAGGGGGATATGGTAGCTAGAATAGTAGTCAAAAAAAAATACTTCAAATGTGTTTCTTCTATATTTTTTCGTATGTTTGTTATCAATATCAATGTGATTAACCCTCTCAAGGCCAGATTAATGCAAATATGTGCCTGTTATTGAATCCTATTAAATCGAGAGAATGTGCTGTGAGTGAATCATGTGATATACTCGGGTTGCATGAATGCAAATAAATAAATAATTTTTGATCCGACTCAAGTAACTAGTGGTGTAACTAGCCAAGTATGTGACATATATGTCAATTTATTACCCAAATATGAATTGCTAAAGTTTGACAAAAATAAAATACTTAAATAATTTTCAACAATTCATTTTTAAAAATATTTTTCATTCATAATTAGCGGTTACATGCTGCGTATATGAAATGTTCACAAATTACTATGCTACAGAATGGAAAACTAATTAAATGTCTATGGTAAATAAAACTGAAATAAGTTTTTCAGAGTGCATGTATTTTCAAGATTTTATACAAAATGGCGTTCTTTGTGATCATAGCCGTCATCCCGTCTGAACTATTAAGTTTGTGTTATATTTAAAATGCGTAATCATAGTACAAAACATTCCCCTTCGATGGCAGCGTTCGTTATAAACTCGATTGGAAAATCCCATCAAAGTCCGAATTACTGGAGTTCGACATAATGACAATGTCGAGAATTACAACAAAGCTAAAAAACACCACCCGCTTCGTTGCGCGGCGCATTAATATTTTTTTACAACAAAATAGACCGCTCAAAAGTTAGCATTTAATCGTAGAAATCGTCTGCGGACGCGTGTTTTGGAATAACTCCTGGGTGCTTCCATGTTTATGCCCGCAGCAAATGTTAAACTTTAATCTCATTGGCTGAAAATCACCATTAAAATATTCACTGCGTGGTGTAAAAGAGGGACCGGAAATTGTGTGTCGCTGCGTTCGACTACAAAACCGCTTGGTGGTTGGCGCTATTTAGTCACTGAAATCGCCATCATATCTCACTTTTGATGCTTCCCAGCGAAACTTCAATATTATTATATGCTAACTGCCGAAATAAATTGCCGTTATTGGATGACACTGTTTCGCGGTACCAGTTTAAATGTGCCCCTGTATTCGGGTTGATTCGGGCGTTCTGGCCGTGAGGCATACTCGGGTTGATTCGGGCGTTCTGACCACGAGAGGGTTAATCAGGCGTTTCAAGAAAACCCAATTTTTGAAAACAAACCTACACAATACCCCAGAACTAAAAATGTTGTGGTAATTTGGTTTACACTACTGTGTACTCCAGCATTTACAATTTCATAGATTGAAAATTAAAATATATAAATAGTAAAAATTGAAATGTTTTTATACAGATTGTAGACAATATCCAGGAGAACACGACAATCCAAGCCAGATTACCCTATCATTATTACTTCCAGAGTGTTGCAATTTTTAGATGTGCTATATTTGGTGGCCATTTTGTTTGTTACCATGGAAACGGGGGGGGGGGTTGGGCAAAAAAGCTGCCATACCACCCCTTAAACCTGGGTTGCTGAGCTGGATCATTCCATTTGAAATTAACTAATTGTAAACAAGTTGATGAATGAAAATTAACTGCAAATTTTTGCCATTGATTAAAATGAAATTAAATGTTTAATTCCCAATCAGAGTTAAATAATACTCTAAAAATATTGTTCTGCTGTTCGAAATAATTTTTAAGGCAAGGGTGCTGGTCGAAAAGAGGCATATACCATATCTCCCTTAATATTCAACAAATCTTGATTAAATTTGCTATACTTGTTTATTATGTGAAAACAAGACAACATGTTAAATCACAGCTCATTTGCATAATGGTTGCCATGGTAACCAAAAATCCTGTAACGACTGGCATGTTTCCAATAATCATTATTCTGAGAAATATATTAATCCCACATTGATTATTTTGCATTATATGACAACTAGGGTGGTTCCTGTATATGTAAGGGTGTTTTAGATGATTGATTATGTATTTTCAACATGTCATGAACAAACGTAACATGATTTTATATTTTAGCAAGACACTTTTTTCATTGTCACTAGATACCAGCACCCTATATAATCTGACAATATTCCCAACCATCTTATTGTGTCTTAAAATACAGGGAACAATTATTGAAAATGTCATGACTGGATCTTGAATAGTTTCCTGTTCTAGTTTTTTTTATGGAACATGTGCAGAAAATACAATTTTGAGAAAAAAGCAAAAAACTAAAACATGTTTTGTAAAGTTGATGTGTTATCATGGCATATATATCATTAACTACATATAAAACACCTTATTGTGTGCACTGCAATACTGGGAATAACTGCTGAAAATGCCATTCATGTATATCTAATAGTTTTACTGTAATAATGTTTATACAATTGACATGTGCTAAAAACTACCAGGGGTAGTGTCAATAAATATTTGAAAAAACAATTGTATCATTGAGGTGTGAAAATTCAGTTATTCACTACCTTAGAAACACTGTAATATAACTATTGTATTTATTTCAATGTGTGCTTTTCTTTTGATCAGTTGAAAGATTTACCAGATGGCTAGATATCACAATCACATATTTTGTTCACAACAATATTCACAAGAGTGGATGGAAATGCTGAAATTATGATATAACACCTGCGAGACTCAAAGTTAATATTATATCAGTATTCCAAGAAACGTATTTAAACATGCAGTAATGTACTGCAATGTAACTAGCATTGCAATGTAATTGGTGTTGTAATGCAGAATACAACAGTTTATACAATGTCCACTATCCGCTCTTGCGGCTCGTCCTCAATTCCTCCTTTAGTCGACAACGTGCCCGAGTCTCTTCATCAATGTGCAGTCCAATAACTAAGTGGTTGCTTGCAAACTCAGGTTTCACAACGGAAACAAAATTCACTGATGTAGCAAGTGTAAATAATGTCCTGTGGCCAGCCGTGGTGCAAAAACAGGTATTGTTAGTTGTATACTTGTGCAAATACAAACAACTTGCACAATGAATGACACGATATTATAGTAACAAAAATATGTTGAATGAAGAAATAGATTTAAACTAAATAATTAATCAATAAAACTGATGTTCTTCAATTTGGGAAGTAAGGGTAACAATATTAACATCCCTTGTCTTGATAAATATTATTATTGATAACAACTTGCATGTGACTGCATGCCAGCCAAGACCCTAGGTTAGGTAGGATAGTCTCAGTCAAGGATTTTACACGGACATGTTAAGAAATTTGGTGCCTTACCAAATTGTGTCGTAACTAGACAGTAACTTTTAACTAAGGTTGGAAATGCTATTTGACCAATCGGTAAAGTGTCTTGTCCATAAAAATAAAAAATATATCCGCATTTTGCAAGTAAACATTGCCTGTTACCATGCAGTCCATTGATCGACTTGTACCATCTGCTCTTCCGGACATGCGCATTTTAGACGGATGTGTTGAATGTCGTCTTTTCATTGAATTTGTATGAGTTTTACATGGCTGTATAAAAAAACTGTTTTCAAAACCGCATAAAAATAGCGGTTCATCAGTATACCGGTACACGGTACACAACTCTAGTAGTATAATATATCCCAATATGATCAACATTAGTAGTGAATAATTGGGTATTGTGTTTTAAAAGAACTTGCTTCCCCCACAGTACGCTACAACCTACCAACATGATGTCTAGGTCACACCTGTGCATAGACTAGCCAGTGATGCTAAGGTTGCTGGTGGCCAGCATCTTGTTGTTTTTACCAATGCGTCAGTTGGCCTTTAATTATTTTTAATGGCCATATCCTGTTTTTTTTTAGAGAACTATATATACTTGTACATGTGTGTTATTCAATTTTATCACAAATTCAAAGCCACATTTTTACCAAAACATTGATAAATTGGACTTATGCAGAGCCCGGTCACAGTGCAAACCTGGAAATGTCTGTTTTCGGGAAATGTCCGAAGGCGCAGATACGTGACGTCACTAGTGGAACATGGTCGCACGGTCTACTCTACACGGTCGCACGGTCTACTCTACACGGCTAAATGTTATTTCATTATAATTATTCTTCAGCTGTTTTATCATTAACATGTATAATTGATGAAGATATGTGTTGTGGCAATTCGGGTTTGACTGGAAATTCGGTGCACATCTTCCCAAAAGACCCAGTTTGTTCGCAGAAAATGGAACATTTTGTATGTAAAGGACAGGATCCATGCTACGGCTACGGTGAATAATATAACTTGTTGTGCAGATCTGGTGATGGATATATAATATATTATCAGGTGGAAGATGGGCTTCAAAATACAGTTAGATGTCAATAAATCAACTGTCCTTAAAATGACTCAAAAGAAGCGTCAAAATGCAAACAAATACCACAACAACGACACTGGTCCTTTCACCACAAGGCACAACAAAGTCAACAGCCGGTCATCAGTTGCTGGACTCTCTCGACAGGTTCATGCCGCGGCCTGTATAGCACCGCACCGACACCAGGCAATCTAACATCAGCAGAGACAACATTAATCTCTCAAACGTCATCATCACTGTCTTCAAAATATATATTTGATCTTCATATTCTTCACTTGTTACAATTTATCAACAAATATTTAGTCCACTACAAGTTCTATACAAAGCCAGTAGGTGACGCCATCCAGTGCTGTGCCTGTGTACAATGTTACAACTTTGACTGCCAGCAGCCTGCTGGTGACTGCCGTGGCTCGTGGACATATTATTATGTCTGCATCTGTCAGTCAACAGCAATTACAGTGGCCAAAAATATCAGTGTCATTAATGTGCTTCTAGACACTAATAACATTTACAGGTGTAGAATTATATAATGAAAGAAATATGTGTGTGCAATGGGGGGGTCATTATGGAAATTATTTTTGTCAGGTAGGCAGCCCTGGTCTCGGTAACAGAAGAGACACCGCTTTCAGCCCACCTGCAGCCATTTTATGAGTTGTTTACAAGACGCAGGGCGGTGTGGGGTGGCTGTCAATCAGTCAAGGCGGTCCAGGCTGGCGACTGTGATCCACTAGTGACTCACACAGTCACACGCCGCTGTCACTCGGCAGTTTCCGTAAGCTGACAAATTTAGAGGTTCTTTTTATGTTGTACGCTTCTATGCCACAACGCAAAGAATTCCTCGTACATTTTAAATGCTACTTGGTAATAAACAGTCTGAATCTTATGCGATTCCTAAACATATTTTCAATAGCATCATTTGAAAGTGCATATATGATTGGCTATTATGGAACACAGCACATTTTATCCCAGGATATGGCCTTGGGGGGTACAAAAGACTTCAAAATAGTAATAGTTAAACAGCGATAGAAATAAGCCAGAATATTTACTTGTCCGCCGGACAAGTAAGTTTTGAAATCTACTTGTCCGCCAAAATTTTCATTTGTCCGAGTGGTTGTCAAGGGGATTCGAAGCTTCGGAAAAAACGTTAAAAAAAATTCTTATTTTTATGACAACAACACAATGTTTCTGCTATTTCGTTGCCATGTACATCTGAGTGACTTGTGATCAAAGAAATTTTGAAATTGCAAACTTATATTTGCAACTATTTTCCGGTCCACTATAATTAAAAGTAGACACGTTACATGATATATACCAATATTTTTAGTGATGCTGATATGATTTTGCTTTTGCTTTTATTAATAACACATAATTATGATGATGATAGGAATGAGACAATTGTTTTCCTTGCGATTTGATGTTGCAAAACTGTTTATGTTTAATATAGTATGTATATACAGTGTATAACATATAACACTGATGTAAAATTTTTGTATCAGTTTGTCATTGAAGATGCCACTCAATCATCACGAACACGATCAATGCAAAGCCAGGAAATGTCACAAAAATCATAATAAACTATATAATATATAATCCGATATTATTTTGTTCAACCTGTATTCTGTATTTTACAAACGAATATAATATTTCATTGATCATCAGCAAACAAACGCAAATTTTTTTCTAAATGTTATATTACCATTTCAATGATGATAAAACAGTTTTAACGGTGCCCGAATTACATTAACCGGCGGAATATAATTGATAGATTTAGTTACGTTGCTACCGCGCACAGATCGCCGTAGTTGGCGGAAGCCGACATGTCAACGGCGGTTGGCACCGTGTCCCCGGCCGCGCGTCTTGCATAATTCGGCTTCGAAAACTCGCAATTTATGGTTAAAATGAATGTTACACAGATACAACAACATTTCTGAAATTTCGTTAATATTCCGTAGATTTACCAGAGAGCCAGTTAAAAAATTTGAAAATTTACACCGATCTGGATCGGCTAACGTTCGATGACTTGGTCTTGGAAGACTGCCGAATCCGCGTAGTACCGCGGCTTAGGCGTAATGATGAATAAAACTATATAATTGTTCAAATAGCAGGTAACGATACAAAGTCTACTATTTCCAAAGTTCATCAAATATGATCCGTGAGTGGAAGCAAGATGTACGTCGGCCAAACTGAACGATTTACGAGTTTGTTAAATGCAGCCTCGATCAACGATGGCAGATGCAGTGTCTGACCTACGCGTATAACAGAGCTAGATCGGTGCACTCAGCGGATGACCATGTTAACGCAGGCACTAAACTCGGTCGAACACTGACGTACAACACACTGGCGTCGGAACGACAAGTCGCCGACACACTAACAAAATTGGAACGCGCGCGATTGCTAGCAAACTTCATTTACGTTTGAATTTCCTCAAATAAAAAGTTTGCAATGTTGCATGCGTCACTATACTGTAAATTTTCACTTGTCCACTGGATAACCATGTAGAGTCTTTTTACTTGTCCGGGCCAAAAATCACTTGTCCCGGACAAACGGACAAGTGCTATTTCGAACGCTGGTTAAATGTTTTATTTTAATATGATACAGATTGACACACAAACTATAAAGTTATATAATGCTGAATATTGTGTTTTGCTGTACTTACCCAAGCCTAGATGGGAGAAATAATAAGAATAATGAAATCTTCAAACAATTAATTTTGTTTGTACAACCAAAGTGAAACGGAACATCACATTTTGTTGATGTATCGATATGCATTGTGTGCCTATGTCGCTTATCGACGTATCGCACAACTGGCTGTGTATTGCGATATATCAACATATCAAGTTATTCGAGTAATCATTACAACCGCATATGACATTGCTGTGTCTTCAGATTTACGGCAGATGGAGGACATGGACATCTCCCCTGGCAGTACGCCAACGGAGGAGTCAATGATGGAACAACGGTGTGCGTCCCTCGGTCAAACACCCTCCTACCTCAGTCACACGCCCTCACATCATAGGCACCCCATCATCACAAGGATGCCGTCGGTGTCACCACACACACCTGCGTCATCATCAGCGGTGGCGTCGGCATCGGTGACACCGGCGAGCATGGCAATGTTACATTCTGTATCACAGTCGAACGACAAATCATCGTCTGTGTCACAGCTGATGCAGAAAGTTAACAATCAGCAAATCACACAACAAGGTTGGTTTATACTCTTCATGCTTCATTTTGTTCTGTATAAAGTTATAAAGTTGTTTATTTGATCCTGTTAAGAGTCCTCCATCAGCAAGACATGCAAATATATCATAGTGATAAAGCTTTAGTTATAGAATCCTACAGGAATAAGGTGAACACATGTTTACTTATTCTTAGTAAAATAAATCACGGTTTCTACTATGAAAAGTGGTTGGATATTAAATGTGATATGCACTGTAAGGATACAGTTATTAATGTAATGGATAGTAACAAACTATTGAATGAATGTTTAACTTTGCATTATTATCAGCATGCATTGACTTGAAGGAGCCTGCTGGAATCTTGAACAAGTTCCACACATTTCTATTCCTTCCTTGGTCAAATTTGGTTTTGAAACGGAAGTAAGCCCTGGAAGTAACCACGATGGCATAGTAATATATGAAAGTTTTATTGAAATTTGTCTCCACAGCTATTGAGACACTGCAGAAACTGCAGCAAGCCTTGCTGGCACAGCAGCAGCAGCAGCAACAGCGACAGTTACAGCAGCTGCTGCTGCAGCAGATCCAGCAGCAACAACAGCAGCTACAACAGAACCTAAATGGTTAGTGTTTGGTTGGGATGAAGTGTGTTGTGTTTTTGTTGGTATCTCAGTGTTTGTGTGGTTTATGTAGACCTGGTAGTTCAGTGTTGTGCTTACATGTTGGGACACATCTAATTTCTTTATATTTTATGTGTACATGTGGAAACCAGCCCAGCCATCCAAGCAGTTTATGACCTATCTCTTTGGGCTGGCTGCATTGGGGTGTTGTTCAAAGGTATAACAAGTACCTTGTTCCTGCTAACCGCCAAAACTACAGAATGTGAGGAAATACACTGGAATGGATTGGAAGCTCTATAGGTAACCATACTCAAGAAGCGGTATGATCTAAACATTGTCAAAAGCCTCCAGTGGAAGACCTGTAACCGAGATGAGCTCATGCCAAGATGCTATACTAAATAATGCAGTCAGGTTGAAAAACATACTTCCACGTCAGTGTTTCTTTTGAATCTGCTGCTGTAATTACATAATATCAAACTGCATATGATGTCATGCCACCTGGCGAGCAGAAGAAGTTGCCATAATCAGGGATTCCCTTGGGCAGAGGAAACGTGTCGGTGACGAGTTGTACGCTGGAATGCCGCATGCTTGTTTGCCGCATGACAACTGAACAATGGCCTGAATGGAGTTATTTAAATCACATCTTACATCGATGACAGGACACTGAGAAGAATCTAATCAATACCCTGGTGACTTGCCTACCCCTTGTCTGCCAATGGCATTGTTTATAAGCTTTAGATGAGCACTGTGAACAATGTTTGTTGCTGCCGACAACATTTTATCACCCATCATCTTGAATCTTGCCGGACAAAGTGCAATCCCTTCACATCTACAAAAAATTCATGTATGTTTGCTAAATATTACAAATGGAGTACATTATTAACAAAAAATTAACATTTTAAAAGCATATTTATAAATCATGCCTCCGTCACCAAGGCTCACAAATAGTACATTAATTACAAATGTCCCAGGGTCATAAACTTTGAAAAAAATAATGCTATGTTCTAGTTTTATATGAGATAGTCTTACTGTGTAGTACTATTTAATTGTTAATTGGGCTAATTTAATTGGGTGATTTTCCCTCAACCGATAATCTAATTTCCTCTCAAAAGACTGCACTGATGCAGTCTCAACCACAGACTAAGTGAGACTATTCCATACATCTGTTCATCAGTGTATAAATGAGTTTTTTTAATGTTTAATCAATATCATTCTTTGAATATTTTCAGGTGGTGCTCTTTTGTATTCATATATGAATTGTCCCTCAAAGTCACTGCTGCATTGTATTTCTCAGAATCTCCCAATCCTTGGAGCAGTAGACTGTACAAGAATCTCCCTATCCTTGGAGCAGTAGACTGTACAAGAATCTCCCTATCCTTGGAGCAGTAGACTGTACAAGAATCTCCCTATCCTTGGAGCAGTACACTGTACAAGAATCTCCTTATTCTTGGAGCAGTAGACTACAAGAATCTCCTTATTCTTGGAGCAGTAGACTGTACAGTAGCATAACCAGTCCACAAAAATGGGCACACCTACGCAGAATGTTTCTAGTTTTGTAATGTTACAGATTTTGGAGAGAAAAAACCTGAACATTTCTGAGCATGTTGATATTAATGGTTATATATTATGTACCCAGAAATATGTCGCACAGGCAGTCCTGAATATAATTTAAACAAGTTAAATAATAACATGATTACATGCCTAATATTAAAAAGTGTAATGTTCACATTTACTATCATGCAAATTAATAAATAAAATTGTAATCAACTGTTTTGGGGCACATAACATTTTGAAAAGGCACATAGTTCTATCTCTGATGTGCCTGAAGAGCACATGCATGTCTTTTTCCAGATCGATCCCTGCATAATATACTTATAGAAGAAGGCAACTGTCGATTTTTGAAGTGCAGAAAAATCACATTTCAGTTGTGTTCAGAGAAGTGCTACGTATGCCCTGCATATGATTGTTTGTACACTTTGTATTAACTGATGTGTGTTTATTACAGCCGATAGTAAATCGCCCGAGTCTGACGGCACGCCCCTCCAGTCACCCGACACTGACCATGCGCCCACGGGCAGCGTGTGCATCAGTCACAAGTTGGACGAAGACTGGTCACGGGATAGTCCGCATTCAGAACACAGTAGCAAGTCTGCTAGGTGAGTCTTACACCATGTGAGGGGACTGTTGGATCCATGGCAGTATAGCCACACTCTCACTGTCTTCTTTATGCAACATTCTCACTCTTTTCATCTTCTTTGTCCACAGCAACAGTGGCAACTAGAATGGTGGTTTTTGACAAAAATACTAACTTAAAAGGTGTTTCTTTCATATATTCCAGGAGTTTTGTATATTTACTATCAATAAAGGTACCTTTTAGAACAATTACATATCTCTAAAACACGTTTGTTCATGGATGAGATGTGGCTCTTTTAAGCAATCGATGCGATTATTCAATATTTGACAGGCAATTACAGAAAACCACTTTTTTTACAACATAAACTTACAACACTCCCGAACTAAAAATGATATGGTAATCTGGTTTGGATTGTTGTGTACTCCTGGGTATTCTCCAAAATCTGTATAAAACATTTAGGTTTTATGCTTTAACTTTGGACTAATTTCCCAAAATGTGCCAAAAATTGCTGCGTTTACAATTACATAGTTTGAAAATAAAATATAAATAAAAAACTGAACTGTTTTTTTGTACAGATTGTAGAGAATATCCAGGAGAACACAAGAATACAAGCCAGATTACCATATCATTATTACTTTCAGTGTTGCAATTTTTAGATGTGCTACATTTGGTGGTCATTTTGTTTGTTACCATGGAAACGGGAGGTCGGGCAGAAAAAATGTCAATATATTTTTTACTACTGACTAAGACCTTCTCCACCGCTTGGGCATCAACAATTATATTAATTATGCTTTTAAAAAGATTTCCTATGTAGCTGCCACCCGTTGCAGGATGAGGGGCCAGATCACTTGATCTGTTCTATCCTCTTGATGATTTGTGGCCACCCTATCATGACCCTCTGTCATTCTATCCCGCTCTCAGTCGTTCTCCATTTCTGTTTTCACATTATTTCTCCATCTTAATTTTGCTTATCCTTTACTTCTGCCACCCTCTTCTGTTTTCCATGTTCTGTTGGTCAGTATCTCCCATACTGTTGTGTTAAGTGTTTTTATTTACTTCCTTAATGAACTGCTAAATCAGCTGTTCAAAGTAGTTCTTATGAGTGATGATGTAACCATGTCATGCAACTGTAGTAAAGTAATAATTGCTATTTGCACATAATATAAATGAAATAAATAAAATTATGATTTAAAAATTTGCTCTCTACAAAGCCTTTTCCTAACATATATCTCACAACACTGTCTAAATGGAATGTAGATGTTTTAGTCAATTCGGATCAAAAATCCTGCTGGAGCATACTGTAGATGCATGTTTCAACCAATTACATAGTGCTGTACTCACTGTTTCAGACGAGACAGTCCAACACAGGGCCACATGTCCATTAGCACCATGCTGTCGGCGTCTCATCGGAAACCTGACACCGTTGAACTGACGCCGTCACTCGCTAACTACTACGATAGCAAATTAACTGGTCATGTGACTGGATGGCCAGGGGACCAAGTTGAAAAACAGGTATGGTCGCATGCTGTCTTATGGAGCACTATGTTTCTAGTCACAAAGAATTGTGAATTTCGTCAGTGATGAGTTTGAGAAACAAGGACAGTACTTTGGAACAGTTGTTTCTTGTTTTTATAATGTCTTTGGAGAAACAAAGATATGTGTGAAAATGTAAGAATCTTGTTCAATTTACATCAAACAGTAGATGGAAACCCATTTACTGTTGTCTACTTTTTGTTGCTAGAATTGATACAAGCACTAGAACTACGTTTTCGGTTGCTGTACCAAAACTCTTAAATTCTCTCCTTGGTGTTAAAGCAGTCATCAATATAACATTGTGAGCTATGTTTTTTGATAACAAATGTCATTATTATTCCACTGTGCTCCCTCGTGGGGTTTATGTAACTCGGTAGCTTCTTTTGCTTTGCTTGCTGTGATATTAATACTCTCTCTCTGTCTTCTGCGGTGGCATTCTTTCAATCAATCCAAATCAATCAATCAAAAAATTATTCAAACGAATCAGACAAACACTTCAAAGTACATGTTAAGTAATGTACATGTTAAGTATACAAAGCATTTGGTTAAACGTGTGAAGGGAGTAACATTGAAGTAAAACTACTTATAATGTTATTTTGTCAATACTTGTAACAGTTGTTTTTACTTGATGTGAATTTCAAAACAAAATACAAACGTATAGTAGCGTTCTGCAACTGACCTTCAAAGATCTTGTATCCTCTTATACCACCCTCTTCTGTTTTCATTATTAAAAACATGCAATTCTTGTACTGCAATCAAAGATGTACTGTTACTAAACACAACTTTGTATGTGTGCACGAAGATGTGGCTGCAATTAATTGATTTGATTTGATTGAGATGTAAATGTATTGGCCCTGGTGAGTCGTGTTGACGGCGATGCGTGTTTGCAGGCTGACCGACTGTGTGAGGAAGCACACAAGGTGGCCAGTGAGCAGTGTATGTGGGTGTCCAGCGAACTGAAGAGGGTGCGGTCACTAGTGCGGATAGCAGAGACACAGTCAACGCTACATGAACAGAGGTGTGTGCACTTGTGTAAAGTTACTATAAACAAACATCTACAAACAGCAAACCCATTTACATTATTCCTTCTTGTTATTGTTGTGGTGGTTCCAGTTGGATATGCAATGATGCTAAACAGAGATAAGGAAATTCTTGACTGATTTTGCTGGCAGTGGTGCAGGAATTTATGTACACAGCAGTTGTTACAGGAAAAGATTAATTACACACCAGGTGGCACCATAGTAGATAGGGGGCGACCTGGAGTGTCTGCATTTAGCCTCTGTGTTGTTTATTGTTTTTGTTAGTTTTAATTCGAGGACATTATATATGTTCGTCGAGAAGTAGTATGAAGATGTGTGGCAGAACAACCAAAACTTTGGCAGTTTTATGGATCATTTTACTCATTGTGTGTGCGAGTGGTGAATCAGTTTGGCAATATGGCAGATTCAAGATTATTCACATGACGTGATGTTGGCCTTGTGACCCAGTGTCACTGACAATCTTTCTGGTCCACTCCTGGATTTATATGACTTTACAGTGCTGTCTGGCACTAACAATAGAAACCACTCGCGATGCAAGCAGGACAAGAAAGGCAGCATTCGCCAGAAACTAGAAAAAGAAGGTATTAACCTTCCCCTGGCCCTCTGTCCTGTTGGCTAATGTCCGATCATTACATAACAAAATGTATGAACTTCAGGCCAATGTTGCGCTACAGTAGGCCTATAAAGAAGCTTATTTGATATGTATGACTGAAACCTGGTTAGATGAAACTTTACCTGACAGTGACAGTGAACTTTACGTTGATAGCTTTGTTACCCCAGTTAGATTGGACTAGGACAAAAGTTGAGGCGCAAATCACAGGGTGGAGGCCTGGAGGGATCTGTGTGTCCATCACCAGCGCTGGTGTAAGTCTGTCATCGTGATGGAAGAACTGTGTACCCCGGACGTGGAGCTATAGCCAGTGTTGCTGTGTCCGACCTACTTACCCAGAGAGTTCGGACAGCTATTTTTGCCTCTAGTCTATGTGCCACCGTCAGCTAATGTTGCACGCGCAGCTGATGCAATCACTAGCTGTGTGCACCAGTGTGAGACAATGTCGCTAGACTCGCCAAACATAATTCTCAGAGATATCAATAGTTGCCGACTGAACAAAACATTTGTCTGTTTACCAGCAGTATGTGATGTGTCAGACATGCAGTAGTAACACCTGTGATCTTTTTTATGGCACCATTAAGGACGTGTACAAGTCCATGAAGAAGTTGGCACTCGGTACAGCTGACTACAATGTGGTACATTTGATCCCGGCGTATAGAACTAAACTGCAGAGACTGGAAGCAGTGCAGAAAACTGTAAAAACGTGGGACTTGAACTCGGTCGACGCCCAAAGGGGGTGTTTTAATTGTAATTTGTGGGATGTTCTCATTAACTCCAGCTCTTTACTTGAAGAAGCAGTTGATGTCGTCACAAACTATAACAAGTTTTGTGAAGAGATGCTTGTAACTACAAAGACTGATAATCTTCTCAAATAACAAACCGTGGGTAAGTAAAGAACTGAAAAACATAATCAATGAGAAGAAGAAGGCTTTCATGTCTAACAACTGCACTGAAGCAGAAAGGATCCATTGTACTCTAAAAAAAGGACTTGAATTCCTTCTTTGGGCATTTTGACTGACATGACTTCTGACGTGAGCATCAGGAGGCAGTGGATGACATTGATTCTCAGCTCACTGAGGGTGACACCCGGAAACAACTCCTGATGTCATTAGTAAGATCTTCAAGCACGTTAACCCTCAAAGGCAGCTAGGCCTGACAACGTCAGTGGTCGGGGTCCTCAAGGAGTGCCATGCTCATCTGGGTGCTGTGTTCAGCATCCTTTTAACTGGTCTCTGAAGCAGCATCGCATCCACCTGGCCTGGAAATTGTCAGTCATCTGTCCAGTCCTCAAGAAACCTGTGCCATCTGTTCTCAACGACTACCACCCAGTAGCGCTTACCTCAGTCGTCATGAAGTGCTTTGAGTGACTCGTACTTTGTCTTCTCCTGCAGCATGTTGGGGATCAACTGGATCCCCTCCAATTTGCGTATAAACGCAATCGAGGTGTGGAGGATGCAGTGCTCACTCTATGTCATAGTGTGTATGCTCACCTGGAAAATCCCACATTGTTTGCCAGGATAGTCTTTATTGACTTTCCTCACCTTTCAACACCATTCAACCACACATAATGACAGGGTTGAACGGTTTTAACCGCCTGGTTTTAACCGTCCGGTTTTAACCAGGTTAAAACCGGACTTGTTTTCCCTGAAAAGTGGTCAAAACCTAATTTAGTGATAATTGTGTGCAATATTTCTGTAATTAATTGTTTATCACTATAAAAACAATGCAAGTGTCAAAATATATGTTCAATATGAATAAGAAACAAGATATCATAGTGACATATTATTAGTATGATGTAGATGATATCTTATTTGATGTAAGTGTACTCATTGTTAAAATTGTACAATATTGCAATCCAATTTAAATCACATCGACACTTTCACCACGCCAAGAGGCTAACGCCAATACAATCGCCAGGTGGCATGTTACGTTTGTTGTTTTCCCTATTAAGCATACATTTACGTCCGTGCCCAAATTGTGTAATAGCACAACAAAAAACTTTTATATATTCAGATTAACATTATAAATACACACGACACGTAAATCCAATCGTTTTCATTAGCGTGACACTCCGAAAATTGACATCAGACAACATATTCGAATTCGGCTTAGCCAGGCCGTTTCCGTAGCATAGATTTAGGGCCAGGCCGTGATTTATGTGAATTATTTAAGAACACGGCCACCTTTTTTCTGCCAAAATAGTTTCTAGAATATTTGTGCATATAAAGAGCTTTGTAACTGGTTAATACTTTGCAATAATTAATATGTGTTATACACATGCTTTTATTTATTAAGCATGTGTGTCAATTCAGTTTCGGCTGTGCAAGAACAAAGACTGCTTCAGAGTAATTGCACGACAATTCAGCATTGATGTTTCATAATCTCCAGCTATGCTTGTTTTAAACAAGTAGATATTTACATTCTATCACTAGATAAAATTAGTATATGAACAAAATATAAGCTAGGAGAAGTTTGGTGTATGTTGGGTTAGTTTTAGGCTTTTCAATAGTATTAATAGGTTTTGACCAGGTTTTGACCGGTTTTAACAGCTAAGTGGTCAAAACAGGTTTTGACCGGCTAGAGTGCAATCCTGCATCATGATGAATTAATTTGTCAATATACATGTGAACCCACACGTCCCCTTGTGGGTAAATCAGTTTCTTACTGAGCATAAGCAAGTAGTGCGCTATAATGGTGCTGTTAAGCTCACGCACCACTTTCACCGGTGCTCACCAGGGCTCGGTGATCTCCCCTGTTCTGTTCACACTCTACACAGACAACTGTAAACTGAATCAGTCGAAACTCATTTGTTCCCTTGTCAATTAGACTAATGAATGAGTAACTGTCCTTTGTTTCCTCTATCTCTGCCAGTGACACTGAGTGAACCTGATATGATTTGTGAGATGATATAACTTTTGTAACTTATTTAATATATTTAACTTATTTTAACTGATATAACTGTTATTACTATTTTTAGGTTTTTATATTGCATGTAGTTTTGTTTTAATATGCTGCTACACTCCAAATGAATTTCCTCCCAAGGGACAATAAAATATTGTGATTGTGATTTGTTGTAATCCAGCAGATGGCACTACTGCATGTTAGTCCATTTGGTTGTGGATACGTTATACTAGACTAGTGAAGAAAATAGCTTGTATGGCTTGATTGAATATGTTCAGCATCTTGTACATGGTGTTCTGGAAGATAAATGTGGCCATTATTGACTTCTGTGTAACCTTATTGCTGTTGATAAGTTTAGACATGACAGTGACAACACAGCACTAAACTTGGAATAACAACTGTTGTGACCTTTTCATTCCAGACGATTGAAAATTGACAAAATACTAAATTTTGGTACACATAAATACTGTAAAAAATTGAGAAATTGTTTTTGGCATCTCCGTCTTTTTAGTTGTGTTTGTCTAGGAATGAATTAGTATTCAGTTTGCACCAAGGTATGCTGACAAGACTACATGTTTTGTTCCTGGACACAAACATCTGACCTTGTGTGTTTCAGAGTGCTGTTCATCCAGCAACAGATTAAAGAGCTGGAGAGTCTGCGTAGTCCAAACACGTTCATGACAGCACAGCCAGACACGTAGCGCAACAACACGGAGCAATGCGTGTCGACTAACTCGAGCCACCACCACCACAGGTGGCTCTCCACTTGGAACAATGTCACTGCCAATGTAGTGCCGCGGTTGAAGAACCCACCAGTGACTGGACAAGCGTGGAGCTCTAGAACTGGCATGCAGTGTGAAACACTGAGTCATCAGGTGCCTGTCCAAACTTAGCAATGACTTCGGATCGCGGTCCACTTTTGCTGTTTGCTGTTGCTTCGCGTGGGACTCGTGACACCAGCGCAGTGGATGCTGATTGTTGTAACACTGGACTGACTTTGATGTCGTCACCCTCAAGTTGCTTGTGATAGAAGAATCGTGACAATGGGCCACAGCATATTTGGTGTCATGTACGGCACACAGCAGTGTCATTGTGCGAGACATGTACAGATGATGCTTGGACGGAGCACAAAGTGTACGTAGATACAGCACGTGTGTATTTGACAGTGGTCATCATGAGAAAATATCTTGGTGTCTACCCTGACTCGATGTGACGATCATACACATTTGGTGCATGTCATCTGATTGTCATATGATGTGTGACACAAACCAGACTATGACAGTTGTCGTGAATAGTGAGATTCACGATGCCTGTCACCGTTGAACTCAGTTTGGTGGCTGTGTCTTATGAGTGACAGACACAGACATGAGCTCCAGATGATGTGGCTACCTGGAACTCAAAGTTTGTTTCTTTAAAGCCATTGTGACACGAGATATATTGTATACAGTTTGCAATGGCTACAGCTGTACATATTCGCAGAATACACCCTGTAGGTCAGAATACACCCTGTAGGTCAGAATACACCCTGTAGGTCAGAATACACCCTGTAGGTCAGAATACAGTGACAGTGACGCACCCACCTGATTAGAGTGCACACCAACGGCAATTCGTAAATCGGTGGATGAACCCGTCGTTATGTTGTTGGCCGAAACATTATGTGTTATTTATGTATGGAGACCTGTTTTATGTAGAAATGTGCTTTAGATGGATCTGCATATTTTAGCATCATTTATGTTTTGGTTGGTTTTCAGTGGCAGCACGACGCTGCAACCACTGACCGGTTATCACGGAGTAACCTATTTTTATATGTGTTCCTTTCTTCCTGTGTTTTAAGCCTGAAGGGGAGTTGCTTGTGACAATGGACCAGTTGTTCTCTCACTCAGTGAGATATGCGCACTACAAAACATTAACTGCCTCATCCACAAACACCTGAACTTTGTACTTTCCCTTCATCCGACACAGCTATTCTTGCTGTGCTACGATTGGAAATCTGCAGCGTTTTGGCACACATTACCAATTATTGTTGATAAAAGACGCAGAAGTTGGCTTTGTAATGTAGAAGACTGTTGGCAGAAATCATGATTGTTTGGTGTGTTATTGGTATCTGGCTTTTCACGGTACCTAGAATCCAACACCTTCGAGCAGTGATTAACAGATGCTGTTGTTTGATTGACGATCACAGTGAGATTTAGTGACTGAATGACAAACATACTAGAGGTGTTTGTTTCACGTGGTAGCTGAAACGTGCCTTTTGCCTGCACCAAATGTAAAGAAAAATAGTGTTTTAATGTCCATGAAATAAAGCACAATGATTGTGTTCTTGTCACATTGTGTGGCTTCAAAATGTCTGTCAATCATGGTAGTCCATGAAATTACAATATTTTATTTTTAAGTAGCCTTTTTTGTTCAGTGTTAAAATGGTGTGTTTGTGTAAATTAATATGCATACACAGCCAGCCTACATTGATGCTATAAAAAACTAATCCAAAATGCAATTAATTCACCACATCTTGATGGACTACTTTATTTGTTTTTATGTTTTTTGTTTCACAAAAAAGCCACAAGTTGAAAGTGCATTTTTAGCATGAAGTAGTGTAGAAGATAGGGTCAGTTGGCATGAATGCCCTGTACCATGGGACAGAAATTCTGTCAAGATAATAAGAAATTAACCGGGTTGTAAAATGCCTTTTAGGCTTCTACACATTTCCACAATTTGTAATTTGATCTACAACTACCGGTGTAATGTAAATGTACATGCCTGTGTGTGTATGTCATCAATAGTAAATGTTAACAATCTGGCATGCATACATGTTTCATTAGCCACACATTTCAACAGACCTCTCAACTTAACAGTGGTTTTGTCAGATCTGTTAATATATTTTGAATGAAGCAGATTTGTTCTGTCCACTGGATAGCTGGACTGAACATATCAGTCAACTATTACCAATCTGTCATTCTACAGAAGCATGTTATAATTTGTGGGTGATGTAGCATGTTTTGTGGATACATTATTTTTAAAAATTATGCTATAAATGGTTGATTTGATTTGTAAACCGGATTGCTTCGAAGGCATCATGCGTGATTTATGACACGTCAAAGTACAGCGGCTGTATGTGATGAAATGCGCTATTATGCTTCAGCATGCACAAAGTGATTACGTGTGCTTAAACAGTTGATGTGGTATTTAGGCAAAGCAGGCTGGATCAGTGTGGAGTTACTGTGATAACACTGCACTGTGTGAACACGGGATGTGGCTGGCTATCTGACTAGTGGACATTCAGTTGGGCTGCATCATTTGTTGTCGGACAGCTTCACCCAAGCAAGCCACCCAGTCTTGGTAAATGTTAGTACATGTATGTCTTGTCAACCTGCACAAGTAACCCCCATTCAGTACTTTAGGCTTTTCTTGTTTCTGTTCTTGTATAATGTTAGTCACTGAATAAACACATAATTAACAAGGATCTGCTGTCATGTGATCATTATGTGTATGCATGTGTGTGTCATAGTTAAAAAAATTATTTATATTTTAAACTGCATTCTCAGTTGAATCCATTAGTCATACGTCATTGCCCTTATTTGGTGTCCAGTCGTCAAGGTGAGCCGCCATCTTGGCTATACACAATTGAATGTTGTGTATTGTTTACCATGGAACTGAAATGATGCAGCAGTATTTTTATGGATAGTGACATCTCTAATGCCTGACAGTTATATACAAGTTCTTAAGGTGACTGGCCAAAGATGTCCAGCTGAAAAATTAGTGGACTGTTTCCCTCATTTGATTGCAATAGATGCTGATGCGCCTTCTTGCAGTTGTTGTGTATAGACTGCCAAAGGCCATTGCTTTTCCTGTCTCTGGACATTTTTGAAATGGTGCCAAAGGTTGGCTATAGAATAGATTATTATTACTATCTTCCTGTTTAACAAGCATGTGTAGTGCATAAAACCGTTGTTAAATTCCTTACCCAGAAGCTGTTGTTTGTGAGTAATCCAATTAACATGACACTACTACTCAATAATTTACCTGCTGTAGCAAGTAGAACAAACTTTCTAAATAGACTTAATGATTTACTTGTCATATACATGACATTTTAAACACTTGTACAGCTGTCAGCACTACATCATTTGGTGTTTCGTTGACATTTAAACAAAATTCACTATTCCGTCAAATGTATGACAGCAGATGAATTGCAGTATTAATATAAAAATGTGACATTTTAATAGAAATAAACAGTGTTATGCATTGGTTTACAAATAAAATGTTACCAATATACCAAGCTAAATTAACTATGGTACCACAATGAGCACTTAATATGATAAATAAATCTTGATAAACTTACTCTTTATATTCCATACATACCGTAAACCCTGACCATGCCAGTCCAGCCCAGCTGTGACACAGAGGCAGCTCAGCCTCACCTGCCAGCCCAAGCTGGAAGGAAACCCTCCTGGCTGCACACCCTGCAATCTGTGTGGGCCTGTCAACCCTCTTATCTGAGTTCTCTCTTACAACTGTGTCAAACTGTCTCTCACTACTTGTCATTTAAAACTAGCCAATGGCTACCCCCATATCCCTGCAAATACAGTGCCCAGCTATCCCCTAAAACCACTGTAATGCATGATCAGCACAGTCAACTTTTCACTTCCCTAGGAGACCCTCAATTAACCCTATCTTACTTCCTGCCAAGGGAGTAGAAGAAAGTCCCACTGTGTAGGTGGCTTGTCCTGTGCCTGACACTACCTTGTCGTCTGTATATTATATCAAAATACAACCTTCATTAATATGATATATATGTTATAATATTAATTAGTTATTACAATTTATAATGAGCCCTACCATACAAGTACAAGATATGGCCATAGGCCCGGGCCTAGCCTAGGGCAGCGTCTGGGGCTAAAAAAAAGTTGTCAGGCTATGCTGCTAAAGATAAGCGAGAGCGAGAGAGGTGTGGCTAGATTTTTTGACGATGTTGGGCAATATTTTTCTGAGTCATCGTTTAGACTTTAGTGTCCTACGTCAGTGGGCGTTAGTAAACGCCACACTGCGACACAGGTCAACGGGGACGATTATACAGTATATGCTGATCAAGTTCACGACACTGGTCGTCTGCTCGAGGAGAAACGCTACCCACAAAGCACCGCGCCAGCATCAGCACAATCAGCCACACTGACTATGACTAGGTCTATGAGTATGGCGGTTGTTCGACGAAGTGATGTGTAGATTCAGAGGAGCATAGTTGTATATATCACCGCCGAGCGTACAGGAGCAGCATTGTGAAGAGACGTAAGGGAATTTGCCCGAATCTGTTAACATAAATTTTATATCAGGTAAGTGTTTCATGAGTAAAGGCAGGTATTTATTGTTGCCCAACGATTTGTTGTCAGTCACACGCAGTCGGTCATACGTTCGAAGAAGATCAAGCTCGCGCGGTCGAATTCGTGTGATTCCGCAGGACACTTTTGTCACAAATGCGTGGGAAGTTCTCATGAGAATCGTATTCAAAATGTGATAAAACGTTGACAAGGCTAGATGTTTGCTTGGACGATGTAAACAAATAGCTCGCGGCATTGAATGTTGACGTGGCCGCTGGAGTCTGATTAAGCGTCACGGGTCAGTGAGTTTTCGGTATCACTCGGTCTAGCAGGCATGACTCGTGTGACAGTTTGTATATAATACTTCGACGGTCAAGCCCAAGGTCTAGGATGGACAGTCACTGTCATTCGACCCTACGGCTTGCATCAGTGTTGAAAGTTAATAACAATATGCTATTCAATAATTTACATGTCACTGTTAGGTACATCAGGTAAAAATTCAAATACGTTATTTTTTCAATTAAATCGTTCCACAAGATAGAGTTTGTTATGAAGTTTATGATAGTTTTTGAATTTTTGTGATATCTTTATTATTTCCGACGTAATTCCACTTTTTGTTTCAGAAAAACAACACTTTTTGGTATTGAATTTCAGTCCATTTGTTGTGCACAAACTGGCCCCAGAAGCTTGATGTACTGCATTTTATTATATAGGAAAACAGCCATAAAATTGTGTATATTGAAGATATTTATGCGAAATAAGAAGTTATGTGACCCCAAAAATCATATTGATATGATTTGACCTTGACCTAATTAATTGACCTTCATTGTATATTTGACCTAATTACTGTGATTATTTGCATTATTTGAATGTAATTAATTAGGAAATGCCTACTAAACTATTAGAGGTTTGAAGATTGTTAATATATTATATTGTTATAGCATACTATGAAATTAGTTATTTAATGACCTTATTAATTGACCTATATTTAATAATTAACCTATTTACCGTTATTAATTACATAAATCGGGTAGGAAAAGGCCTGTTATAGGTTGAACTCTGTCAGTCAGTTTATACAGTGACTGTAATATATTATGACTGCTACCTCTTAAAATCCATAATTTGTTGATGACCTAATTAGTTAACCTAATTTCTTATTTGACCTATTTACGGGGATTAATGGCATGATTGACCTACAATTAATTAGGAAATGGGCATACCAATCTTAAGAATGAAATTTTTTTTTAATAGATCAACTTGAAATGTTACCTGTTATGCATGACATAATTAGTTTAATATTTTCCTAATTAGTTGAACAATTTTAAATACTTAATTCAGTAATGAGGATTAACAGTATGAACAATTTGTTAATACAACAATCTGAATTCAATGTGACTTTGTAATAAAATGCACGCAGACTAATTGATAAACATTTCTGTAATTAGTATGCCACAACAGGTAAATTTAAAGGGAATTATATGGATAAACATTACAACAGAATGAATATTAAGAACATTTATTATAACAGATTCAAACATAGCGGCAACGTGAATAATTTCATGAAACACTGGATGCATATAATGCAGTGCAAATGTATTGCATAAATGTTCATATGTCCAAGGATGCATGTCCAACATTATCAAGTCCTGCAGATGTAGAGTAGCATGTTCTGTAATTCAGGCAGCACAGCAACATGCAAAGTCCTGCACGTACAACAATAGTTGTAAGCCTACACAGTTCAGCAATGTTTGTAGTCATGTAGTTATAACGAGTAAAACGTCTTGCAGGTAAAAATCATTTGTAAATCTTTGTCTAGTAATTATTGTCAACTCTTGCATAATTTTGCATTATGTCTGTAACTTTCAGTTGAACAACTGATGTATAATTCATGTTTTGCATGAGGAGCCACATCAGAATATTGTCCGCAGAGAGAGGATCATCTCAAATCAGCTTCATGCAGCATTCGTTTGAAGTTTTGGTAGCAACAGTGAATTTGTGTGAAACTTGCTATTAAGAATTCATTGCAACTTGAGGTGTGCGGTAATGTTCTTCACTTTTAAAGCAGTCTTTTTGCATGTAGTGGGACTTGCAAGCGTATCAACTGATGTGTAGAGATGTTGATACCAGCCACTTGCAGAGATGCCAGCTGACGAGGAAGAACAAAATATTCAACTACAATTAATACAACGAATATATATATGCTATTATAAATTTTGTACTACAATAATGTAAATGGTTTTCAACAATTTCAAGTAAATTCAAGCAACAACTGCACAAATTAATACAAATTAATTTCCATCATCTTACAACTGTCTTGAACACTTAAAGATAAACACCATTCATAACTATTCAACTACAATTTAAATTATTTCAACAATTGCAACTGTTTTATTTGTGACATATTAATTAGAAAAAAACAATCACTTAATTACAAAATTAACTATATTTCACTTATTATTAATTAATAAAAAATAATATTATTAATTAGACTATTAATTAGACTATTAATTAGTCCTACAAATTTAATAACTACCCGTTTGATCTTCCAACACTGAAACATGAAAGTACCACTGAATCACTTATCTAGACTTGATGGAAATGATGTGGTGTAGTATGAAAAAAGAAATGTCACAACTAAAGACATAACAAAATAAATTTGTTAATATAATATTAAAAAGTTAATTACATAATAATTAGTTATAACTTTAAGTACAAAAGTAAAAGCAATTCGTTTTATAGATTGAGATGGTTTGGGATTTAAATAACGATGCTATGGAAAGCGTCACTAACAACAGACACAGATTCAGTCAGCTTGAACACATTTTTCTTTAAACATTTAATTTTGGCATGTTAATATCAAACTAAAAACGGTAAATATTAATTATATATAGATCTTGTCACTGTTACAAGTGAACAATAACACCAATTATATGTGATGGTTGCGATGGATATGGATTTAATTAATGCTGCAAAAGCGCCTACTGATGCCAGCGTGATACGGCGTCGACTGTTGAAAATGTACGCCTAGAACGCCAAAGTTGCCCATGTCGGTGTGTTGCTCGGCAGGCACGTACACTTATGCAACATATATCATTTTAAAGCTAATATTTAAATCTACACTAATATCGCTATTTCATTACGTAATCTTTACATTTTATTTACGCATTTAGCAAGCATAGAAAACATTAAACTTCACTTACCTACACACACAAAACGCCGCGCTCAAAACGAAAAACAAGTATCTCCATATGTAACAGAGTTATCCATTGGTCGATTCCATGCTCAAACGTCATGGTGACATCATTTCCATAGCAGCAGCGACGTATTTTCTGCGACCATGTGATCTCTGACGCGGCGCCGCGCCGGCGTCATTTTCATGCACAAGAAATGGATCAGTTTTGGCCGCTAGAAGGCAATACGCCACCTAGCGGATTCTGATATACCTATGACACTGTCAGTCTATTTACTATTATATAAATCGTAAAATAAAATTTGAAACGTTGATACTAAACAAACTTCTACCAATAAAATTGACCTTTTTAAGCATATATTACATCAGTATTGACACAGCAAACAACATTTGCAGTGCAATAAATAATAAATTAACACCAGTTAATTACTAATTAGTAAATTAGGTTAAAATTTACTTATTAATTAATAGTATGCATTCCTTGCCAAGTTTGCTTAATTATTGCTGTACATCTATGATGGTGTCCACATACAGATTAGAGTATTATACATTTATGAGTCAATATCAGTGTGACAACCGTACATTGGAATTGATAACAACAGCACATGTTATTGCAGCCCAGGTAAGATAACCTTTCTCATTCCACAGCTATAAAACTCCTGACATTATTAATGACATGACATGTGTTGCAAGCAACAACACATATGTTATCCTGGTACAGAGCATGATTTATTCTCTCCCGAAGAGCCCCAAAAGGTCACGTTGGGAAATGCTGATATCTGTTGTCATTTTAGTATTCATGGGTACGTTTACTGAATTCATAATGTAAAATTCAGGTGTGCACGTGGTGTACTGAACATTGCAATATTATTGTAAGGTGACTGTTGTTAACCTCTTGTACTTTATTATTATAGTGTTGTCATCTTGGGGTGGACCATATGCCAGCATACCGAATTTTGTAATTTGGGGATTGTGAAGTCTGTGATCTACTGATTGTTGTCATTTTTAGATGGGCTTACTGAATGAGTTGTCAGTTTGATACATCTAGACATGCTGATGAATGAGCACTGCCATATTGTATTGGCTGCTAGTGGGGCATACTGTACATTGTCGTTTTGGGATGGGCATACTGAACATGCGATCAATCAGTTTTCATGAGAAAAAGTATGTGGATGTCTAAATTAAATAGTTCTTTATTTAGGTCATACAATTTTGGCGAAATCTGAATGCAAAAGAACTTGCATTAGTATTTCACTTGCACTGCCAAAGTTAGCCAGAATTAATTACGCCATCATTAATGTTTCATGCTAACTGATTATAGATCAAGTGGCTTCACATTAGCATGTGGCAGGTAAGCCTTACAGGTATGAGCTATAAATAAATGGGCTAAATCTGGTCAGGAAATACATTGATGATTATGTGCATTATGTAACATTTATTGCAGTCTAGAGCAATGGTAATTAATATTATTTAAGCAGTATTTTAAAGTTAATATTCCACTTATGTATTTTGTTATGATGTCTTACTAGGTTCAGTTCTTACTTCTTACATGGTAATGTTTGATAAATCTGCTGTAGGAGACACCCGTCTACAGCAAACAATTTTACATAGTATTTTACCTTTTTTTATCGTTTGGTACAGGGTTGCATGGTGTTAGCCACATGATGGTAAAACCCTGTTTAAAACAGGTTTTAGCCACAAAAAGTGGCTAAAACTGACTATAACTAAAAAAATGTCTACTATGTGCATAAAATCATCAGAATAATAGTTCAAAACTGTTTCTAATACAGTTTAGAAACCTTGTGTGCTAAAGAAAGAGTTAAGACAGTCTATGCTGTACACGGAGATCTTGAGTTAGCAAAAATTTACAGATCAAAACAAGAAAAGCTGTTAGAGTGTGCTAAGTTGGACTGTATCAGTGACTAAACTGTACATTGTGTGCTACACTGCCACTGGACTCTGTTAAACTATATGGACCTTATCATGTTCTAAACCAGACTCTCTGCTCAACTGAACTTAACAAGATTTAACAAGATTTTAACAAGATTGCCACCCAGAGAATTAACTCTAGGTAGCAGGTGGACAAGGAAGCCCTTGGCTTATCGAGAGTCCGACCTTTTTATCTATGTGTATCCCGCCCGTCTGAGGTATGTGTCAATTTTATTTTTAAACATTCACGCTACTAGCACCCACACAATCGGCAGGTAATCTGTTCCATTCATTTACAGTCCTTTGTGAAAATGAAAACTTTCTTATATCCAATCTACTCTGCTCCTTTGCTAATGCAAGATCATGTCCGCTAGTCCTTCTATCTTTCTTAACTGAGAAAAACATATTTCTATCAATATTTTCATAACCCTTCAATATTTTAAACACTTCTATCTGATCTCCTCTCAATCTCCTGGTCTCTAGTGTTGTTAAACCGCATTTTTTTAGGCGTATTTCATAACTAAGATCCCTCAGATTTGGTATCATTTTAGTTGCTCTCCTCTGCACTCTTTCTAGTATATCTATGTCCTTCCTGCGATATGGCCTCCACGCTTGAATACAATATTCTAAATGAGGCCTAACTATTGTTTTGTACAGCGGTATTATTAGCTCTTTTTCCTTATACGTTATGTTTCGCCCAATTAATCCAAGGATTTGATTTCCCTTTGAAGCTGCAATTCCGCACTGCTCTGAAATCTTCATATCAGCACTAACGGTTAACCCTAAGTCCTTTTCTTTTACAGTAGTACTTAGTACAGTACCCCCCATTGTATATTCTACCTCTTCGTTCCCATGTCCTTTGTGGAGGCATTTACATTTCCCAAAATTGAACATCATTTGCCACTTTTCAGGCCATTTGATCAACCTGTCAAGATCATCTTGTAAATGCTGTCTATCTCCATCACTTTTAATCCTTCTAAACACTTTTGTATCATCCGCAAATTTCAACACCTTGCTTGTTATTTCATCATCCAAATCGTTGATGTATATTAAGAATAATATAGGACCTAATACTGATCCCTGTGGTACCCCACTCAATACCGATTTCCAGTTTGAAGCCTCCCCATCAACTACTACACGTTGTCTTCTGTCAATCATCCATTGTTCTATCCAGTTTATTATACCATTTCCTATGCCATGGGCCTTTAGTTTAAGCAGTAATCTTTGATGTGGTACTTTGTCAAAAGCTTTTCGAAAATCTAAGTAGACGATATCTACTGGTGATCCCTCGTCTACCCACTTAGTGATGTCTTTCAAAAAACATAACATATTTGTTAAGCATGACCTCGCTTTTAAAAAAACCATGTTGAGATGGGTTTATCAAGTTTTGTTTAACAAGAAAATCCACCATGTGATCTTTAATTAGTAAATTTGTAATTATTTGTGCTAGTTTTTAGTTTCCAACTTGTGTGCTAAGCTGGACTACGTGCTATACTGGATTACATATTGAAACATGGATGTGACATTTCTACATAATACTCTATGTAAACTCTATTTTATAAAGTTCAAGTCAATAACTTGTAGTCTTATATATCGACATTGATTTAATATTGACATTGATTTAATTGTAATTATTTGTGCTAGTATTTAGTTTACAAGTAATTTCATTTTCTAAGTTTGTAATATTGCATATTACAGTGATAAAATGGTATAAGCAAAATTTGTATGCAGTTTACTTGTAGGTAAATAAATAGGTAATTTTAATCATAGTATTTGTTTTTGTTTTTTCTCTTTTGTACATTTTGTTGTGAAATGTGAATAAAATGTAGTACTACAGCATATTGGTATTAATTAAGTGTTAGTATACACTTTAAGATGTTTATACAACTGGCTAGGTGTGTATGTAATCCATTCTCTACATATTAGCCATGGTCACATAAGATCCAGGAGATTTTAGACAGTTTTAGCTGGTTAAAAGAGTCAAAAAGTGGTTAAAACCTAGTTTTAGACGGTTTTAGCCACCGTCACGGCTAAAACAGCTTCTTGGTTTGGTGATGATTTTGGTTTTTTGCTAATTGTCGAAACATGTTGTTTGTAGTTCAGAGCAGACACAGAATATACTTTTAGTACTGTGGTATATATTTAGACATTAACTAAGATAAAACCTATGTACATGTCTATGTAGAAAGACATACATTTATATGTACAACAGGTTATTCATGAGTCATCAGGGCAGGTTTGAGGCTTGTAATGGAACAGAGACAGAAAACTACATCATTCTCACAGTGCATGCCAAGCAAAGTGGGTAGTATACATAGGACCAAAGGCTACTATCTCCACCACTGGTTGGAGGAGTGTTACTTACACGTTACAGGATGTCCTTCAACAATGACTTACATTGCTACATCAGTCGAGTGGAAGTGTAACAATAGTAGTGATTTTATCATAACAATAGTCATTGATGCAGTAACACTGTTTATGGATTATAAATGGTAAATTAAACTATTTATAATTAACAGCTTACACCCACCCATGGAGCAACAACCCACTTGTTTACAGTGACACCATCTGGTGAATTGAATACCACTCAGTTATCTCAGCAATGAGAAATGCACTCCAGGAAAGCCATGCATATCAAAGACATGTGACTAAATAACTCTAGATATAACTATTATTGTGTTTTCTGAATAGTTAGTAGAACAGATGCCAATGGTCGTTAGTAATCAAATGAACACAGAAAGAGGCCAATGGACCTCTCCATAGAGTGGAAACACTAAAAACAAGATCTAAAGTTAACATTATAAATTTATATATACAATGGAACCTCATTATTAAGGTCATCTTTGGGACAAGTGACCTGAATATCAAGGTGACCGTATTATTGGGAATAATATCCTGTACTTTTCTGTATGTGGAAATGGGATTTTCCTAGGGTGACCTTAATTGGAAGGTGGCTGTATTACTGAGGTGACCGTAAAGTGAGGTTCCACTGTAGTTGGTCAATGGACTAGGTAACTGAACTGAACTATTTTAATGGTTCTACTCATAATATGGTACATATATATTATATGTATGACATTTAAATTAAGACCTGTCTCTTCCTTTGATTTAATCTGTACCAGTTGTCACTGTAAGTCTTACATAATGGTCAGAGCTTGATGTCTTATGTGCAATTTGCCCATGGTAAGAGCATTGACAAGTTTATAGATCGGTTCGTTTCAGCTGTAGGCAAAGCAGGAATCCTTGGGTAAAAATGAGATATAAAAGACTGCCTGTCATGAACTATCAGTACTTAGTAATGATTGCTGACAAAACATCAGTGTTCAGGTTAATTAGGGGCATAACACCAACGACCTTCAATCAAGTAAAGGACAGTGTTCGACCTCACTGATGGGTTCAACATTTTGAATCAACTGCTGCCCAGCAAAGCCATTTGCACTTCAATTATGGTTTCACTAGCTGTTCCTTGTTGTTAGCATTCTCTCTCTCTCTTATGTCTACAAACTCTACTTATTAGGTTACTATAATGGAATTCATGTATCCATTAATTATTAATTTTGCTGAAGCATAATTTATTGAATCACATCAAATATGATTGCAAATATGACCAAATAAGTTAATATTGTTCATGTTGTGTGTATGTACACATGTATATACATATATGTATATATATATATGCAGAGCTGGAACAAGTACATTTATTTTGTACTTGAGTAAAAGTACAAGTAACTTTGGAAAAAGCTACTCAAGTAAAAGTAAAAGTCCTTTTTGAAAAATGTACTTGAAGTACAAGTAAAAAGTAACCAAATGTACTTGAAGTAAATGCAAAAGTACTTCTCTAAAAACTTTTGATATGGTCACCCACTGCGAACAAACAAGTGAATTCAGTAGTGTGCAAAGCAAACACTTTATTGAACAGGACGGGATCCTCAGCAGGATACAATGACAGGCTGGCTCCTCAAACAAACTTAGTTTATTATTAAGATAAATCTGAGTAACCATTAGCAGTTTAAATTGCCACAGCGAAGGGAATGTTTTGGGGCGATAATATGTTAATTTCGACGTGCATTTATCACTAATGCAATTCGGGACGTTATTCAGGTCACTAATAGCTCGAACCTAAATCTAAGAACATGTTTTGTTCATATTAAATGCACTTTCACCTTTAGTACAAATAACGACGTGTTATGGTGTAATATATTTGCACAGCAAAAATGAGGCAAGAAGACCTTTTAGCTGCGTAGGTCTAACACTAATAATTTACCGACCACGTATGTAAGGAAGGTTTGAAGGTGATCAACAGATCTGGCATATCGACATACACAACAAAAAGATCAACTTAACAGTAGCCCCGTGAACTGACTTAATCTCAAACATACTTAATAAGTATGGCCATGGATGCTGCAAATTTTCGGCTGAACCTTCTATGATAAATCTTTGAACGCGAATGACACCTGGTGATCATGCCTGGTAACGACAATGATAGGCCAATCAGAAAAGACTACCACTTGTTGCTCCGGCTGATATCTATTGATGGATATATGCTGGGGGAAACCAGTTCCGGGCTTCAGGCATTATCGTTCGTTACTAATATTTTTGGAACTCCAAACTTTTAACGCATAAATAATGGATACTTTGTACACATTTGTACTTCGTTACAAGTAAAAGTACTCCTAAAAAAATGTACTTCGTTACTCACGAAAAGTAAACTTTTCTTCTCAAGTACAGTAACGAAGTACTTGTACTTCGTTACGTCCCAGCTCTGTATATATGTATATATATATATATATATACATATATATACATATATATACATATATATATATGTGTGTGTGTGTGTATATATATATCAGGGTTTCCGCCAGAACAAATAATTTGGGTACGGAGTTAGTCAATTTGTAGACTGAGGAACTGGCAGGCTAAACTGGATTTCTAGATGCTCGGAGAAGCGATTTCCCGGCATTTGATGTCGGAAATCCCGCCCGGCTCTTGGTGATCATTTCCATGTTTTGTAGGAGAATGAATGACAAATGTAACAGTCGGCAGGAAAATTGTAAACTTGCCTTCATATTTTTGAATAAATAGTCCGATTCATGATGCAGTATGGTATCTTGTGTTATTTTTCTTCACCGAGAAACAATTAATACTCAAAAACATCGTAAAAATGTACAGCCTTGACAGCATGCCATATTGATGCCAATATACCAGTACGCCATGTTCTATCCTGAGGTGAAGGCATCAATCCCACAGTGAATACCACGTTTATCCAATCACATAATAGCTAGAATAAACGTGTTGGCATGGTCTCATTCTTCACCAGTATGAGTTTCATTGCACACAATGTTAAACAACATTTATTTTGGGTATGTATCTGTACCCTAGAATTATTTTTGGGTACGTAATTTTACCCTTTTACCCTGCTGGCGGAAACCCTGTATATATATATATATATACATATATATATATATATATATATACATACATACATACACACATACTTTCATTAAAAAAACAGTTAAAATGGTAGTTTAAAAGCAGCTTCAAGGTGTATTTAATTAGCTTTGGTTGAGAGTTTTGCAAAATGAAAATGTTTGTGACCTCTTTATTTTGCCATATTATTTTTGAATCCTCTGTGTTGATTTTTAAAATAAACATCACAAGTGTACCTCTAAATGTTTCTGTGAAAAACTGAACCCATGTTCAGGTTCTAAAACATGGTATTTGTATAAACCATAAACAGGACATCAAATTCTGTGCTTAAATGGTGCAAATAGTAACACTAAAATAGTACAATCTCATTAACTTGACTTTGGAGTTACCAGCACAACACACCCAGTTGTTTATGTTTTGAAGTTAAGTCATGTATTTACACAAGGTGGAGCATCCTGGTAGACTCATGGTTCAAAGTTCAAGTCCATGATGTCCTCTACTACACAGGGCTGTAACAGGAAGGTTACTGCATGAATCGTATGCGATTGTTTAGTAATTGGAATGGCTTTATGAAGAGAAATTACATAACACAGATTGGAGCTAGATTAAATAACAGATGATAGCACTGCACTCTGCCCAACATGATGATTTACAGATTATCATAATGTTATATACATGTGGATCATTATTGCCCAGTGGCCGAATCTGTGAATAATTAAGGTGAGAATAATGTCAACCAGTGTAACATTAGACCTATATAGCACAGGTAAACAATATCTGTACAAAGCATATGCTGACATTGCTTGCAGTCATGCATTATTTAGTACCAACATATGCAACGACCAAGCTATCTGATGGCTCACTGTTCTTGAATTCCAGAAACTGTCATTATCATTGGCGTTATGTGTAATAGTCAGTTGCACAAGGTTGGCACACTCACTTACGTATGCCACCTCAAGGGGACAGCCTACAAGGTGAATCAGGCGGGCAAGATGGACTGAGAACCATGTTCTCATTTTAATGATTTCTTTAATTTGTTACTCCAAATTGTGCTAGTTATTTTATGGAAATGTTTGGTGTCGATAATTATTTAGTAATACCTTGCAATGATTTCAGCTACATGACCCCTCCGAGTGCTGTAACATTTTTGGTCAGTCTATTTTGCCCAAGTGAAAAGGACAGACCACGATATATATATATATATTGCAATTACAAGGGGTGATTACAAGGAGATCCAGTGAGGAAACACCTGAAAGTGAAAATGAAGGTTGCTGGGAGCACATCCTGGTGGGCAGGATATGTACAGAGAATGAGTGAGGAGAACTTGACAGAGAAAGAATGGAAAACGGTAGAGGGGGAAGAACACTGGAATTAAGATGGAGAGATCGTGTTACAAGAGATCTCATAAAGGCACCAGTAAACAGTCCAGTGGGATAACATAGCAGTCGATCATGATAGGTGGAGGTGACTAGGCAAGAGGGCAAAATATACGGGTGTAATCATGTGATTTGTGGTCCCCCAGACTCCACCCCACAAGGGATCAAGGGGAAGAAGAAGATACCTAGGTACCAAAGGCACGCGTATAGAGTGCTCACTTATAGGAGCCGTGTAGCTACATAAATAGTTGCCCTGCACCACTAAATTTGCCTGCATCATTGCCTGAATAAAATGTGTGTTTGGCCACGGAGTCATGATAAATTAGTGAGTCTGCCATAGATAGTAGTGTTGGTATATCATCTTGCATTGGAAATCATTTTGGCATTTGTTGACATTGTCTCTCCAGCCATGCTGGTCTTGTCACCACTCTGTCATGGCATACTTTATATACCTGGTATTTATTTAGTGGTCTGTGTCAACATATGCTGGTATGTCAACCCTGAGCTACATGATAAAGCCTGTCTCAATATCATGATAGTGACCGATATGTGCCGTGGTAGTGTAGTTTTTTCCTTAAAATTTGAAAGAACGAGACTTATGTTGACGTCTGTCTTGTCATAACACACACACCTGTGTGACTGGGGGACATGGCTTGGCACCACTACCTGAATGCACCTCCACTTTACTGCCTTGTTACTGTTGTTTACTCTGCGTGGAATCTGGTTGTGTTGAACTGGGATGACTTGAGTCGTGTCTGCTGAATTGCGATTGGGCATACTGCTGTTCTGTCATGTACAACACAGACTGGGAACTCTCTCAGAACTGTCTCTCATAAGGAGGCCTCTCTAATGGGCTGTGGCAGTCTTGTCCTCATCCAATGACAACTAGATTAATAAAGTTAATGAGCTACGTGAAAGGCCTGTTCTAACAACTCACATCCCTAGCGGTTATCCTCTCGAGATGCTCCTGCCTGATGCACTGGTCACTGCATTGTAGTTTCGGTTGGCCAGCTAAGCCAATGGTAGGATTGGGTCAAATTGCAATTGCCAATTACAAATTTACAGTTACGATATAGAAACCCAAAAAACTATAAATAATTTCATTATTTAAAAATCATAATCAAAATAATAAATTACATTTACAAAACTTCATTTAAAAGGTCATATGCAATGGTTCATACTTCAGAGGTTGAATATAATTGCATTGTTTTGAATGCATGTGTGTACAGTTTCAGCTAGTATTTATCCATGCATCCTTGCTATCAGGGATGAGTTAAAATTATACAATGTCAATTACATTATACATTGTATGTTTTGCATTTTGCTTTTTTGTTTCCATTCCATATATATAAATGTGTACAATTTTCAAATATTTGATCATATCTGCTTAACAAGGTTTGACTCTGTTGTTGTGTCATCATGAAATTAACTTTTACATTTTCCACATATCTCAAGTTGTTGTTCTATACACATAAACATGGCCTCAAATTTTGCGGCAGCCATTTACAATGCACTGGCAACTGGCCATCATGCTTTGGAAATTAAACAATAGTTATGGTCAATTTGACCTTGACTTATAATGACAGCCCATCTATAAAAACTCATGGCAAAATGGCCTTGGCCTCACGGTTGCCACATTTATTCGAGGCCTATAAATATAATAATTGCATCAGTTCGCATGCAACACTGGTCCACAAACTCATATAATTACATGTCTGTTCTAGAGTCTTTGTTTTTGTATATTTCTTATATTTAACTCGAGATTGTCTAGTTAGGGTGTGAGTGGGAATACTGGGGTATGCCAGCGGAAGTCATCAACCCATGGTTGGCAATTATGATTGCCCTGTCTGCTATTTGGGCCAACTAATGCAGCCAAACAATTGAACAATTAATCATGCAGGCCTATGTTGTTGTACCAATGCTTATCTACATTTTAAACGTGTGCATGGCCAGATCGTGCACACAATCAATGCCATATTATAGATATGGCACATAAATCAAATGGAACAGGTTAAGCTGTTACTTGGACAACACTCTGATAGCCTGCTATGATTAGAATAAAAATGTAATATTTTTACCAAGCACTTGGCTGTTTGGAAAGCAGAAGTAACAGCAAAAATTATATTCAAACGACATTCTTGCCCACATGTTTGTATGATTTAAAACTCTCTTATCGTGCAAAGGCCAACAGAAGAGTCATTTGTATGGTTGCAAATTTACAGTTTTCACAAACAGTCATAATAATGTAATACTCATTTTACAATTAACATTATGACAAGTACTGTCTGGGTTCTCATGAGTGAAGTGTTTACACTTCACTTTCTGAATAATTTCAATCCTTCTAAATAAGACAAATTTAAACCTAGCTTGTCAAATATAGTCTTGCTACCCGGGTACTCCTCTTACAGTTATAGACAATTCAATTATTTGTTTCCGCTTGACCACCATCACTGAGTGACCATATGTTCTACTTCCTCAGGCTGATGGCCAGCCATGGCAGTACACATACTGACCAGCTCCTTATGTCCAAGCGGTCATCTGCAAACAAGTCTTCAGTTCTGGACAGTGTTGACCAGAAGACAGTAGTTATGAACAACCACCAGAAGGAGCGAGAGAACCACTCAAAGGCCGTCAGTCGACAGCGCCACATCAAGAATGCCTCCTTTGGTGACACCGTAAGTACATTGTGCACACTGCTCCCTGCTACAGCGTTGTTATAATGATGATGGTGCCGACTACATTGCTGTCTTTTCCACTTATCCTGTTTCAGATGAAACTGCTTGTAAGATATGAGGCAGATCAACAAGTGCCAACCTGTCATCTGAACTTATCCACTAGCCATATCCCATAAGCAGCTGAATCTGACACTTGATGATTAATTATCAAGAATTTATGTTCTAATAGGAAACATGTTTATTAGCAACCATAATTAACTCAACCAATTGACACAGCATTATCAGGCAAAATCTGTTCTAATGGGAAACATGTTTATTAACAAACAAAATTAACACAGCGTTGTCAGACAAAATCTGGAATGCCTGTAATCATTTAAATGGTTCCCTTGTTGTATAGAATAGATGGGAAAAATGGTTTGCTTTTATCCAAAAGTACACAATCTTTTCACCTATCCACTGGACTATATGGGAATAACAGGCTTTGTCTGTCGCCATCTTTAAAAATGAAGGTCAAAAGTAATGTATTTGAAACCATCGCATTTAAAAAAGCTATACATTTTGACATCAACTTTGTGGCAGTATGTTATGTAGTTCTTGAGATATGGGTATAATATGCTTTGATGGGCACCATCTTTAAAAAGGGCAAATATATATATATGTAGACGAAGGTAAAAAGTTAAATTTTTTGAAATCCCTATCCTCCAAGCTATTCAAAAACTTAAACAATATAGCTCTATGTAACATACTTATTAAGATATCGTTACATTTGTATTGATGACCGCCATCTTTAAGAATGTTGAAGAAGTCCAAAAGTAACAGTAAAGCCTACATATAGACACAAATATTATTGCTCTATTTAACACAGTTAATAAGATATGAATTGAATTTGGTGGCCATTTAAAAAATTGCCATTTAAAAAAATGGCCACCATTTTTTAAGGCAACAAAATCTGGCAAGCCTCCAAACTTTAAAATGGTTCCCTTGGTCTATAGAATAGATGAGCAAAGTGTCTTGCTTTTATCCAAAAGTGCACAATTCCATAATTTTCCTGCACCTATCAGCTAGACTTAACGCTAGCATGTTTCATAGTAGAAGTGAGTGGCTGTGAAGTGGTGCATTTTAGAAAGACTAATATGCAGCAGGATGTTTCGAGTTTGGAGGTCTGGGCCAAATTATTCATTTCAACAATAGAAATAAGCCTGAATATTGATTTGTCCACCGGACAAGTAAGTTTTGAAATTTACTTGTCCGCCAAAATTTTAACTTGTCCGAGTGGTTGTCAAGGGGAATCGAAGCTTTGGAAAAAATTGGAAAAGTCTGTCTTATTTTTATGACAACAACACAATTTTCCTGCTGTTTCGTCGCATGTACATCTGAGTGACCTGTGATCAAAGACACAATTTGATTTAATCTGCAAATTTTGAAATTGCAAAACTATATTTGCAACTATTTTCCGGTCCATTATTATTATTCATGAATATTAAAAGTAGATACGTTACATGATATATACCAATATTTTAGTGATACTTATATGAATGCTTTTATTAATAACAACTAATTATTACGATGATAGGAATGAGACAATTGTTTTCCTTGCTATTTGTTATAATGTTACAAAAACTGTTTATGTTTAATATGGTATATATATATAACATATAACACTACTATAAAATGTTGGCGTCAGTTTGTCATTGAAGATGCCACTCAACCATCAGGAACACGACCAATGCAAAGCCAGGAAATGTCCCCAAAATCATAATAAACTAATTATAATCTGATATTATTTTCTTCAACCTCTATGAACTTCAATATTAACAAAGTTCTGTATTTTACAAATGAAGATAATATTCAGTTGATCATCAGCAAACAAACGCATATTTTTCCTAAATGTTATATTACCATCTCAATGATAATAAAACAGTTTTTACGGTGCCCAAATTACATTTACCAGGCGGAATATAATTTATAGATTTAGTTATGTCGTAACATTGCTTCCACACGCAGACCGTCAAAAATCACTTGTCCCGAACAAACGGACAAGTGCTATTTCGAACACTGCATTTATTGTTTAATAGTTAGTTATTTGTTTAAATGTTTTATGTTATTTATTTAACCAAAACATTTCTTTCTATTGATTGAATCTTTACATTTCAAATCTAGTCCAAATTAAACAATCTTGAGTCTCAAAGAAAAAGTCAAGACAAAATAGAAATAATGACCTTTAAGCGACCCCATTTTTATGCCAGGTGCATGTTAATTGAAATGCTTCTTCATGTGCCTGTGCGTGGCAAGTGTTGCGCCTGAATGCGATATGCGATGTCACAGGAATACATTTACCATCCAGCTTCACGTTGATTCAGGATGAGGATGTGGGTTTGCTGTAACAGGATTAACCCAGTTTTGTGAAACACTCTTAGGTGTGGAAGACTTAGTAGTCGGAAGCACATCTTGGTTGTCACCATTGATAACTGGGCATGTCACTGTCAGTGTTCTGTGTGGTCAACTGGGCATGTCACTGTCAGTGTTCTGTGTGGTCAACGCTGCTCAGTTCATGCGGGGGGGGGGGGGGACAGATCACAATTCACTTCCTGGTTGATGGCAAAAAGTAAATTATTTGCATTCTGAAAAAATATTAATAGGGCCACTCACTCAATAGGGAAGAAAGCATGTTTGTGGACAATGATAATTCACATATGGTACATGTTTATTGTATAGAGAACTTCTAACCACAATATATGCAGACTAATCTACACATCAGATCTAACCCCCTCTCCATGTATGCAGTATCCATCAGGTCTCACTCCCTCCCTCTATTTGCAGTCTACTTATGCATCAGGTCTCACTCCCTCCCTCTATATGCAGTCTACTTATGCATCAGGTCTCACTCCCTCCCTCCCTCTATATGCAGTCTACTTATGCATCAGGTCTCACTCCCTCCCTCTATATGCAGTCTACTTATGCATCAAGTCTCACTCCCTCCCTCTATATGCAGTCTACTTATGCATCAGGTCTCACTCCCTCCCTCTATATGCAGTCTACTTATGCATCAGGTCTCACTCCCTCCCTCTATATGCAGTCTACTTATGCATCAGGTCTCACTCCCTCCCTCCCTCTATATGCAGTCTACTTATGCATCAGGTCTCACTCCCTCCCTCTATATGCAGTCTACTTATGCATCAAGTCTCACTCCTCTCACTATATGCAGTCTACCTATGCATCAGGTCTCACTCCCTCCCTCTATATGCAGTCTACCTATGCATCAGGTCTCACTCCCTCCCTCTATATGCAGTCTACCTAAGCATCAGGTCTCACTCCCTCCCTCTATATGCAGTCTACTTGTGCATCAGGTCTCACTCCCTCCCTCTATATGCAGTCTACTTGTGCATCAGGTCTCACTCCCTCCCTCTATATGCAGTCTACTTGTGCATCAGGTCTCACTCCCTCCCTCTATATGCAGTCTACTTGTGCATCAGGTCTCACTCCCTCCCTCTATATGCAGTCTACTTGTGCATCAGGTCTCACTCCCTCCCTCTATATGCAGTCTACTTGTGCATCAGGTCTCACTCCCTCCCTCTATATGCAGTCTACTTGTGCATCAGGTCTCACTCCCTCCCTCTATGTGCAGTCTACTTGTGCATCAGGTCTCACTCCCTCCCTCTATGTGCAGTCTACTTGTGCATCAGGTCTCACTCCCTCCCTCTATGTGCAGTCTACTTGTGCATCAGGTCTCACTCCCTCCTTCTATATACAGTCTACTTGTGCATCAGGTCTCACTCCCTCCCTCTATATGCAGTCTACTTATGCATCAGGTCTCACTCCCTCCCTCTATATGCAGTCTACTTATGCATCAGGTCTCACTCCCTCCCTCTATATGCAGTCTACTTATGCATCAGGTCTCACTCCCTCCCTCTATATGCAGTCTACTTATGCATCAGGTCTCACTCCCTCCCTCTATATGCAGTCTACTTATGCATCAGGTCTCACTCCCTCCCTCTATATGCAGTCTACTTATGCATCAGGTCTCACTCCCTCCCCCTGTGCACATCATATGTGACCTCACTGTATGCAGTATACCTGTAGCTAGATGTGTACCTTACACAGTACTTAACCCCCCCATGTATGCAAAGCACACACAAACACAGTTACTTTCTTGCTTAATAAATTTGTAAATGGCCCCATAGAACTAAATCAACTGCGTTATGTAGGTGGGCCACATGAAACCTTGGTCTGGAGTGTCCCACTGAAGAAGAAGCTCTGTCACCCATGGTGAAATAGTTTAGTCAGGCATGGCGATGGTGACAATCAGTTCATACACAGAGTCGGCCATAAATCATTTATGGGACTAATCTGTGACTGTAGGCTCAGCTACATTACTCACTTTAGCTGCTAATCGACTTGCCTCATAATTACATTTTTGTTACAGTATTAGTGGGCATATTTCGTTATGAGATAGTTAAGCTGGTTTTTGTAGCAACTTGTTCTAAATAGAACTGTTCATGGCTTGAGAGATAACATAGACACACAGTGGCAGTATGTCTAGATATTATGTCATCAGTACATCTAGATATGATGTCATTGCGGTTAGGTGGAGAACTGATAATCTTGCCCAAAGGAAATCTTCTGATTGGTTTCTGTCAATCAATTAAATGTACTGGAGCATGAAATTAAAGGTGTGTCCAGGTTTAGCTGGGGGCTTCCATACTTATGCGTTTATGTATCGGGTCATAGATTGGATGATGGTTGTATAGATAGAACTTAGTG
The DNA here is from genome assembly GCA_963995525.1 of Escarpia spicata. Taxonomy (NCBI): domain Eukaryota; kingdom Metazoa; phylum Annelida; class Polychaeta; order Sabellida; family Siboglinidae; genus Escarpia; species Escarpia spicata. The sequence goes on from OZ023212.1 coordinate 61,569,539, forward strand.
TAAGTTTGATACTGACATTTATGTTAGTGTAAATTTGGCATCCATGCAAATATTATTTTATGTTTGCATGGAAAATCAATAACTGGCAAAATCAAGCTGTTTACTTTCAACTTTCCATAAATTATATTGACTAGCTAAGTCATCATCATCATTATCAGGCTGTCATTATGTAATTTAGGGTTTCTAGAATGTACCAACAACCTGTTATTCTTTTTTGTAAATATTACTAAATAACAGGTACACATTAGTGTTCGACCATGGCTTACCAAATGGTTCTGGTCAGCTGGGTCAGTGTGTATTTTGAATGTCAGAACATATATACACAATGAAATAAGTTATTGATGATCAACATCATATTATAATTAGTTTAACATATTTTGATATATTTGAGTATGGCTACATCACTTAATTGGTTAGTAGCGGCAACTGTGCATGAAACTACTAAATGGAGACAGTGATTTTACAACACCGATTGAATGATTTTACAACACCGATCAAGTCTGCCCTGTTTTCCTGTAACACCATGCATTATAGTTACCAGTAGATCTTTCTGTCATGTCCATGTTTCTCTATGTTGTTGTTAATGCCACTGGACAGGTAATTTGAGACAATGATGAACTGTAAAGGTCATTGCCATATTGTACTCTACTTGACACTTGTTTCTGTTGATATCTACGGTGTTATAGTGTGACCTCTGACATGATAGCCATGTAGTGTTTTAATGAGTCGATGATTGGGCACTTTGTCAAATGCCTTCCAGAAGTCTACGACCAGGACACTGATCTAGTCATCTGTGTGGCGACATAATCAGTTATTAAAACTCGGTTTTCAGTGTGGTGATAAGTTACGTACATGTACATCTCCCGTTAACAAACCAGTGTTGGTGGTGGACAATAAGATGTCGTGTGAAGGTCTAATTACTAGATGTCATTATCACTAGTTGCGTTCTCTGGAGCAGCCAACGTGATGTCCTTCATCTTACATGATTACAGGTCTTCAATCAATTTTGTTCGTGGTCTCTCTTGCCAAGATTGCAAGAACACTGAGGATTTTTATTTTTATCTGTTCTCTTACTTTATAATATACCCCATAATATTATACCCCAGAAAGGTTCTGACGATCTTTCAGAATATTCAGGCCAGACAAAATTAGCGTAATGATCCTGGACTCCTGGTTGAACAAATAATATAATAACATTTTAATAAATATTATATTTTTCAGTGTTTTGATGTAAATTTATGCAAAACATTTTAGTTAATTAATCATGCACACACACACATGCATTGCACACACCAACACAGATCCCAGCTTAACCAAGTTGCTGGTGCGATCCTGATTGTTCTGTGATGAAATTTAATTATTATCGTTGATGTTAATAGGTTTTTCGAAATGACCCAAATTACCTAGAGTTAAATGATTTGTAGTAATGAGAACAACAATTTGTTGAAACACAAATTAGCTATGGCATGGATTAGGTAGTTAAAGTAGGTCTCACTTGCATAGTTGAAGAAATCTGACTGGTACATGTTTTTTATTCAGGAATACAGTACAATTTACTGAACTCACAGTTTTTATACAATTAGAACATTTCCAAGTAAACCTTAACTCGGTGAAATATTTAAATGACTTCAGGCACATCATAAATTTAATTTGGTTGGTAAAACGTGTATGTATACTGTGATGTCAAAGAAGACTGTCATCCAGGCATGACTGCTTCAGCCTTGTATTTTGCCAGTTTCAAGGTGCACAGCTGGTATCATGTTTCACAACAAGACAAGACTGCAAGATTGCCATGTGTATCCTCTCCCATCTGGTGCCTTGATTAAACCATGCATCTTACTTAACCCCTTCAGTTATGAAGACCTGATCCCGCTGGTCATCAGTTTTACCAACAAGTGCCAAGCAGACAACTGCTTTTTTGAAATATCTACTGGCATTGGCTGGTATACATGACTCCTTTACACATTGGCTGGTATACATGACTCCTTTACACATTGGCTGGTATACATGACTCCTTTACACATTGGCTGGTATACATGACTCCTTTACACATTGGCTGGTATACATGACTCCTTTACACATTGGCTGGTATACATGACTCCTTTACACATTGGCTGGTATACATGACTCCTTTACACATTGGCTAATAAAATTAATTATTACAGAAGGGAGACATTTGGCTGCTGATATTATGATTACGCTTAGATTTGCATGCATTAGATGGCAAAAATAAACCGGAAATCTTAACGGGAAAAAAATTGCATTTGTTTACCATGCGATCATGACAGGTTCGAGTTATCATACTTTTTTTATTTTTTTATTAATACCTGTTAATGTTACTTGATGCAGTCCAGGTACATACCATTTCTTTCCAAATTCTACATCAACGTGTACTGTATAAGGGTCCCATCAACAGCATCCTCATGCGCCGGGGGTCGCTGGTGCTGATTACATCAGTGCCAGCCAGCAGTACCCCCTGGCTGATCGCTTTGCAAAAGTCTGAATTTAAGCTTAGCCTATGAAATCACTCACTAGATCAGTGGATGTCGGCAGGTCAGGTGGTCATAATAAAACAAATTTCAACCAACCGTGGCTCGTGTTACATTCAATGTTAAGAAAGTAGAAGCAATTATTTGAATACACAATACCGTTCAGCTGCTTGTGCTAATGGGCGAACAGGTCATTATAATTATATTGGGATTCCTAGAAGTCGTTTATCCGTCTTCAGATTGGGGCGGGTATTTGCGCTGTGCTCATGGGTGATGCAGTCGCGACTGGCAAAGTCAATCACTAGTTTGACTCGGCTAACTTCTGCACTTCGCGTAGGGGATCAGCCAGGGCTACTTTTGCATGGCAGACAGCCCTGGCTTGCGAGGATGATCAACAGCGTCTATGATTAAATGTACAGATCATACTTCACAGCCTTGTGTTTGCATAGTACTTGGTTTTGTATTTCTGTTTTGGTACGTTCTGCATAATTTTCCCTTGCCTTGTTTATTGTTTATTTTGTTACCATTCAAATGCTATGGAATAATAGTGTTTAATGCATTCATGCCATATTGATAAAGGTGTTTTGTTGCAGCAGAAACAGTACTCACCATTAAACCGTTATACAAATGTAAGCAAAAATTTATACAATGTAAATTTAGCAGGTTTAGCCACATAAAATGACTAATGTTCTCTGATGCTATAAAGTGCCTTAATTTTTATCTTTCTATTAGGTCCATTCCTAGTTTATGAACTTTTATTTATATAATATATATTCTAGAATAAATATGTTGAAGGTATATTTCCTGCTAAATTGTGTTTAATAAGCCGGAAACAGGGTTCACAATTTGACAGTTGCACCCATAATTTTTTTACTTTGTAATCAAAACATTAAATTTGTTGTTAAAATATAAGCTGTTGGAACATATTGCTTTGAAGTTGGCTCGTTCCCCTGTCTCCTGGCCAAACTGGGACTAAGTACAACTGACTCAGTGAATTTTGTGCTAATGATTTTAATGTGAAGTACAAAACATATGTAATGAATCTAGAATGTTCTCCATAAATTTCTTGTGGTGATCCCAAAGGAACTGTTTCTTGAAGAACCAATATTTGTCTTAGTCATATGTCTGTTTATATCCTGAGTACATCCACATCATACTTGAATTAAGTTCTACACCAATATATTTATGACATTCCCATGACTTTTGATGTTCAAAACCATGTCGTGTTTACATTGTTTGCGTTGCCACCTGGGCCAGCCAATGATTCAGGCAACCTTCCTGAAGTTCTGGGGAAGTGGGAGTTACAGAACCTCATGGGTTCAACCATTGGGGGCTGTTTTCTGAAATGTATTCATACAGCATATGCTTAGCTAGAATGCACACAGGATGTGGGTGGGTGATTGATAGAGACGGCGCATTGATTGCACAATCGCCAGGGAAGTGTGGTATTTGGTGCCAGTACGGCCACAAACAGTTGTGGTATGTGCCTGAGGAGGTGTCCATGGTGAAGCTACTGTCCATGGTACCTCTCATGGTCGTTGCTGTCGTTCTGATCAAGGATGCTCGGCCTGAAGCGCAGGGCTATGGCAGTATGATGTTGTGCACGAAGACGGTGGTCAGTAGAAGTGTTATGATTGTTTAAAGTCTTGAAGCTTAACTCTTTCTTGAATGCTGAACGACAATGCTGTTCCCCTCTCTGTGTGTACTTTCAATATGTAAATATCTACACCCACTACCAGGTAAAAAGGCAGGTAAAAATCATTAGCATTTTATTTTTTATTATAAGTTCTACTAAAAGAGAAACAGTGCAGTGTAATGTAATATATCTAAGTAAAAAATAACAGGTTGTGAAAATAAATTAATAGCAACAATATTTTTAATACGTTAGTATCTAGAGCTTACACACTTAACATTTCAGGAACCTGTTGGGTGCCTTATTTTTCTTCTGTTTGTAATTTTTATTATTAAAATTCATGTTACAAAGAACTACAATAAATGCAATGATTTCTCACACACTTCCCTTTGGCACTTATACTGTGAATCCTCTCTGAATTATATAACTTGGGATTTGCCTTCCTTCTACTCCACCCTCTGTTAGGAGTTCCTGTAGAACATTGATACCCCTAGATCACACTGTTTGTATAATAGTGCTGGTGAACCCTGCTTAACTTCAGCAACAATGAGTGAATGATATGAGTGATAAGTGTTATTGTATCAACAAATCTGACCAGCGAATTGGCAGGCACCAGCACATCAGTGGATCTGATGTGAGTGGTGCAGGGGTGGCCACACAGGCGCACTGCACTGGCTTACAAACGTACACGCTGGGTGGTGGCCTTAACTCAGTTAGGAAGACTTTTTGTGTGGTGCAGTTGTGATAACACCTCACCTGTGGTGGTGTGTTCACGAGAAGGGAATGGATATAGTAACGCTTACAGTTACACAGCCGTAAACGTTTTCTGTCTGGTTGTGTATGTCGGTGTACAGAGAACTGTACTGTGTGTATGGTAAAGCATGATTCACGAGATGGTAAGTTATTGGACTGACATACCAAGTCATAACAGTTAACACTTGCGGGTGGGTGTAACGAAGGACCTCTGTAACACACTGTCGACAGTAGACACATGTAATGTGGATGTAACACTGTAGACACGCTAGACACATGTAATGTGGGTGTAACACTGTAGACACATGTAATGTGGATGTAACACTGTAGACACATGTAATGTGGATGTAACACTAGACTAGACACATATAATATGGATGTAACACTAGACACATGTAATGTGGATGTAACACTGCAGACACATGTAATGTGCATGTAACAATAGACACATGTAATGTGGATGTAACATTAGACACATGTAATGTGCATGTAACACTAGACACGTGTAATGTGCATGTAACACTGCAGACACATGTAGTGGGCATGTAACATGCGGTAGACAAACAAGTATCTTCATTGACAGTTGACAGATCACTGTTTCCTTATAGCTACCTTATTTATTTTTTGTAACACAGCATATGAAGACTTACAATATATTTAACTGTATTTACCTTCATAGGATCTTCACCCATGATAAATTTTATATTGAAAATACTAATTTTGAGATTGCTCTTTGTTTTTGTGAGCTTCCCAGATCAGGTTATTGAGGGTTAGATGCAATAAACAGATTTCTTAGTATTATTATTACCTAAGATCTTCTCGTGTGTTCTCTAGGTTGAGTTGACATCCTACACATTTTACACAATTTGAGTGTTCTGGTTATTGGTGAACTGGCAAGTTGTCTAGAGGTGGCTAAAGTAAATGTCAGTGTTGACAGATAGAAATGTGTCAACTTTGTGCCATGTGTTGCTGATCGCTTCAACACATTGAAGGAAGCATTCAGGTGAAATTCTTCACACACTAACTGCATGCTTATCTGGATCTCAGCATCAAGTTCAATGGCCACAAGACATTGTTGATGTACTAGACAGATTAGGACAGCTCGAGCCAGACACATGCTGCAATAGCTGTAGCAGTGTCTTGACATAAATGTGCGTAGTTGTGGGCAGCATTTAACAGTGTGGAATTCTGTATGTCATCACGATGAGTCATTGAAGTGTTAGGCCTCCTTCACTTTACCTACTTTACCAACTTTATGTGTTCCATTCCTGTCAGCATGACTCTGACTGTGATACCATAATATCACGTCACCAATGCAGCTGTAACTGTGCATGTCTTGTTTGTTTGAATACATTCCTTGAATTGAAAAAAATAGTTTGATCCAGGTGTTTCCTAGTTTAATCATAATACACTACATGTGTGTGTTTGTTTTGTGCATGCATGCATGTGTGCATTGTTGTAGAAAATGTTTCAGAATGTACAGGTTTATCCAGAAGAACATCTATCCAATCACAAACCAGTCTTAATTGCTCCTAAAATATACCACAGTGCAAAATGTCAATGTGTGATTTGCCACATGTTAAAATCTGAGCTCACATTTCTTGCTCAATGTAATAGGTACATGGCACTCTACGCTATAATTATACTCTGGTTTGTAATTAATAGAGTAGTCCTTACTCCTTAGAGTGCACCTGATAAGTTCATAACAAACAGTTAAGTAACAGTCACTTATAAATATTATTGAAGGAAAGAAGTTAAAGAAATGTCTCTAAATTATATATTCAGTTATATGCCAGTGTGTGAGTTTTCCAAAGATAGTCAGTAATCAGCAACTATTTGTATTGTAGAACAAAGAAGCAGCATGTCCATAGTCATGACCACAGTGTATATTTGCCTACGTGGTTCACTATATATGGCCACTGTTAGCCAGCTGGAAGCTTTATGCATTATGCCTAACCTACAGAGTGTGCTTCCTGTAGAACTCTTTGTTACTTAAAATTGGATTGCTCTAAGCAAGCAGTAAAACACTGTTGAAGGAATATTGTCTGCTTACTATGGTTGGTTGAATGCACATGGTGTAGAAACAAAGAGTCAGACATAATCCTTCAAGGACATCATTGTTCATGGACATAATCCCTTGAGCACACATTTAGAGGTGGCAGGATCAGACTACATGAATACTATTCAAACTGTAGGTAGAATGGAGATATACTACTGCACACTGCATGACGTCATCAATTGTATAAAAGTCAGGGCAGCACTTTTATTGATGTGCAGTAAATATAATCCAGATGCCAACATAAATGGCCAAAGGGGCACGAGTTATGGTAAATCACCCTTGGGCGATACATTGGTTGTATGACTTTCTCCCCTTTGTCTTAGATCCAGTACACCCAAGGCATTTGAACACATCCAACAGATAAGAATAGTTGAAGGTTACCTCAGTGAAAGTGAGAATGTTTACTGAACTGCACAGGGCACAAGATGACATTCTAGCTGCAGTAAGATAACAGCACCAGGTGTGTTAGCCCAGCTGGAAGAAGACCCAGGTTTGTTTACTTTGGGGTCACCAGCTAAATAAGCTGCTGTGCAATGAACCGATGTAAACAAATGTTGACTGGCTACAAGACCACAGGCATAAGATCTGTAGGACTCTGGTGTAGTTAATTGACTGGAAAACGCCTCAGATAAAGTGCTATATCTGCCCACAAAGTTTATCAGTAGTCAAAGCCATACATGGAGGAGTTTATGCTGCATTGGATGTCACACTGTGCTGCCACCTGGATCATTGCTGATGTTATTTTGGTTTCTCTGTGTCTTATGTGAAATGGAGTACCGGTAGATGCCATGCCTATGAACATCTGTCTATCTGCACTTTGTATTCCATGATGTACAGCTGCTTACTTCTACAGGGGTCATGCTACAGTTATACTTCCTGTTTCATTACGAAAAAGTGGAGAGATTTATTTTGAGAAATGATTTTTTTTTTTTAATTCACATGTTCTGACATAAGTGCATTTGAGTATGAAGATTTTCAGGTGTTATTGTAGAAGGTGTTGACTGTAAAATGGTGGATTTCTAGATGATTTGAATAAGCGGAAGGATAATATGGCAGCTATTTGCCTGTTTGACCCTTTCGCGGAGTAATGCTTGCCAGCATTTGTAAATATTGACGGGTGTAACACATACAGGCATTTTACGAGAGCAAGAAATATACAATTTTTTAATCTATTAGTGTGTGTTATGAGATGATGATAACAGCAGGTGAGAAGTTTAAGAAATTTTATAGGTCATATTTTCTTATAATCAGACAAAACGTTAACATGATCGCCATGCAATGGGAAAACTAATCTCATCAGTCTGCAAGTCCAAATCACAGTGACGGAACACATGTCTTATAGGGGGGTGGGGTGCGTATGCCACTAGTTAAGTCTCAATTTGCAAATCTGTATTAAAATTAACCAATGGCATTGCAGCAGGGTGATTCATCAATATTTTTTGTTTACTTCTGCTAATTAAACACAAGTGAAGGTCACGTCATTGATCCTAATGAAGTCTGAGGACAGTGACTACGGGGTAGCTGGAGTTAGCCATAGCCGGGGCCTGTTTTCAGATATTGTCTACTGACTGGACCTTCTGGCCAATCAGGACAATGGCATTGTTTTCTGAATGTCTGCTAATTAGGCTGTGTAATAGTATGTAATTGAACTACTTGAGATGTCTGGCCTTTTGAGGAATTCACACACTAGGTAAAAAAATCAATATAAATTTGAATTTATAATAACAACTGGCTGAATTTAATATTCCAATAAAACACACATTGGACTTTCTGGAAAACTGCTTTAGGAGTTCATACATGCCACCTGAAAATGTTGTGCTGGATTACAAATTGTCCAACAGTGTAGTGCTAATTTTCCTGATGCCTTGCCAAGTTTGGTGGCACCTATGTTATGAAAAAGTGCAGAGTTTTTTTTTTAGAAATGATTTTTTTACAAAATTCACATGTCCCGACATAAGTGCATTTGAGTAGGAAGATGTTCAGGTGTGATTGTAGAAGGTGTTGACTGTAAAATGGTAGATTTCTAGATGATTTGAATAAGCGGAAGGATATTTGGCAGCAATTTGCCTGTTTTGACCCTTTGGTGGAGTAATGCTTGCCGGCATTTGTAAATATAGACGGATGTCACACATACAGGCATTTTACGAGAGCTAAAAATATGCAAGTTTTAAAAAACTATCGGCATGTCAATGAGATGATAACAGCAGGTGAGAAGTTTTAAGTAATTTTGGAGGACACGTTTTCTTATAATCAGACAAAACATTAACATGGTCGCCAATGGGAAAACTAACTGTATGTTGACCCCTACATCCAGAGGTCTACAAAACTCACATTTATCTCTCTCTGTAGTTCCGTCCATGATGTCTCCTATTTAGCCCATAATGCTATCATTTGTTAGCCTTTTTCTTTGACATGTCCAAAGTGTGTCTTTGGTGTTGATGATCAAGTTGATACTTATTACCATTGGGATACTTTCCTCTCACCTATCTTTATTATGTTGAGAAAGTAATAAATAATTGATTACTGTAATAACCTAGATATGCTGTCTTATGATAGCTGGTCTTACAAACCTTATGTTATTATGCAGCTTTACATTGTATTAATATGTTAGTTTGATTAGGCATTTTGTTATCTTATATTATTTTTGTTGTTTGTAGCAGAAATGTCACAATCACATTAACTGATAATCGTATCCTGGCACATATCATATAGCTGCAGATTGTAACATTGTGTCTGTAATTTAATCGCAGGTCGAACACCCTGGCAAAATGAGTAATCTTTGCATTCACAGGCCCAACCGAATATAGTACCTATTTTAGAAGGAAGCCTTCCCAGTCTGAGGCACAGATAACATACTAAATTTGGCAGCAGACGCAACAAGGTGATTGAATCACGTCTACATGTTGCAGCTGACTATTGATTCTGTTCTGCTACAATTGCATCCAGAGACCAGCGAAAGTCACTAGGAAATAATCAAGAAATATCACCAGTGAACTCATCTCAGTGATGTCTTCCTCTTCCTGTGTCGTTTTATGATTTTATAGGCCATCATCCCAGTCAACTGAGCAATGTGAATGACCAGTATGGAGCTTTGTTGGCTGAGGCAATGAGGCATGAAAGAAATAGCGCAATGTTCTAAACCTTCCTCAGTGAGATGACAGAGCAACTCCAGTTGATGTTGTTTATTAGTTATCTACTATAATTTAAAAATAACTGTTAGACATATTTTGATATAAGCTTCATATATATATACATTATTTGTGGTGATTTCTATGTGGCATGTCAGTGTACCTGGTAACTGTAAGTTTCATGTGTGCATCAGTAACGCTCGTATAACATTATAAACACATACACCCTTACATACTTAATTGGTATTAATTAAATGTTTTGTACTAAATGTATAAAATGAATGAATGAAAACCAAATTAAAATTATATTACAGTGACCATGATGCCCATGCATGTGGATGACTTTGTAAGTTCAGAACTATAGCTTTTAAAATGTTATTGAAGAAACATGATTATTTCATTTATGACAACTAGAAATTTCCACAGCTCTGATTGAAGAAGTATCTTACTACTGCAGGCACGATATTTTCACCTGTAGGACACAAGTCTATGGGGGCACACCATGGGAAGCAAATAAGCCAGTAATTACCACTTGTCTACTACCTGGCTGACCATTACTTCGACTCTATACTGATGTGCTTTTATGTGTTAACATGTTTATTGTATAATTGTACTAATGTATAACAGTGCCTACGGATTTTATTGCAATATTTACTATGCATTGCACACAAGTGCTTGCTTGTATCAATCGTCGATTCACTGCGCAGGTTCTTTGAAAGCCTCCGTCCAGGCAACGCAGCCATTATACATTAAGCACATGTTGAGCCAACCACAGATCAGCTAATTGAATCGAATCATGACAGGAAGGTAATTACGACATGCGAATGAAGTCATAGTCGGTACTCAATAACCATACAGCCACACATAGTGGGCAAGCATCACAGCTGAAGGTATTAGGATAAAAGTGCTGGACATGGCTTAGCGTTATACCTGGCCAGTTATCTCATGTGTCAGGTGCAGCTCGGCCAGAATATTTACCTCTCCTCGAAAGGTAAATGTGGGGGAAATGTTCACGTGTTAAGTTGTCTTCAAATTGTCATCGAACTTAGAATTTTCGTCATTATGACTTTTTATTTATTGTTATTTACAATTATAATTTTTCTATCTTATTATCTTTGATACTAATATATATGTTTTACCTTAGGCCCTGGATTTGATGGTGTTATAATTTATATACAGTTATTATTAATCACCATTAACTTTATAAACATATCAACTCAACAACATGATACATGCAAACAAATCATTTAATATGTCAAAGAAACTATATTGTAGCCAATGTTGCTGCAGTTTCAAGGCACGCAAACCAGTGAAGTTTATATACCTACTTTAGCTTTTATGTACCTTTTGTAACAGGCAGTGATGCATTGTCAGTTAAGTTTAGAATATATAGCTACAGGAGACAAGGAAAATAATATGTCATAAAATAATATGGCCCTACAGAAAGGCCATATCATGTTGGCAATAAAACCAGTGTTCATCATGACCATATAAAACCAGTGTTCATCATGACCATATAAAACCAGTGTTCATCATGACCATATAAAACCAGTGTTCATCATGACCATATAAAACCAGTGTTCATCATGACCATATAAAACCAGTGTTCATCATGACCATATAAAACCAGTGTTCATCATGACCATATAAAACCAGTGTTCATCATGACCATATAAAACCAGTGTTCATCATGACCATATAAAATGGTTGTAAAAGTTTAACAGCAGTGTGCCATGTCTGAATTCCCTTGAATACAACACAAGTGAAGAACTCGGAACAGGGAAGAACACAGTACAATGAAGAACACAGTACAGCAAAGAAAACAGTACAGTGAAGAATGCAGTACAGTACAAAACATAGTACAGCGAAGAACATGGAACAATGCAGAGCACAATACAGAACATAATATACAAAACACACAGTACAATATAGCACACAGTACAGTTACAGTGGAGAACACAGTACAGTATGCAGCACAGTTCAACACAGAACTATGATGACCATAGCACAATACAAAACACAGTGTGTACAACTCAGCACACAGTACAGTGTACAGCACATAGTACAGTGCAGAACACAGTACAGTACAGTACAGAAACAGTACATTGCAGAACAAAGTAAGGCACAGAGCATAGTACAGTACAGAACACAGTACATTGACATGAGCACAGTATAATGGAGAACACAGTGTTCATCTGCTCAATGAGGCATGCAAATGACATGATAAAACCCTACATCACTTCATACATACACCAACCTCCACCAGTATATACACCAGTGTGAGAAAAGTAAGTGACCATGTGCAGGGAGCACGTATGACCACAGCAATTACTCAGTAAATCAATGATAGTAATTAGCAGGTTGCAATATTACCATGGGAAATTAAAACCATGTATGTGAAATCAATAAAGAAGACGTGTGATTTCACAAAGGATGCTAAACGTGCTCAGTGGTGAGGTGGCAGGGGATCTGTTCACGGCCTCCTCCAAGCATTAGATGGTCCACTGCTGCATGGCCAGAGAATTCTCATTACAGGGTCCACATGAATTGCAGTGAAATATGTGGTCAGTGCAGATGTCTTCCTTGTCTAGTCTTGGCTGGTGAAAAGATTGCAGACAGGTTTAAAACCAACGTTGGGCTGCATTGTCTTGTTTGACACACACCCTAGAGAGAAAGAGAAAACGTGTCCTTTGATTTCCGTAAGGATATTGTGTTTTAGTTTGTTGTCACCAAATTTGGGTTAAGACTACGAAACCAATCATTTATATTGACATTTTGGCATCACCAGAAGGAACATCTACTCGACCTTGTTTATCCTCCTTAGCCCCTCTGCTTATTCATCCAACTGTTGTTTACATGAAATGTTACACCAATTAGAGACTCTAATCCTTTGTACACAACTTGTCTGCTTAATAAATAGTTTCTATCGTATGTACAACAGCCTAGGTAAAGTGGTATGTGCCATGTGGTGTATATGGTGTTGCAACAATGAGTAGTTTGTTCTGTGACATCTGTTGCACCCGTACTTGTACACACTGTGTTCAGCAATATATAGCACAGCACACGTCTGGGTTGTTTGTTGGTTCTTGTTTTGTTTCACATTATTTATCGATTCGATGGTGATGCATTTGTTTCTTCAAGGGAAAAGCCTCTGTACATGTCATTAAGTCTGTGGAACAACAATTCTCACTTCAGAACAAGGACATGGTAGCTTCACAAGCATATCTTAAATTAATGGTCTCATCTTCTTATCATCTGGAGGAATGGTTCCATAAAAGTTGTTCATGAATGGTATTTCCACATTGGTGACTGTCCAACTTCATTTTTTGATGGTTGGACATTGTTATTCCATTAGGTGTTGTCTCCTTGATATTCTCTGGCCATACATTCATTGCCAGACTGGAAGTGGTATCACCATCAATGAATCCATCAGCAAGGTACCTTGTAGATCATTGTTGGCAGATGAATGGTTGATGCACGATAACTAATAAATCTATCCTACAAAGGAAATTGTCAGTGCTGCGTTATTGGTTGTATGTGCCAGTGGACATGAGTCCCAATGACAGGTCTTCCATCGCATGACTCATATATTGTGTTGCTCTGACAACAACATGCCAGTCTACTGTTCCATTCTTTCGTTGAATTGTTCTCGTCACCATATCCATCACACCGTTTGTACAGAACCGGGGAGACTTGTTCAGCTGGTTAAGTCTCTCACAATATTGCACTTAAGGTAGACCATAAAACTTCAGCACATGCAAAATTGTTTGGCAAGGGTACTTTATCAACCTCATGTCTCTCACCCAGTGCAGCTTCTAAGATTTCTGCATTGGCTCTGATATCACATCATTTTCAAGATCTGTACTGGTACATATCAAGCACTTCCATGTATATTAAAGGTTATTTACATTCGACATGCCAACAAGAAAGCCTCTATAGCTTCAATCATCTAGTTCTGGCTTAATTTTTGTTAACAGAGTAAATGACAAATGTTAGAACTGGGGAGGTTGCTTCTCCAATTCTGGATCTTACTTCCTGTTAACATCATGTTAGCAATAAATTTACGATTTCTATCTATATTATACCAACTGTAGGAGGTCAGCAACAACATTGCTGTCATATAAACTGCCTGCTTGATAACTATCATGCATGAAAGTAATGTAATGTTCTGGGTGCTGGGAGTAGTCTATGGGCCAGACCAGATGTTGGTACCATCTGGGCTGGCAAGATCTAGGTATCATTTTTGAAATAGTCCATGTCTATGGAACATATGTTGATATGATAACATTACTGAGCAGTTGCTTATTGGCTTGGTGGCCATCTTTAAAAATGGCAGCCAAATCCCATTTCCTCATGTTATAATAACTGCGTCACCTAGAACCATACGTTTGGTGATAGTATGTAAGTTTTGGGGTTCAAGGATTTCCAGTATTTTACATTTGACCTTATGTGACATTCATATCTGCCTTTTTTATAGATGGCGGTTGTCAATACAAATGTCACCATATCTTAGCACCTACGTCACTTAGAACAGTAATTTGTACATCTGTGCATAAATTTGTGGGCAGCGATTTAAAAAGTATTAAATTTGACCTTCTGTGACATTGACATATTCGCCATTTATAAAGATGGTGCCCATCACAGACTATTATTCACGTACCTTCTAAACGACTTAGCCTAGAGCCATAAAATTTATGTAAAAATTGATTATTTTCAGGTAAGCCGATTTTAAATATATTTTTGACCTTTGCGGACAGTCATATATCAACCATTTTTGAAGGTGGCGCCTGTCAAAGCCCTATCTCAAGAACTGCATAATCTAAAGCCATACGATTTATGTAAAATATAGGTTTTCAGGAAGACCATCAGAAACCTCTGCAAAGATGTGTCACAAGCGTTGTTGAAGCAGGTCCTAGAAAACAGGTCATGTGTCCTATCTGGACATGGTTGAGATTTTGCTATGCTTGCTTCAAGCATTAAGAGAGGGACATTGGATGCTACACCTGGCCTCTATTTGTGCAATGATCCTATTGTGTTTCACCCAAACGCCGGGTG
Source organism: Escarpia spicata (assembly GCA_963995525.1). Lineage (NCBI taxonomy): Eukaryota > Metazoa > Annelida > Polychaeta > Sabellida > Siboglinidae > Escarpia > Escarpia spicata. The sequence continues at coordinate 61,584,656 of OZ023212.1, forward strand.
GAACAAAGGGGTTCAGTTTGAAACCAGGAGTTGTGAGCAAGTACTATCTAGCAGCCGAGTACAGGACCATGTACATGAGAGAGCTGAGAGACATGCTTTGTCTAGGCAGTTCCAAGCTGGCTCATGCAGATCTCCAAAGGTCCCGCATCCGGAAAGGCAAGGCAGATGTCGACTCCCTGGTTGACCTGATGGAGAACAGATGGCTGAATGCAACGTGTCCTGAATAGACAGAACTTGTCAGCCTATCCACTAGTACTGTGGCCCCTGAAAATGTTGCCAAGGATTTTCTGTGAGCTCATCAAATATCCGAAGAAGCGTACCAGATGTTCAAAAAGACACGCTTAGAAGTTCCACCAACAAATGAATTCCACAACAAGATAACAAGGCAAAACGTGAAGACAATGTCCAATGTAAGTGCAAAGAAAGCCAGGGGAGGATGAACCACCAATGAGGTGGTCCTGAAGGCAGAGAGACATTTACTTGATCACATGATCCTTGTTGCTCAGAGTAGATAGCTGCACATAATATCTGCCAATATCCTAGAAAATCAGGCTTAGCGGTGCACCAAAACCAAAGGATTAAACAATCTCGTTATCGTATACTATACGTGAGTCGTCAACAGATGGATGAAAGTGCTAGGAAGCTAAGGAGGATAGGTAATATTAAAAAGATAGGTTTTTAGACCACGGTGAAATGAAAGTATATTTCCTTCTAATTTAACGCTGACAGGAAGTGAATTCCACAGAGTTGATGCGGCAACCGAGAAGGCTCAAGTTCCAGCATTCGTCTTCACTCGGGGAATGAAAAGAAGATTACAATTGGTCAACCGTAGCTGTCTGAGATTTCTTCCTGGAGTGAGCATCGAATGTAGATAATTTTTATGCACGTTGTTTGGATGAAAGGGCTTGATAGACAATTGTAGACATCTTGAAAATAATTTGACATCACACAGGGAGCCAATGCAGTAATTTTAGAAGCTGCACTGAGCGAGAAAAAACGAGGAGAACGCATGACTACCCTTGCCAAAAAATTTTGGACACATTGAAATGTTGTTATATCCTAGCTTGCAATATTATAAAGGAGGGAACTGCAGTAGTCGAGTCTGCTGTTTACAAGAACTATTGTGATAGTTTTAGCGACGGAAAGTGAGATATACTGGTGAATACAGAGAAGATCACGGATATGGTAAAAACAGCAGCGACATGTTTTGGATATGTGGTGTTTAAAATTGAAGTTTTCATCAAACATTGCTCTGAGATTCCGCGCTGATGCAGCTGGTTTGATCTTTGACTCAAGATACGTGTTGGGGAAAAAGCCATCAAGTTCACCAATGCTGCTTTGGAGTACCAATGATGAGAAATTCATTTTTATCTGCGTTTAACTTTAATATGCTGTCATTCATCCAACGGAAGATGTCTTGGAGACAATCACTGAGCTGGTTTAGGGAGTGATTTGATTCTGGTGTAGCCAAAGAAATGTAGATCTGTGTGTCATCTGCATAAAGGTGATGATCCAAGTTATGAATTTGGATAACAGAGCCTAGTGGCATAGTGTAGCGAAAAGCAAAGGCCCAAGAACAGAACCCTGGGGGACATCACATAAGTGAGCAGTACGGCTGAAAAGCAGTTACCTATCTTTATGGCTTGGTGTCTGTCAGTTAGCTATGAAGAAAACCAGCTCAAAGCTATGCCTGATATATCACGTTGATAAATGTTTAATAAGGATGTTATGATCAATTGTATCAAATGCGGCAGACAGATCATGCAGGGTGAGTGCAGTTACTTTGCCTTTATCGTTGTTTAGGTTAATGTCAGTTTGTACTTTTAAAAGAGCAGTTTCTGTGGAATAAAATTGTTTGTATGCAGATTGCAACACATTAGATAAGTCATTTGTGTTGATGTTAAGACCTTAGACGGTTTGCTACAACGTTTTCAAGTATTTTGGAAATAAAACTGAGGTTGGAAATGGGTCTTTAACTGTTTATGTCTTCTTTAGGCAGAGATGTCTTCTTAAGAACTTGGTTTGCATGGGCATCAGAAAATAAGCCAGAGCACAGTGATGCATTGATGATATCTGTTATTGGTTTGAGTAATGCATCAAGACATGCTTTTAGCAGTGTGGTCGAGTATGGATCGAGATCACAGGATTTATTTGGGGAGGACATAATTATTTTCCTCACTTCGTTAACTGTGGAAGGTTCAAACAATGCAAGTTGAGAATTTACTTGTGGAGAGTCAGCATTTAAAATACTTGAAGTATGACCTGGGAAAGTAGACCGGATAAGACTGATTTTGTCCTTAAGTGACTAGAGAACGAGTCACACAAAGACTTGATTGATGCATGATTTAATAGGGATGGAGCAGGCCATCTGTGTAAAATTTGATTTACGCAGTTCCATAGCTGATGTGGGCTATCAGAGTTATTGGAGACCATATTTGTGTAAAAAATCCGATTTTGCTTTGGCCATTTGTCTGTTACTGTATTAACATTGTCTTGAATAGCATGACCTGTTCAAGGGCCAGCGTGATTTTCGCAAAACACGCTCCAAATAACGACTGCAGACAAAAACCATAAATTTTCAGTAAAAACCATAATCTTTACATGTAAATGCCCATTGACGCACTTTATAAAAAACAAGTTTGTAAGTACAAGTGCCCAATGCGACACACGGCGCCCACGGGATCTGTAAGCATAACACAAAATGCATTGGTGAGTGCTCATTTTGGGGCACTGCACGAATTCTACCAGGCCCGGAAAAGAGTGCGAACCATAAGGGAGTTTGATAAGTGTGTCGGGCAGCATATTTACCGACAAAAATATAACGAACGTGATAAATTAATAAAAAAATGTATCTCAAAACACAAGCGTAAAACCGTATGGTTTTCCTAGTACGCCCGTAGTTTTCATTTTATCAATAAACTCGTAGTGACTATGGCTAAACCGCAGTATTTGACAGGTGTGTGTTTGTGAAGCAGTGCCTTAAGTATTTAAAAGTACTGCTCATACAAGTCAGATACGTGTTCTTTAGGATGTGTGATAAGGTGGACAGAGTCTGGCATGATGGACTGTGGCAGGTTCTCAGAGGTTACAGCATAGAGGAAGGACTGATACAAGTCAGAGACACTGTACAAAGATGCCAGCGGTGCAGTTCTGCTGAACAACCAGATCGGGGATTTCTTTAGAACAACAGTGGGCATCCTACAGGATCGCCTCAGCAACGACAACCATGGCAACATTGGAGAGGATCTGGAGAAGTTCAGATCACTTGTACTATCCATCTTTCTATGCGGATGTAAGATGTGGACACTCCTTGCTAAATATGAGAAAAAGATCAAATCATTTGAGACCAAGTGCTTGAGGAAGATGCTCCACATCTCCTACATGGAGCACAAGACCAATGAGTGTGTGCGGAGAAAGGTCACATCCCTGGTGGGCCCACAACTCTACTGGCAACTGTCAAGAGAAGGAAACTGACATGGTTTGGATACGTAACACGTCAACCTAGCCTCCCGAAGATGATCCGGCAAGGTACCCTGGTGGGCAGACGCTGGCGTGGACGTCAGAGGAAGAGCTGGATGGACAATGTTATGGAATGGACGGCCATCTCCTTGCTAAGTAAATAAGTAAGATAAGGTTGGGTTTAAGGATATCTGCCATTAAGGCTGCAATGTTGATCCTGTGATTGGCTCTGTAAAACACATTGTGCTTGGACATGGCTGGAGTAATACAAACCATAAGATCTGTGTATCCAAATGAAGATTAAAATCACCAACAATGTAAAATTCTGAATGCACTGTTGCCAAATTTTCCAACAGATCCTGGAATTCTTCAAAGAAATTAGCAGGGCGATAAATGCAAACAAAATAACCAGAGAAAGAAGAATCTGAAATTTCAACACAGATTGACTTAGAACTGGAATACTCAGAGTTGGAATGCAAATTAACTTTGAACTGTTTTGAGATGAGAAATTCAACACGACAACCTCGCCCGACTGAACGTGGGCGATACTGAACATGGGCGATGATGGAAGGTGAAACCGGAAAGAGAAATGTCGGCAATGCATGCGGCTGTGTCATGTGGTCTGAGCCAGGTCTCGGTGACAGCAAGGATGTCTATTGTCTTGGAAATTAATAAATTGGTAAGCAAGGCTGTTTGATCTCGAATAGATCGAACGTTAGTGGTGGCCACTCGAATGTTGCGCCTGACAGAAGGGCCAGGATTTAGACTTACATCTCCTGCTAATAATAAAATAATTGCTAATTTAAATGTTGACTTAGAGCAGGGGATTGGTAGTAACTTTCGATTGAAACAAAGATTAAGACTCGGCAAACTGTGTAGATATGACAAAGAATCTTGAGTTCTCATGTATTGAGAAACTGTTTAAATGACAGCCGACCTTTGGGAACTAAGTGACTTGCACAGAGTATAATCTTTCAAAGCAGCAGAATAGGATAAAAATAAAACACAATAAAATAGTGGTGACATAGTCTTGGTGACACAGTGTACTGTCCTCAAAATGGTAAAATGTAAAATAATGTCTCATAAAATAGTAAATGTATAGGTTATGAAAAGTGGGTTGGCGATCAATCAATGACAATATTACAAGTTGTTTAATTGTTCGTGCTCAGCATGGCCTGTGCAAAGTGACATGAGGGATGTCCTGGATCAGCCACTAGGCCCTCTACCCTGGGCACCCGCAAATGCTGATGGGCCTTTGCGGAAGACTAACAAGGCTGTACTCGCTAAAGAGTTGGAGAGAAACAATTCTCCAGCAGAAGATATCCCTGACCCATAAGCCTGCATCATTGATGGAGTGAGCTTGGTGCAGAAGCTGAACAGCACCAACAGAACATTTGCACAGCTGTCAGAATCTGTCGTGCCTTTAGTCCTGCATGGTGGGTCACAGAGTCACAAGATTGATGTGGTATCACGAATGCTGAGAGGTGCAACTGGGGATGAAGCACAGCTATTCAGTACAAGAACATTGCAGGAGGCCACAGTATCCAGCAGTGGAGGAAGTTCCTGTGCATCTCCTGCAACAACTCCAGCCTGGCTAAATTCATCGTCGATCAATGGAACTGCTGAAGTACATGGAGAAGCTGCAAGACAAGCCGCCTGTGAGAACGTCTGCTCCAAGATGACCAAAGATGCCGGGGTGGAAGCAACAGAACTTAGTTCCATACAAGAAAAAGCAGATACTCGTGTGCTCCTGCACGCACTGCACGCAGCAAAGGCCGGGTCAAAGGCAGTCGTAGTGACAGCCGAAGACACAGATGTTGTGGTGCTCTGCCTTAGTTTCAACTGCTCAATCTGTCAGAAGTGTGATACACGAAACCGCACACATTTCTCAGACATTAGTAAACTGGCAAGTTCATTTGGAGACAGCATCTGTAATGCCCTAATTGGATTACATCCATTCACAGACTGACATTGTGAGTGCCTTCACAGGCCGTGGGAAGCGGGATGCCCTGAAACTGATGAAAAAGGAGACTTTCAGACTTTTGCGTGCGTGCGTGCGTGCGTGCGTGCGTGCGTGCGTGCGTGCGTGCGTGCATATGTGTTAAGACGTTTTCCTCTAAGAGTAAGACACTTGGCATTTCTAGTGCAATATTTTCAAGTGTTCATCTGCTACCGCTCGGAAGAAAAACAATACTTTAATTTTTACAAAATTCTTATTCATTATGTGGATTATTGGTTTGTACCAGACGTTGTATGATGGTTCGCAATGTTCTGGTCCACGTGTCTGTTTTACATAACTCGAAACAATAATAAAAAACGGGTACCTAGTATTGCAAAAACTTTACAGATTTACTTAATGGTTTGTTAAACATAATGTATGACTACTTCAGGAAACTATCTTGTTTACATTGTCTGGTAGATGGTGATACTTGATCATAATGTGGAAGCTGTACGCCAGTTAGAGTACTAAGACAGTTTTATATAGCAAATATATACATATTTATACTGTTAAATGTGGAATATTAAATCAAAATTACAGATTTAAACCAACAAATGTGGCATGTTTGGGTATTATCACATACATAATTTGTCACTGTGTAAGTGTGCTGTTTAGATAAACAATATTGTTTTTGTGGAGCTACAGAATCGGCTCTGAGGAGATGTAAACCTGGGAGTTTTGGGGTATAATAAGGCACAGTGGAAGTGAAGGTGGTCTGGGGGGTGGGTGAGTGGTACACAGCCTGTGTTGGCAGCGCACAGTGAATCTATTATGTAGTTCGCAGCTTCCCTCAGTGGGAAGGCACAGGAGTACAGACTACCAGAGCTATTGGTTCTCAGGGGAAGTTTAAACCTTTGGGGCAATGGGTAAGCACACAAAATAATCAATTGCTTGGCTTTTGGCACTCTTCCGGAGGCAGGTCTCTCATCTTGTACACCTCTGTCCGCCTGCGTGGAGGTAAGCCTTTGTTGGGGGTTCTCTGTACCTGTGGGGTGTGGCATCAGGTACCTGTGATGACAGGGTTACAGTGACCTAGACAGGTGATTTCTGCACTGGGTGGGGAAATGTGCCTACTTGTCGTGTTTACTTTACGAGGTTGCAAAACAATTGTAAATGTTGCTGTAAGATGTATCCTAGCTAGTCTACCAGTCACGGCAGCAGTGGTATGTTAAAGTTGCAATTGTTACAGCTGAATTATGAGGGAAATCAGGATATTGAAGAAATTGTTTTCTCGAAATTTGAATGTACATGGTTTCTTTAGATGCACAGAGATTCTGATGTTGGTAGTAGCATAGTAATTCATTGTGGGTAGTGTAGTGTAGTTGTCAAGTTATCTGTAAATCATTCTGTATACATTATCATAAATGTAGAGCATGATGGCGCAGTGGATCAGACTCAATCAAGAGAAACTGTGTTCAAATCCTGTGGATCAGACTCAATTAAGAGAACCTGTGTTCAAATCCTGTGCTGCTGTTTTGAACCTTGGACAGTTTTGTTCACTTTACGTTGCTCCAGTTTCCTCAGCTGTTTGAATGAGTACCCGGCTATAGACAGTGATGGATATTTGTATACAAATAGCCTTGTATTAATGGCAGCATGGCTGAATGCTTCCCACAGAAATTGATATGGTATTCAATTGAACAGGTGTGCCAGGGAGTAAAGTGTAAAGCGCTTTGAGCAGTCCTACGGACTAGACACTGTACTACATAAGAACTTACCTTTACTTTTTTATCAATGTTGTGATGTTTAAAATTTATGAATATGGAAAGATCACTGATGCGACCATGAAAACTGAAATGTTTGAATGGATAAGTCAGCAGTGTATTTCATAATTTATATTGTCACATATATATATGTTTTTAGTGGACACTTCTTATTTAAATTCCCATAAATTGTGTCATTATAAACAGCATAAAGCATAAATATTTTATAAAGTATTTGTTGCAGAATATAAACGTTGACACGACGTGAGCACATTATACTGGCTGTGATTGCAGTCATCACTCCTATTTTCACAGACGTCTTGACGTTGCTGAATGTATCTTGCTAATGGTAGTCGTGAGTGGGTGGGGAGGTCACAATTGTCTGTGTCGATATGTATCTGTGTCATGCACATGTCGTGGCTGGCAATACATAAACACTGCAAGTGTCATGACACATGTCGTGGCTGGCAATACATAAACACCGCAAGTGTCATGACACATGTCGTGGCTGGCAATACATAAACACCGCAAGTGTCATGACACATGTCGCAGGTGTCACAGAGTACATGTTTAAAGGACTTACACCAAGATAATGATCAGGCACTTAAGATGTTCAGCCATGTTAGAGGACGGTCAAGTTCTAGCAATGAACCAGTCAAAGTGACATGGAGTTATACTTGTATTGATTTATCACTTGAAATTAATTCTACTCGTTAGTGTTCATGCCATTGCCTTATAAATAGTGGACTCTGTCACCCAGACTTTTATTTACTCCCACCACTTCTAAGTGTCATTAATTATAATATAATATAATACAATAATAACAAACTAACAGCAGAGGATATTGATAAACTGCAGTAATTAACTAAGAAAGATGGATTCGGCATCAATATCTATTTGTGTAAAAGTGGGAAACTGCTTGTTGAAAAGCAGGAAATGTTCTTTTCCATTCAACTTTCATCAATGTTTACCAGACTCACACAGGGACATTTTACTTATAAAGCAAGATCAAAGGGGAACGTAGTATTTCCCATCTAAAAATGTAATGTTGACACCTGTAACCTGTTTCATAATAAAAATTTAATAACGTTGTAATTCGTTGAGCAGGTTTTTACCCAGATATAGTAATAACTTGTCCATCTTGAACTGAGGAGGGTGCGTAAACTCACGATACAGTAATGAAATCAAGATGGTAGACATTTAGTAATTCGAAGTGTTTTATATAAACAATAATAATACAATCATGAACATCACACACGTTATACGTTACGCATAAGTAAATTAAGTATGTTAAAACAAGGTGGAATAAATATGTATAAAAAATGTGTAATAAATATGTTAAAGCAATATGGAATAAATATGTTAAAATAATGTCGCAAATATTAAACAGACTGCTATAAATCCAGTCAATGATATTGCACACTATATATATATATGCGGTATATCTAATTTAATATATATATATATATATAATTATTAATTCTGATATGTTTTAGGATGAGAGTGACGAGGACTCGATGGAGAGTGAGCAGACCGACTTGCTTGATTCGAAGCTGGCCCCTGCTGGCAACAAGCGGCTCTACCTAAAGCACGGCAGTCGCGAGTGGCAGCTGCTGGAGGGACTGAGGGGTGAGCAGAAGTTTGAGACGAAACCCGACAAATATGAAGGCCAGATGATGAAGCGACGCAAGTGGCCCCTCAAAGGCTGGCACAAGGTAAGAGAGTGGCAGTGACGTGGGCGGGAGACCGTTTCACTAAGACAATGAGGTATAAGAGAGTCAGTGATACGTGGGCTGGAGACTGTTTCACTAAGACAATGAGGTATAAGAGAGTGGCAGTGACACGTGGGCTGGAGACTGTTTCACTAAGACAATGAGGTATAAGAGAATGTCAGTGACATGTGGGCTGGAGACTGTTTCACTAAGACAATGAGGTATAAGAGAGTGGCAGTGATACGTGGGCTGGAGACCGTTTCACTAAGACAATGATGTATAAGAGAGTGGCAGTGATACGTGGGCTGGAGATTGTTTCACTAAGACAATGAGGTATAAGAGAGTGGCGGTGATACGTGGGCTGGAGACTGTTTCACTAAGACAATGAGGTATAAGAGAGTGGCAGTGATACGTGGGCTGGAGACTGTTTCACTAAGACAATGAGGTATAAGAGAGTGGCAGTGATACGTGGGCTGGAGACTGTTTCACTAAGACAATGAGGTATAAGAGAGTGGCAGTGATACGTGGGCTGGAGACTGTTTCACTAAGACAATGAGGTATAAGAGAGTGGCAGTGATACGTGGGCTGGAGACTGTTTCACTAAGACAATGAGGTATAAGAGAATGTCAGTGATACGTGGGCGGGAGACTGTTTCACTAAGACAATGAGGTATAAGAGAATGTCAGTGATACGTGGGCTGGAGACTGTTTCACTAAGACAATGAGGTATAAGAGAATGTCAGTGATACGTGGGCTGGAGACCGTTTCACTAAGACAATGAGGTATAAGAGAATGTCAGTGATACGTGGGCTGGAGACCGTTTTACTAAGACAATGAGGTATAAGAGAATGTCAGTGATACGTGGGCTGGAGACTGTTTCACTAAGACAATGAGGTGTAAGTGAATGTCAGTGATACGTGGGCGGGAGACTGTTTCACTAAGACAATGAGGTATAAGAGAATGTCAGTGATACGTGGGCTGGAGACTGTTTCACTAAGACAATGAGGTATAAGAGAATGTCAGTGATACGTGGGCGGGAGACTGTTTCACTAAGACAATGAGGTATAAGAGAATGTCAGTGATACGTGGGCTGGAGACTGTTTCACTAAGACAATGAGGTATAAGAGAATGTCAGTGATACGTGGGCTGGAGACCGTTTCACTAAGACAATGAGGTATAAGAGAATGTCAGTGATACGTGGGCTGGAGACCGTTTTACTAAGACAATGAGGTATAAGAGAATGTCAGTGATACGTGGGCTGGAGACTGTTTCACTAAGACAATGAGGTGTAAGTGAATGTCAGTGATACGTGGGCGGGAGACTGTTTCACTAAGACAATGAGGTATAAGAGAATGTCAGTGATACGTGGGCTGGAGACTGTTTCACTAAGACAATGAGGTATAAGAGAATGTCAGTGATACGTGGGCTGGAGACTGTTTCACTAAGACAATGAGGTATAAGAGAATGTCAGTGATACGTGGGCTGGAGACTGTTTCACTAAGACAATGAGGTATAAGAGAATGTCAGTGATACGTGGGCTGGAGACTGTTTCACTAAGACAATGAGGTATAAGAGAATGTCAGTGATACGTGGGCTGGAGACTGTTTCACTAAGACAATGAGGTATAAGAGAGTGTCAGTGATACGTGGGCTGGAGACTGTTTCACTAAGACAGTGAGGTATAAGAGAGTGGCAGTGATACGTGGGCTGGAGACTGTTTCACTAAGACAATGAGGTATAAGAGAGTGGCAGTGATACGTGGGCTGGAGACTGTTTCACTAAGACAATGAGGTATAAGAGAATGTCAGTGATACGTGGGCTGGAGACTGTTTCACTAAGACAATGAGGTATAAGAGAATGTCAGTGATACGTGGGCGGGAGACGGTTTCACTAAGACAATGAGGTATAAGAGAATATCAATGATTCGTGGGCTGGAGACTGTTTCACTAAGACAATGAGGTATAAGAGAATGTCAGTGACACGTGGGCTGGAGACTTTTTCACTAAGACAATGAGGTATAAGAGAATGTCAGTGATTCGTGGACTGGAGACTGTTTCACTAAGACAATGAGATATAAGAGAGTGGCAGTGATACGTGGGCTGGAGACTGTTTCACTAAGACAATGAGGTATAAGAGAATGTCAGTGATACGTGGGCTGGAGACTGTTTCACTAAGACAATGAGGTATAAGAGAATGTCAGTGATACTTGGACTGGAGACTGTTTCACTAAGACAATGAGGTACAGTGCAACACGCTTATAACGAACACGGATACAACGAATTGACGGATATAACGAAACAATTTCTTACGTACGGATTTTTTCCATTATAAGCGTTCACGCATATCACGAACCCGGGTGTAACGAATTCACGGTTATTACGAACACCTTTTCTCGAACACATTTCGCCGTATAACGAATTTCTGTCGAAAGGAAAATCGCCCGGTTGTTCACAAATACTTCTCACCCGTGACCTGGAAGCCATGCCGTGGCCGTGCAGAGCGCCAGTGCCAAAGTAATTAGGTCAATGAGGGAAATCATTCGTAACAGGGCTACGCAGTCAGACGACGCTGCAGCGCACTGCGACTGGCTTGAGTATTTCCTTTTGTCTGGTACTTGCCCTAGTCAACAGCAAACAAACGTCAATGGAGGAATTCTTCAAAGCAGATTAACTGGTGTCATTCTGCGTGTGCTAGGTCAATGAGGGAAATCATCAAAGGAGATTGTTAGCTGCGTGTTTTTGATAGTTCCATCGTAACAGGGCTACGCAGTCAGATAATGCTGCAACGCACTGCGACTGGTTTGAGGATTTATTGTTGTCTGGTGCCCTAGCCAACAGCAAACAAATGACAATGGAGGAATTCTTCAAAGCAGATTAACTGGTGTCCTTCTGTGTGTGTTGTACAAGAAGTAGTAGTTACCGCGGGCGTGGCTCCATCCTGCCACGACACAGATCATGTTTTAGTGTGCTTGGACGTGAGGTGCTCGCCTACGTGTTTACTTATATACTTATACTGTATTTCATTACTTTTTCACAGAGGGTGGTCTGCGATCTTATATTATAAATACACTTAATAGTAACATTTGTAACTGTTTTATGTGTCATCTAAATAAATGTTACACAACAAAATATCTTTGCGTTTGATAGACACTTGGCGAATAGTTTAAAAACTGTCACATACAACACTGCCACCTAGCGGGTAAATGCGTACACGCATATAACGAATTCACGGATATAACGAACTTGTTAGCTACCCACAAAGTAGTTCGTTATAAGCGTGTTACACTGTATAAGAGAATGTCAGTGATACGTGGGCGGGAGACTGTTTCACTAAGACAATGAGGTATAAGAGAATGTCAATGATACGTGGGCTGGAGACCGTTTCACTAAGACAATGAGGTATAAGAGAATGTCAGTGATACGTGGGCTGGACACTGTTTCACTAAGACAATGAGGTGTAAGTGAATGTCAGTGATAGGTGGGCTGGAGACTGTTTCACTAAGACAGTGAGGTATAAGAGAATGTCAATGATACGTGGGCTGGAGACCGTTTCACTAAGACAATGAGGTATAAGAGAATGTCAATGATACGTGGGCTGGAGACCGTTTCACTAAGACAATGAGGTATAAGAGAATGTCAGTGATAGGTGGGCTGGAGACTGTTTCACTAAGACAATGAGGTATAAGAGAATGTCAGTGACACGTGGGCTGGAGACTGTTTCACTAAGACAATGAGGTATAAGAGAATGTCAGTGACACGTGGGCTGGAGACTGTTTCACTAAGACAATGAGGTATAAGAGAATGTCAGTGATACGTGGGCTGGAGACCGTTTCACTAAGACAATGAGGTGTAAGTGAATGTCAGTGCTAGGTGGGCGGGAGACTGTTTCACTAAGACAATGAGGTATAAGAGAATGTCAGTGATACGTGGGCTGGAGACCGTTTCACTAAGACAATGAGGTATAAGAGAATGTCAGTGATACGTGGGCTGGAGACCGTTTCACTAAGACAATGAGGTGTAAGTGAATGTCAGTGATACGTGGGCGGGAGACTGTTTCACTAAGACAATGAGGTATAAGAGAATGTCAGTGACACGTGGGCTGGAGACTGTTTCACTAAGACAATGAGGTATAAGAGAATGTCAGTGATACGTGGGCTGGAGACTGTTTCACTAAGACAATGAGGTGTAAGTGAATGTCAGTGATAGGTGGGCTGGAGACCGTTTCACTAAGACAATGAGGTGTAAGTGAATGTCAGTGATAGGTGGGCTGGAGACCGTTTCACTAAGACAATGAGGTGTAAGTGAATGTCAGTGATTCGTGGGCTGGAGACCGTTTCACTAAGACAATGAGGTGTAAGTGAATGTCAGTGATTCGTGGGCTGGAGACCGTTTCACTAAGACAATGAGGTGTAAGTGAATGTCAGTGATTCGTGGGCTGGAGACTGTTTCACTAAGACAATGAGGTATAAGTGAATGTCAGTGATTCGTGGGCTGGAGACTGTTTCGCTAAGACAATGAGGTGTAAGTGAATGTCAGTGATTCGTGGGCTGGAGACTGTTTCGCTAAGACAATGAGGTGTAAGTGAATGTCAGTGATTCGTGGGCTGGAGACCGTTTCGCTAAGACAATGAGGTGTAAGTGAATGTCAGTGATACGTGGGCTGGAGACTGTTTCACTAAGACAATGAGGTGTAAGAGAATGTCAGTGATACGTGGGCTGGAGACTGTTTCACTAAGACAATGAGGTGTAAGAGAATGTCAGTGATTCGTGGGCTGGAGACTGTTTCACTAAGACAATGAGGTATAAGAGAATGTCAGTGATACGTAGGCTGGAGACTGTTTCACTAAGACAATGAGGTATAAGAGAATGTCAGTGATATGTGGGCTGGAGACTGTTTCACTAAGACAATGAGGTATAAGAGAATGTCAGTGATTCGTGGGCTGGAGACTGTTTCACTAAGATAATGAGGTGTAAGTGAATGACAGTGATTCGTGGGCTGGAGACTGTTTTACTAAGACAATGAAGTGTAAGTGAATGTCAGTGATTCGTGGGCTGGAGACTGTTTCACTAAGACAATGAGGTATAAGAGAATGTCAGTGATAGGTGGGCTGGACACTGTTTCACTAAGACAATGAGGTGTAAGTGAATGTCAGTGATACGTGGGCTGGAGACTGTTTCACTAAGACAATGAAGTGTAAGTGAATGTCAGTGATTCGTGGGCTGGAGACTGTTTCACTAAGACAATGAGGTGTAAGTGAATGACAGTGATTCGTGGGCTGGAGACTGTTTCACTAAGACAATGAGGTGTAAGAGAATGTCAGTGATACGTGGGCTGGAGACTGTTTCACTAAGACAATGAGGTGTAAGTGAATGTCAGTGATACGTGGGCTGGAGACTGTTTCACTAAGACAATGAGGTGTAAGAGAATGTCAGTGACACGTGGGCTGGAGACCGTTTCACTAAGACAATGAGGTATAAGAGAATGTCAGTGACACGTGGGCTGGAGACTGTTTCACTAAGACAATGAGGTGTAAGTGAATGACAGTGATACGTGGGCTGGAGACTGTTTCACTAAGACAATGACGTGTAAGAGAATGTCAGTGACACGTGGGCTGGAGACTGTTTCACTAAGACAATGAGGTGTAAGAGAATGTCAGTGACACGTGGGCTGGAGACCGTTTCACTAAGACAATGAGGTGTAAGAGAATGTCAGTGACACGTGGGCTGGAGACCGTTTCACTAAGACAATGAGGTATAAGAGAATGTCAGTGACACGTGGGCTGGAGACTGTTTCACTAAGACAATGAGGTGTAAGTGAATGTCAGTGATACGTGGGCTGGAGACTGTTTCACTAAGACAATGAGGTGTAAGAGAATGTCAGTGACACGTGGGCTGGAGACTGTTTCACTAAGACGATGAGGTGTAAGAGAATGTCAGTGACACGTGGGCTGGAGACCGTTTCACTAAGACAATGAGGTATAAGAGAATGTCAGTGATACGTGGGCTGGAGACCGTTTCACTAAGACAATGAGGTGTAAGTGAATCCATCATTAAACAGAATCCATTGTTAATCTTAAGGAGCTTTATCGTAATACTGTAGTTCGTATGTACTGGGACACTGTAGTGTTCGTATGTACTGGCCTACTACTGGGACACTGTAGTGTTCGTATGTACTGGGACACTGTAGTGTTCGTATGTACTGGGACACTGTAGTGTTCGTATGTACTGGGACACTGTAGTGTTCGTATGTACTGGGACACTAGTGTTCGTATGTACTGGGACACTGTAGTGTTCGTATGTACTGGGACACTGTAGTGTTCGTATGTACTGGGACACTGTAGTGTTCGTATGTACTGGGACACTGTATTGTTCGTATGTACTGGGACACTGTAGTGTTCGTATGTACTGGGACACTGTAGTGTTCGTATGTACTGGGACACTGTAGTGTTCGTATGTACTGGGACACTGTAGTGTTCGTATGTACTGGGACACTGTAGTGTTCGTATGTACTGGGACACTGTAGTGTTCGTATGTACTGGGACACTGTAGTGTTCGTATGTACTGGGACACAGTAGTGTTCGTATGTACTGGGACACTGTAGTGTTCGTATGTACTGGGACACTGTAGTGTTCGTATGTACTGGGACACTGTAGTGTTCGTATGTACTGGGACACTGTAGTGTTCGTATGTACTGGGACACTGTAGTGTTCGTATGTACTGGGACACTGTAGTGTTCGTATGTACTGGGACACTGTAGTGTTCGTATGTACTGGGACACTGTAGTGTTCGTATGTACTGGGACACTGTAGTGTTCGTATGTACTGGGACACAGTAGTGTTCGTATGTACTGGGACACTGTAGTGTTCGTATGTACTGGGACACTGTAGTGTTCGTATGTACTGGGACACTGTAGTGTTCGTATGTACTGGGACACTGTAGTGTTCGTATGTACTGGGACACTGTAGTGTTCGTATGTACTGGGACACTGTAGTGTTCGTATGTACTGGGACACTGTAGTGTTCGTATGTACTGGGACACTGTAGTGTTCGTATGTACTGGGACACTGTAGTGTTCGTATGTACTGGGACACTCTAGTGTTCGTATGTACTGGGACACTGTAATGTTCGTATGTACTGGGACACTGTAATGTTCGTATGTACTGGGACACCGTAATGTTTGTATGTTTTGGGACACTGTATTTTTTTGGAAACCCTAAAATTTTAGAAATATAATTATTTTTATGTACCGTATGTTTTGGGACACCTTTATAAATGTAATTATTTTTGTTCATATGTATTGGGACACCAATTATTCGTATTTCTGATGAGTGCGTACCCACTTTTTTCGTGATGCATAAATAACAACAAAAATTGCATCTGCTCTGACGTAAACAACACAAACTTGGGCCATGTAACTACTGTAGCTGGTAGCCGCGGAAGAGTGAAACTCTTCCGTGGCTACCAGCTGGCCTTTATACATTTAAGAAGTGTCACAATATGCATCTAAAATCCTAGTTGCAGTTCCCCGATGTTTGGCTGTAATGTACAAAGCGATGTGATCTCTCAACTGTCTGCATTGTCCCAAAACTTGCACGTTTTAATCCGCAGTATGTTTAGTAGGAATTCGAAGAATAACTCAGGGTCTGAATTTAGCAGGGGCCCATGGACCCGAGGACCCGCTGGCCCCTAGCTTCACTGCCGGGCCCCAGATTACTCCATGTCTATGGGTCTGGCTGGCTGGCTAGTTAGCCAAGGTTACAGCTGTACTGTTATAATTATTGCTGGAGAGATCATCTCCAAATATACTGGAATAATTGTTGCCACTTTCCACATCCAAGCAGTGTAATTATAGCTTGGAAGATTGGCTCCAAGTACTCTGTAACAATTGTTGCCACTTGCCACATCAAAGCACAGTTAACTGCAAGTGCAGCTCTGATCAGAAGATGTCAATAACTTGTCCCACTTCCCACCCTTCTAGGCACTAGCTATATTGGTAGATGCTCTAATTGCTTACAGAGTTGCAGACTTCAAGTCAAATGGCCTTGCCATTCTTGGGAGTAATGAGAAAAACATTTGTACTAAATTTAGAAAACTATGTACATTCAATAGTTTAGACATTAAAAAAATAGTTAGTAGCAGGGTAATAAATGAGGTAACTGGTGAAGTTACAAAGCCAGGTTAACACCAGGGTAATAAAACTGGGGCGACATGACGTCAGGATTCGTTCGTGTCCTTAAATATTGGGACAGTGAATCTGAGAATTATTTTTATGCACCCTATGTTTTGGGACAGCTGATAATTAAACTATTTTAAATGTCCCAATACATACGGTCTTTACGATACATAAAGCGACTGCTGTATCGCAAGGACATTATTTCCATGACACACTGCTGAAAATGTCCTGGTGGCCCACCCTGGTGTTGACAGTTTTCAATATGTAAGATCACCGTCAAGGAGCGAAATCAATTTTAAAGAGCAAAATTGGGCTTCTGAGCTCCAAAGAATGTTAGTGAAACAGTGCTTGAGGGGAGATCTTGTGATGTCACTGTGTGTTGAGGGGAGATCTTGTGATGTCACTGTGTGTCGAGGGGAGATCTTGTGATGTCACTGTGTGTCGAGGGGAGATCTTGTGATGTCACTGTGTGTCGAGGGGAGATCTTGTGATGTCACTGTGTGTCGAGGGGAGATCTTGTGATGTCACTGTGTGTTGAGGGGAGATCTTGTGATGTCACTGTGTGTCGAGGGGAGATCTTGTGATGTCACTGTGTGTCGAGGGGAGATCTTGTGATGTCACTGTGTGTTGAGGGGAGATCTTGTGATGTCACTGTGTGTCGAGGGGAGATCTTGTGATGTCACTGTGTGTCGAGGGGAGATCTTGTGATGTCACTGTGATTGCGTCATTACAGTGTTTATTGTTACCGTTAGGTTGACAGAAAAATAAACCAGGTATTTTTTGACAAAAAGATCTTGTTTTAACAGAAGCGATAAAAATGAATAGCAATGATTAAATTATATTGAATGATTTATTGCTATTATAAAGGAATTTAGCTTGAATAATGATCAATATTTTGTGTGACAATAATGTACCCTCTATGTACATTTGTTTGTAATTATTATAAATATGATAAGTGTGATGACCAGTCATAGTGTAGTGACCACTCATGAGGGTGTACAGGGTTCAAGACCTTGTCGCTATTACAAGACACCTCCACTTACACCTGTCATTCTGATGAACTAGTAAACACATAATCTCATAATCTGATATCAGCTGGAACACAAGGAGAGACAACCCTATTGGTAATTTCTTCAGCAGCAATCCTGGATGCGAAATAAGGCTGGTCCGATCGTCCCAGATGAACTGTTTCAGTGACTGAACTAGTCCATGTTTAGAGGAGCAGTCCCATTGGACTAGTTGTGATTATGTGAATTCATTTACGCTGTGTATATGCTAGTTGGGTGTTGTGATGGAATCAAACAAAATAATACTATAAGGTAGCATTTTATCACACGCACCTAAATATTCCTTATGACCGTCGAATAGGAAACTTGTGGAGAATGTAAATGGCGGCAGTTTACATCCGGTTAGGATAAATAGTGCTGCCTAGCAACCATTAATGATGAACGACATATATATGTTTTAATATGTGTGTAAGCACCTATGTATATATATATATATATATATATATATATATATATATATATGACGCTACATAGATTCTAGTAATAATAATAACAATAACAGACAGGATCAATGTGTAAGCTGCTGTGGATTCACCAGATCTAAAGTAGAGCTAAATACATCTGTAAGAACCCAGCACTATAATGGAAGAAGAAGAACCAGACGGAGTGTTTTGAGTACCAACCACAGCGCCACCTGTTGACAGAAAACTGCAACACGTCACATTTGCGATAGCTGCAGCAAGAGCAGTGTTTATGCTCACTGGCCCAAATTACCACTGTTGCTAGTGTGTTATCATTGCAGACCACTGACATCCCATCTTTCACTCGGGGGTGTTAATCAATGAAACATCTGTATTGATCTGTTCACTACTTGCACACGTTTCTAAGCACTACATGGAATACGAACAAAGTATTCAATGGGACATATGATTCACATGGGATGTATTGATTCTAAGTTCAAAGGAGTGTTGAATATGAGGTGTAACTCGCAAGGAGTCAGTGTTGATTCACATGCAGGGAGGGTGTCATGGTATAATTGCATCTGTCTGCATCAGCCGTACATTTGAAGCTTCCATCTCGACATAGCTGCAAGTTCCAAGAACTATTTACAGTAAAAATAGCATAATGATTTCCAACAGAATGCTGCCATAATTAATGCAGAAATGGTTTTATAGTGATATGCAATGAGACACTACCAGGGTACATGTGCATTCATGAATGTTATTCCTGACAACAATCATTCCTTTGTAAAGTGAAGACAGAAAAGAGTAAAACTTCTGGGTTGTGTTGCTTGTTACTAAAAAATTGGTAAAAACTCTGCAAGAGTACCTGACTCTATTAGATGTAGACACGTCATCTTCCAGATTTTGTATTCACAACTGGAGCAGAAACTTGGTCAGAAACAAATTAGAAACACGATAGAACAAATACTGGGAAATGTACTATTAATGTAGCAAAGAACTTGAAACGATTTACGTAGTTATATAAACTTTGTATACATTTTTGTAATAACAAAATTAAACTTAAAATGACTGAATAAGAAGTATAAATTAACTCCAAATTAAATATGCATTATTTGCACAGCAACCAAATGGTACAAATTAATATCTGAAGAGTTTAGAATTTGTAGAGAAATACTTATATACAGAGGTCAACAGTCTGACATACCAGTGACACAAAAAGATCACAGTTGCATCACCTATCCCATGCTGATGTGGCAGTTGGCAGCAACTATGACAACAACGATGTATTTTTATTCCATTCTGTAGTGCCTGTTTAGACCATTCTGTTGGTGCTAACAGAATATCTTTCCCATCCTTGACAACACAACACTGAACAATAAGACAGCAACAGAATGCTGGAATATATTAAAGAGTGAAATTAAGTGCATAGACGATAAATTTGTACCCTTCAAAAACAAGGGAAACGGTCCAAAAAGAAACACTTATCGAAAGAAGCCATTAGAAAAATGTTGTATAAACAAATGATGTGGAAGTCATATAGATGTACTGGAAATGATGAAGACTACATCAGTTATAAAGAAGCTCTTAACCAAGCTACAGCTGAAATTAAAAATTCAAAGAGAAGCTATGAACAACAATTAGCTAGTAATATAAAACATGACAGCAAGAGTTTTTATGCGTATGTTCGAAGCAAACAGAAAGTTCAAGATAAGGTCGGTCCTCTAGAAGATAGTGCTGGAAATATAATATCACAGGGATCTTAATGGCAGAAGACCTGAATGAGTATTTTAGTTCAGTGTTTACCAGAGAAGATATTAGTTCACTGCCAGTACCAGAGGCTAAGTTCAAGGGGGCAGATTCAGACTATTTAGGACAATTAATTGTAACCCCAGAAATGGTAGCTCAGAAAATAAGGGCTATGAAGGATAATAAATCACCTGGAGTGGATGGAATTCCGCCCAAACTACTATTGGAAATTGTAGAACAAATTAGCGTACCGCTTGCAACAGTTTTCAATTTGTCATTGGAAGAGGGAGTGGTTCCTTTAGAATGGAAAGAGGCAAACATTATACCGTTATTTAAAAAAGGTTTGAGAAACAAGTCAAATAATTATAGACCAGTTAGTTTAACATCAGTGATTTGCAAATTATTAGAAAGACTAATTAAAGATCACATGGTGGATTTTCTTGTTAAACATAACTTGATAAACCTATCTCAACATGGATTTTTTAAAGCGAGGTCATGCTTAACAAATATGTTATGTTTTTTGGAAGACATCACTAAGTGGGTAGATGAGGGATCACCAGTAGATATCGTCTTGGATTTTCAATAAACTTTCAACAAAGTACCACATCAAAGATTACTGCTTAAACTAAAGGCCCATTGCATAGGAAATGGTATAAAAACTGGATAGAAAAATGGCTGATTGACAGAAGACAACGTGTAGTAGTTGATGGGGAGGCTTCAAACTGGAAATCGGTATTGAGTGGGGTACCACAGGGATCAGTACTGGGACCTATATTATTCTTAATATATATATCAACGATTTGGATGATGAAATAACAAGCAAGGTGTTGAAATTTGCGGATGATACAAAAGTGTTTAGAAGGATTAAAAGTGATGGAGATAGACAACATTTACAAGATGATCTTGACAGCTTGATCAAATGGTCTGAAAAGAGGTAAATGCTGTTCAATTTTGGGAAATGTAAATGCCTCCACGCAGGACATGGGAACGAATATGTAGAATATACAATGGGGGTACTGTACTAAGTACTACTGTAAAAGAAAAGGACTTAGGGTTAACCATTAGTGCTGATATGAAGGTTTCGGAGCAGTGCGGAATTGCTGCTTCAAAGGGAAATCAAATCCTTGGA
Source organism: Escarpia spicata (assembly GCA_963995525.1). NCBI lineage: Eukaryota > Metazoa > Annelida > Polychaeta > Sabellida > Siboglinidae > Escarpia > Escarpia spicata. The sequence continues at coordinate 61,606,043 of OZ023212.1, forward strand.
TTAATTAGGCGAAACATAATGTATAAGGAAAAAGAGCTAATAATAACTCTGTACAAAACAATAGTTAGGCCTCATTTAGAATATTGTATTCAAGCGTGGAGGCCATATCGCAGGAAGGACAGCTAGAAAAAATGCAGAGGAGAACTAAAGACTTGAATAGCTGATCCAGCTTAGCTCAACAGTTTAAATGCATGAAGTAATTTCAGTTATTTACAGTATTTACAGCATTTCTGCTATCATGTGAAAAAAATTATCTGCGGTTAGTCATGCATTTCGTTTTATTTCTGGAAATTATTGAGGAGGGATAAATATATCCAAGGTGGGGGAATAGGTTGCCATGGGTATCTTCTGCCCCTTCTCTTGGGGGAACATACACCAGGGCAGCTACCCCAAGGGTGGAAGACACCCAGAGGAAAGATTAACTGCCACACCTGATTAAATATTAGCAGATAGTTTCTGTAAACTCATTCCTGTTTACTTTTTATAAATGTCCAAAATTAATTGTTTCATGAACAAGAAGCATAACCCGCCCCACTGCTTATTGACATCTCATTTATTAATACCTGCTAAATTCTGTCAGTCGTAACACATACATTAAAAAAAATGACGAAAGAATAAACTAACAAGCCTGTCTCATCGGTGGCTCTCATTCCCATTCTGTTGACCCAATTTGTCATAAAAGAAAACCAGCGGAAACCGATTCCATGTGTATTAAGAGAAACAAGATGTACTATCAGCCACAGAGCAATGTAGCATGTACGCAGACAGTGTGGGTGAAGGAAGGTCTGCACTCGAGTGCACATCCATTTCTAGCTGTCTGATGATTGAAACGACCGACATTTCAAAATCAATACACTGCAGAAGATGGGCCTCTATTATAACTACACCTCAGAGATACTTGTGCAACTGGGCTGGGTGTGTGTGTGTGTGTGACTGTTTTCTGACAGAAGGATAAAACCATCATAATAACCGTCTGGTCATGACTGAAAACCGTCTGTTATAAACATGTGTGTTTGTTGTTAAAATCTGTCGGAGGAATATTTTCTAAATATTAATGTTTTCTGCAAGCTACAGCTGGCAGTGCATCTAATAAATAAGGAGACTGCATGTACAGTTCTCGTTGTAATTAATATAAATATGTTAAGCATTAAAAACATCTATCAGTTAGCCGTGGCTTTTGTGTCACAAATGGTTGTGAGAAATGTCTATTGTTACCTTATCTTGAAAGTACTTGTTTCTACATCTATGAAAGAGTGTTCTGGATTGGTGAGAAGATGAATTATTAATGGGCATGTTTCAAAGTGTTTGGTCAGTTCCTTTTAATTTTAGCAAGACAAAAAGCCTCATAACAATGATGTCATGTTGTAAATATATTGTATATGATACATCAAACGACTGTCATTACATGTCACTCCTGGTCATTAATACATACTTTTCGTAATCATTACATGTCACCCCTGGTCATTAATACATATTTTTCGTAATTGTTTGAATCAATATTTTCCAAATTTGGCATTTTTTTCAGTAGGAGAGATCAAATGACCTAAGTTAATCTGTAACATTTATAATAAACACATTCTATAACATTTTCTTAATTTCAAAATGTGTGATAGAAAAGCCGTTTCCTTTTTTGAACCAGTGCAACACTTTGGTAGATGCTTTCCATCTGTCCCTGATTGTGTGACTGTCAACCTGTATCCTCTCAGTTGTTTTATGAGACACTAAATGGTTATGTAGTAAATGTAGTTATGTGGCTGTGACAGTTGAGGAGATGAGATTGGTCACTCCCAGTCATCAGTGCCCATTTGGCTGCAGTGTCAATTCAGTGAAGTGGACTTGTCTGGAAGCACACATGAATATTTACAAAGTCAGTCTTGTTGTCAACATTTGTCCTGATGTTTACATCTCGAATGTATGACTATTTGTGCATACTTAAAACATGCATGAGTATTTCAGTAGGAATGTATTGTTATGTTCTATATGCTGCATGTAGGTATGAACACTGTAAAATGTTAAATTATAAATACATGGGAAATTGTGCAACAATTTGATTAATACGTTTTTATAACCTTGGAATTTGCTGACATTAAAATGAGGTTGTCTGTTCCATTATTTACTTATTATCAGGATGTTCACAATACAACTCATTGTACTTAAACAACATTATTAGTTGTCCCAAGTTGGTGAGGAGCTTTCTGATGAGCCAACTTCAAAGCAATAAATGGAAACAAGCATTAACTGCCAGAAATGGCGGTTTAAAAAAATTGCAAACACACCTTCAGGTTTATTAAACGCAATTTTTTGGGCAGTATGCTTTCAGCATTTATTCTAGTATTAAGAACAAATTATAAACAAGAGTTACTAAATGAGAAACATATATCGTACCGTTAACTGAATGGAGTATGTTGAGCATTGCAACAAGAGGAGGCTTAGCCTTGTGTTGACAATGAGTCAAAATAAGGACTTAACTGTCTGTAGTGATAGCTGCAATTAACACTGCCTCTTTACTGCAGTTTTGTATGAGCCTGGCTGGCTGATTACTGTGGTTTATGACTGCTTGAATAATAATGGCTTGTGAAGTGATACCTTTGGGTCATCATCACATCCAGTGTAGATAAGTGGGCGACAGGATTATAGTGAGTGATTGAGCATATCTATGAATGCACAGGATATGTTATGTACTGCAATGCAGTTTATTTATATTATTATATCTCATGAGAAACCACACACAAAATATTTTGTGAATACTTTATAAAGTATCAATACCTTTGAGAAGTGTTCATTTAGAAATTAATAGTAGGCAAAATGTAGTGATGTCATTGAGAATGTGAAGTCGACTATAGTGTAATAAACGTTGGTATCATAATATTATTGTGTCTGTCATGTTACAAACAAATAATTTATTTTGTTTGGAAGCATGTGGATGTGTGCATGTGTTTGTATGCCTCTCTCTGTCCGTCCGTTCGTCCGTCCATCCGTCCATGCAACATCTGACATCCATGTGTGTCAGTGTGTGTCTTTTATCTGTCCATCCATCATTCTGTACATAATTCTACTCCCAAAACCTTGAAGCTTGCCTGTTTCAGGTCACATAGCAATACAGAATAAGACTGATGTCCTCATTTACTAATTATCCTGACCATTGTCTCTTTACAGCGCTGGTTCGTCATAGAGAAGGGAATCCTAACGTATGCAAAGTCATCGAGCGATGTGAGTAGAAGCCACAGACATTTCAGTCTTCATTACACATGAACAGCGCAGTTCTTTTGTAGGAGTTCTTGATAAATTGGGGAAAATAAATTAACTTAACCTTATCCAATACTGGTTGTGCAGCGTTATCAATTGCGCAACGGGAATATTTTGGGCAAATTAAGACGCACTATCGCTGAAAAAAGATGCTTCTGGAGAGAAACATGGAAGGGAATAAGAGCAGAGGCAAACGACAACAAATATGGAAAGAGAATCCTTCAACTATCACCAGAACGGTGACAATGATAAGTAGAATAGCTGGGGAATGACAGAGATTATTAATTTTGCAGCAAGATTAATCAGCGATGTCCTGAACAGAATATTAAAATTAAAGAAAGCTATAACTCATAGCAATGCGGCAAAGCCAGATGTAGTAACCACTGGTCAGTTGTTTGTACAGGCCAGCAGGACATTGTCCAAACTTGTCCACTGCAGGCAGCGGTCACTTTAGTAATAAATTATAATAAATGAGTAGTCATTACTTGAGACAGCACCATAGAAATAGTCCTGGGCTGCTGGGATGGTTGTAGAAGCATCCAGTACATGGGAAATATGAAATATTATAATACTGTCTTCTATCGATCATGCCAAAGTCTGTCAAATCTGTACTGATAACTGAACATTTTTATCTGGATCTGTTTTGTTTGTTATTTGATTATTATAAATACTTATGCATGAGTGAAATATTTAATACTATAATACTGTCTTCTATCAAGCACACCAAAGTCTGTCAGCTTTGTACTGAAATTGTTTATCTAGGTCAGTTTTGTTTGTTATTATTATAAATACTTTTGTACATCTATGTTGAATTTCATGAAGCATTGTTGGCCAGTATTGCATTGTTCTTCTGTGAAAATCAAACATTTATTAAGTTTTTTAAAAACTATTGTATTCTTACGGGCAAAATATTGTGATGTGGTATTATCATGATTATGACTGCGTTTGACAAAATAATTATGTATTTGAGCAGTCACATAATTACTGGAGTTCTTTTCTACGACTGTTTAGTTGTCTTAAAATAACATTGTCACTGTGGTTACAGCTGCTAACCCATGTGACACCTTCCTTCCTCTTACCTTACTAGCTAGACAAGGTTAACATTCCCGACTGTTTTTTTTACTTTAATCGCTTGCAGATTGCCAAAGGTCGTTTCCATGGCACCGTAGATATTGGCCTGTCTGTGCTCACCTACAAAAAACATGGCCGGCGCATTGACATTGATGCAGAAGACTTGATTTATCATCTGAAGGTATTATTAATCCACTTACCGTCTCTCTTTAATATTATAATTTAATAGTGCACAAATTTGTAAAATGAATACCACTGTGTAACATGAAAAAAATATGGTAGATTTGATTTTGTTTAATGTATAAATGAAATTTAAGACAATTGTGCACACTTATAGCATGTACTAATCATTCCGTGAAACTGTATGATTAGTGAGAATAAGTTTAATGTACCGTATTCGTTCTAATTAGCGTACATGCCCTAATTAGCGTACACCCCCATTTATGGCGATGTCGGGAATCCGTAATGCAATGTCTTCTCCCCCGATATCAAATTACTGCGACATTTGATGATCTTTTATATAACATTTGTTCACATATATCTGGAGACTGCAGCATTCTCGTATCCTCTTAACCACACATGAATATATAAATAGCTGGTAACACTAAGCAACCTACATTAATAGTACTAAACACGTAGTATATTCCAATGTTTGATCGAAACGTGAATGTGTCCAACTCGGGCGACACGCTTACTTGGCGTACGCATTAGCACACCCAAACAGCGAGACGATGGTGCCACCTGGCGAATATATGGCTAGCTATGTAGTAAGCGACTGGTTAGTATTTATTCTCTTGGAATAGGCAGTTTTGTTGTTGCTGAGCGGAGCAACCGAGTGTTTGAAAAAAATTCTCTTGGTTGAATAAAAAATATCTGGGATAATACATACAGAATACATTCATAAATGGTCACAAAATTATTATGTTACGATAAGAATGCAAGGGTATAAATTCAACATTATCCCAGCCATATTTACGTTTAGGAATTTTTGAGTCATAACTAGCGCCCTAGTATGCATCAACATACGCTGCTATATCGCTCATTTTATATGCACGATGCGGTAACGCATGACCGCAGCGGCGCAGACTAGCACAAACATGGTTGTATTTTCGTAATATAAATATGCCTGGAATTATGAAACTAAGGTATCATAGGTATCAAAGTTAGGCAAAACTCAAGTTATAACGGCAAAATCGAGATGGGTCCAGATTCAACACAGGTGCCCTGCTTGCTTGCCGGCGATCGATGCCAGATTCTCTTGCTGGCGGCGTCGTCCATTTGCTCGCCGGTGAGCGATGCCGGACTCGCCGTAGTCCGCTTGCTTGCTGCTCGAACGTTACTTATACAGTAATCGTTTGTAGGTCGGGTGGAATTAGCCAAGTGCAGTTAAGTCTGCTCTTGCATCAACCATGTGACTTGGCCGGCAACGACGTTGTGTCTATTTAAACTTGGCTCATTTGGGTGTACGCTTAATAAGGAAGATTTTTTGACATATTTCAGCGTCTCTAATATTTGCTAAGCGTACTGTACGCCTAATAGAACGAATACGGTATGTTGATTTAAACAAAAATGATATCAAGACAAAACTTTACAAAATGTTCTTTAGCAAAAATAATTGAAAAATTGGAAACCCTTGCATAATGATGATAATAATAATTATAATAATGAAGATAAGAATAAGAGTGCTGTCTGCTTTAGGTGAAGAACCAGGTGTTATTTGACACATGGGTGTCAAAGTTATGGGAGCACCGTCTCTACCGACAACATGAGATCGCATTCGGCACAAAGGAAACACCAAAGCTAACTGATGTAGCCACCCCAGGGGACGATTTTACACCAATCGCATCACCAGTTTCACCAAGTAGGTATCTCCAGTTTTGAAGAGGTATTCATCAGACTGAAGGATTGTAATATGTAAATGTTTTTTTTCTAGTTTTTCCTTGTAGCATTTCAGCAGCTTTCGTGTTTTAATCACACTGACTAGAGCCAGATGGTGACACCAGTCATTCTGCGCAAGTGATGGCTCTTCTGTGACAATGTTTGCATGCAGTGACTACAGTGCTGCCATCTAGTGGTAGTCAGTTTGTTGTAAACATGAAAGCTGTTGAAACGTTACAAAGAAAAAAATGTAAAATTAGCAGTAACAAATTGTCAAACGATTAGTTTATCAGGTCATTATAGTTTTTATGCACTTTGTATGAATCAGTGTACAGAAATGAATCTTGTAGAAACTTTAGGATGATATTAGGGGACAAGGCTGTGCATTTTACATTATAAAATGTTTAAGTTATTGCATTATTGACAGTTATATCAATGTCGTTGATCGCGTCAGCCAACTGGGTGAATGCATGCCATTTCTGCAAGGGTTGCCAAGTAACAAATGCTAGTGTGGTATTATATAGTAACATTGTTGTTAATTATGGACATCGTTTAATCTTCTTCTTATGGTCAGCTCAGAACTCTGTATCAGCCACACGTATGTGGCTAGAGTATTGTTGAGCTTGGGTGGAACGTTGCTAGTAGCGGGTGGTGTAGCACTGACTTAGGTCTATTGGTTATTTTGTGAAGTTTAGACTGATTAAAAGACCCTATAGTCGGTGTGCCTACAGCTTCGTGAGCATAGATTACTTTAAGCAAGCATGGAGAGGAGATGCTTTCTAAATGAGTCCAGTGATTGTTTACTAACTAGCTGTTGTGTGCATTTGTTCCATGATTTGATGGTGCTTGGAAAGAAAGAGTGCTTCTATGCATTGATGCGGGTGAATGTCTGGAAGTAGCGATATGCGTTGCCTCTGGTACGAGTTGAAGCGGCGGTGAGTGAAGTCGTTGTTATGTCCACTAACTTGTTCCTGATGCGGTAGAGCATTATGAGCTTGGCATTAGCCCGCCTACTCGCGAGGGTCTCCCATTTCAGACTTTTGATTGTGGTTGTCACACTGCTGCGTCGACAGTAGTCGTTCTTCACGAAGCGAGCAGCTTGTTGTTGAACATTCTCCACAGACTTTACATTCTTCCCTGTGGAAGGATCCCATACTGTCGAAGCATATTCCACGATAGGTCTAACGAACGCCTGATAGCATAATGCTTTGATGGCTTGGAGACATCTGCTGATGTTCCGCTGTAGGAAAGCTCTGGTGTTGTTAGCCTTCTTTGCCACGTTGTTGATGTGTTCACTCCATGTTAGTGTCCTGTCGATGGTTACGCCAAGGTACTTGGCTCCATTGACCTCCTTCAATTGTCGTCCGTGGATAGAGTAATCGCTGACAATGATCTTCTTCCTTCTGTTGGTAATTCAGATAACTTCACACTTGTCCGGATTAAACTCCATCAGCCAGTTCTTTTCCCACATCTGCAGCTTGTCTATATCTTGTAATATATCTGCATCATATTATGAGTTGATGTTTCGGTACAGGAGACTGTCATCAGCAAATAGGCATGCAGAAGAGGACACTTGGCCAGGTAGGTCGTTTATGTAGCAAAGGAAGAGGATTGCTCCAAGGACAGCTTGGATGAGTTGGGTTTCACAGGACCTACATTTGTGAAACCCATGCTGGTAGTCAGATAGGATGTTGTGTTGTTCCAAGTGGTCCATTAGGTTATGATGTGTTCCAATGTCTTGCATATGGGTTTAAAGTTTGAGGCAGTAGTTCTTGTTCCCTTCTTGTATACTGGTATGACCCAGGCATGCTTCCAGTCTGCTGGTACTGTACCTTGGTTGAGTGATGCCTGGTAGATGAGTGTTAGCACTGGTGCAAGTGGCAGTCTTTCAGGACCCTGGCTGGGATCCCATCAGGTCCTGTGGCTTTGTGGGGTTTGACTGCTTCCAGTAATTTTCTTACTCCTGAAATTCAGAAAGTCACTGTGTGGGCTCATTCCAAGGCTCAGTGCATTGCTCGTATCTCCGTCGGTGAAGACTCATGAGAACTGCATATTAAGAATGTCAGCTTTAGTCTGGCTATCGCTGTGGACGATGCCATTCTTCGTGAGTGGGGCTACTCTGCTGTTGTCCTTCTGTTTGCTTTTGATGAAGGGCCAAAACATCTTTAGATTTCCCTCATTTTTATTGTTTTCAGCTATCATGGAATTTATATATCTGTAATACGCCTTTCGGCACTCTGATTGGGCCAGCTTTTTTATTTCTTGATATTTTGCCATGTCATGGGCACACTTGGTACGCTGGGCCTTCTTGAAGTATTTATTTTTCTTTTGTGACAGGTTTATTATTATGCCATTGGCCCAGAGTTGTTTGTAACGTTGGGAAGACAGTCTTGTAGGGACATGATTGGATAATACGTTTTGGCACTTGGCAGTTAGTAACGCCCACAGTGTTTCCACAGGTGTGTCTGGATTGTGTTGGGTTTGCATTTCATCAGCAAATGTTGCTAGCTCTCCTTGAATCTGTTCAGTGTCTGCTGTCCTCAAGATGTTGATCTTCCTCTGGATAGGTCTTTGTCTTTTTGGTGATATGTCCGAATTTACACAGACGGCTGCATCGTGATCACTGACCCCTGGTACTAGTTCGCATCTGTTGACGAGGGATGGCCGGTTCCTGAGGAAGACATCTAGGATGTTGTCAAGTCTTGTTGGGAAAGTGAATATTTGAGATAGGCCCAACATGAAAAATGTGTCGAGGAAGAGTTTGTTTATCTGTTTGGTGTACTGGTGTTTCGATACTGTGTTTGTTTTTCATTAAATATCCAGGAGGTTTGTGTCTCCTGCAATCCACAGGGGGCTGTTTGGGAATTTCCTGGCTGTGTTGGATATGGCGTCACACAGAGAGGTTGAGTAGTCAGTGTTATTATCTGTGGGTCTGTAAATTCCAACTACTATAAGAGGAATGTGTGCCGTCTGGATTTTCACAGCAACCATCTCATGAGGTGTCATTACCGGTAACTGTTCAGCAACCAATCCAGTCTTGATGGCAATCATGACGCCACCATAGCTATCCACTTGGTATTTCCTGAAAGAAGGGTCGTATCCAGGCGGCATGAATTCACTGCAACTGACAGTGGGCTTCAACCAAGTTTCATATGCAACTATGACCTCAGGTTTTGCGCCGTCTATCATGAGGTGAATTTCTAGTTTCTTTGATTGACTGCATATTGACGTTAAGTAGCTGATGCTGCATTTGCTAGGAGGCTTTGACATTCGATCCATAATTAAATATCTGTATTGCGAGGTTCGTCGTAAGAAAAAAATGTCTAGATCTCGATTGACTACAAGGGAGATCATACGTGAAGGCGGTGGAGGATTAGACGGATTTCAAGATTAAGTCGTAGCGAACTAGGGCGACTAGATCATGTAACTCAGCGTCAATAAAAAGCCTGGATAGTACGAGGTGAGATATATTGGTAAGTGTTGATGTCCGGTTTCGGGAAATGCGAATTTTGATCTGACAGGCTTAGGTGCAAAATAAATGTTTACTTAGCTGATTTCATCATTTGGTTTTCAAATTTCTCCCATCCAGTTCTTTGTGTCGTAAATCATCTACGTGTTGATTTATGTAAAGAAGACTGCCTGTAAGTTTGTAAAAGTAACAAATTCTACCGGAGACCAAAGCAACAACATCACAGCTTGCGCCACCTGGCGACTACTAATCTCTTTGATCTAGAGATGGATTTAACTATAAAATATTAATATCGTTTCTTGCCATACAATGCGGGGGTAACTCAGCTAGTGAAACAAAATTGTGTTTTGTCCATGCGTTTGCAAACTGATCATCTACATTTCATGAAATATACAAACTTTATGAATGGCATTCCTCTGCAGACCTGCAGTTCACGGACAGAGGGCGAGGTAGTCTCAAGCTGAGGGCGATGGACCGCATCCAGAACATGGTCACGGTCTGGCTGATGGACACACAGGGCATAGAGCAGTGCAACAGAGGTGAGGGGTCACGTGACATGTCATACGACATCATCTAACGTGTTCTTTTGTTGTTTTTTCCAACTGTAAATAAAATGTTCTTTTTATCACAACTATGAAGTTGAATTTACATCAATGTTTTGACCACCATAGAATTGAGATGTGAGAAATTTGAGGACTTGATAATCCACTGGATTCTTTGTCTGTATGCCAGCCAAAGCTTTATAATTCAGCATGCTTTCAATTCCGTACATTATCCGTGAACTTTCTTAAGGTGGGAAAGGTGCCTATGACATTCTTGTTTTGATTTAATAAAATTAATAAATGTTTTGAAGATAATAAACTAAAAAGATTCTCAGACCCTGCGTAATATATTAAACAATACTCCAGACCAAAAATAATTTATTTTTTATGTTGTTTAGTGATATTTAAATGTGTTTAAAGACAATTTAAACATGTCAAAAATCACCCTAAAATGGCATTTTATTTTATTTAGAGAAATTCCCTGAAAGAAAAATTTGCATGTTTGTAAGTACAAATATGTTATTGAAATTCGTATGGGTTTTTTGTAAACAAATGCATATTACGTTTACTACAGCTTTATAAAAAAATGCTGCAATGTTGAAAGACAGCCAAAATCCGTACTGCATTTTTGGCATGACCCCTTCACCAAATGTAAAACCATCCTGTGCAATTTTGCGTAATCACAAGTCGAGTTCGTATGCCAAGTTACATTAAGTAAAACATCCGGGTTGTTACTGATAATACAAATGTAACCAGATGCACGTTTTTTTGCTTAGAAATGTGACTTCTTCACTGGCAGGTGGCTTATTTCAACACAATTTGACAGACACTTCTATTTTTCCTGCCAAGTTGGCCCTACAATCTGTATTTGTATTGACAAGTGTCTAATTATATCGGTTTATGAAGGGCCACGTGTTGAACTTGTTGTGGTAAACAAGATTGATTGACACCCACTGGGGTCAGTCATGTGTCATTGCAACTGGCTGCCAGAGGTCAACGTTGTTGCAGAAAAAACAAACCTATCACCAGTATTTGGTGATTTAACAGTGTGATGCATTTATGTAATTATAGTACAGCAGCATAGTGGCACGAGAATAACCAGACTATATGATCTGCATTCACAGCGAATTTATCTTTGTGTAATGTTTGAACTGGCCTGACATACATGTGATCGTCACTGATCGGCAGTTTCCAAGAAGCTGAAAAGGGACTTTCCACAAACACACTAAAAATACTAGTTTTTAAAGGACGGATTGGTGACATATGGTGGTGACATATGGAGGTGACATATGGTGGTGACATATGGTGGTGACATATGGTGGTGACATATGGTGGTAGTGCCACATTCTTTTTATAGTACACATGTTCGTACTGATACCAACTAATCTTCTATGAAGAAAAGATTAAAGAAATCAACTGACACGATATCAGCCCCCGCTACCTTAATTCTTGCCTAAAACATTGAAGATGTTTATTTCTGCCCCGTTTCCAGACCTTACCCAATTATAGAAGTTGTTTGAATTCGGGGTTGTGATAAAGAAGTTTTTTCTTTGTGCTTTGTTTGCAGATCTTGCCCATGTACAGGAGAAGTTGTTTGAGCTGGGAGGTCTCATAGAGAAGCTACAGACTCTGCCTCCGTGCTACATGTACGCCAATGGAGACCAGCTACCCAGGGTGAGAGCATCATATATGTCACTCAAATCATTTCTTACTAATCACTGTGTAGTTTTATCTACTAATTTTTCAACTCGCAATATCCTATTCTGTGTCTCGTTATTAACACTTTCTCTGACACAAGTTATTCTGCAAGAATGAACTTCAAATTTGTTGTCATATCTTGTGGGTGGGGTACAATTGAGGGCGACAAAAGAGAAATAACGTGTGTGTAAGCAATGTAAACAACTATAGTTAAGAGACGACGACGTTGTAGAGATGGGTGAGAGCACCGTATTGTGTACAACGTTAATTCTTCACTAGATTACTAGTATTTTTTTAAACTTACATTTTTTATGCATATCTATAAGTATGGAGAGTTTTGTGTAAAATAGTGATTTGATATCCCATTTTTTTACATGTACCCCGGTATACACACACACACACACACACACACACAAGTGTTTTTATATGAAATAAGAATCTGTTCTATTTTCTAAGACTTCTTCATTTTAATGTTCTGCGTGTCTCTTGACCTGTCCACTCTTAGATGTCTGTGTGTTTCCGTGTGGCTCCAGCTGTCTGACTTAGGTACCCCTGTCATGAGGAAAAATAAATCCACCAAACGACAACTCAGCAAGACGGCAAAGAAAGAAAAGAAAGTCAATCGTCTCCCAGTAAGTCACAAAGAACATGAATGAAAAATAAATTACGCCAATAGAAAAGAGCTCATTCAATGCCCCCATGTATATCTTGATCTTCAGTATAACCACAACCAGTATGTTGTTCCATTCTAAAAGCACACATAAAATATTTTGTGATGTACAATTTGGTACAGTGTATTTTGTTGTAAATCAAAATTGTTTGTTGTAAATCTAAATTATCTTGTTATAAATCTTCTTTTTAAAATGTCCGTCAGCAAATGTTATCTATGCCATTATTTAGCATGTTAATTTGACAATAAATAAAACGAAAATGGGTCAGCTGGCTTTTTGGGTTATCCAATATAAGGGTGACATTCTAAATATTATTACTGTCATTTTATATTGATTTTTAGAAGTGTCTTACTGAATAAAATAAAATCATCAGAAGCAAGTGAATCATCCACAAATCAGGTAATCAGGGCAGTAGGTTCTGTTGGTTTTGTTTCAGGTCGTTCTCATCTAATAGGACTTTATTTTCACAGCAGTTGGTGACATGGCTGGAGTTCCGTACATTTATATTAATGGCTAAAATGAATAAGGTCCTCTATATAGAGCAGAACCCAGTGGTGCAGTGACTAAAGACTCTCGACCAAGAGAACTTGGGTTTGAATCCTGTGCTGCTGTGTCGAACCTTGGGCAAGTTTGTTCACTCTACATTGCTCCAGTTCACTCAGCTCTATGAATAAGTACCTGGCTATAGACAGTGGTGGATATATGTGTATGAATAGTCTCCACATATTAATTGCATCCTGGCTGAAAACTTTCCAGAGAAGTCACGTTAGGTCTGCCAGGGAGAGAAGTGTAAAGTGCTTTGAGCAGTCCTGATGACAGGATACTGCGCTATATAAGAACTTACCTTTACTCCATAGACCTGTGTCTGCCTGTAGGTGCCAGAGAACCAGCCGAGTCTGCCATCGTCAGTCCACCTCAGCTCATCCAACCCTAACCTGCTGTCTCATGAGTTGGACTGGAACCACCCCGCAGACATGCCCACCAACGACTTCCTCGTGTCAGGCCACAGTGCACGCATACAGGAGCTCAAGTACCGTGACGACTTCCTCACCACCGCCAAGACAGGTGACTGTAGGATCCCTACGCCATAACTAACATTCTCAACTCAGTACCTGCACTATTAATGACAAACCTACCTTTGTTCATGTCTTCACTGAAGAGTTAAGTCCATTGACATCCAGTGCTTGCTACACCTGCAAAACCTCCAGAATGCAGAGTCCACTCCCCGTCTCCCGCTCTATCCTCCCCTCCCGCTCCCACAGTGTTCATATTTTCACTTCACACAGCCTCAGCCGCAGTCTTCCTTAATCCTTCAATGCACTGTTCTTCTTCCATTCATTCAACATGTTCCACTTTTGTGAACGGACTCATGAAAACTTCTCCTGAAACTCGCCTTATGGAAATGTTGACCATATGTCATGGGGAAATATTGCTCACATGAAATTACTTACACAAGAGAAAAGGGCACCTTTTCACGAATGTGGAAGAAGAAATTGCTCAAATGCAACCTTATCATTTCAGAATCAATTAAAAATAAACCATTTTACTTGCTTGGAAATAATAATAAATGCATATGAAGAGATGTGTGGACTAGTGGTAATCCCTGCAGTTATGTTCATGTTTACATAAGAGATCTGTGGACTAGTGGTAATCCCTGCAGTTATGTTCATGTTTACATAAGAGATGTGTGGACTAGTGGTAATCCCTGCAGTTATGTTCATGTTTACATAAGCATTATCAGTGTATTTGTATATTGTTTTGTTACTTCTAGTGCATGAAGTGTTACGATCTCTACAACGCACAATGACAACAGAGCGAGAAAGATTAAAACACGCTTGTGAGCAGCACAACCTAAGTGTGCCCACTAGCTCCACCTATGTACAACAACTTCGTCAGGCTCTCTCGGAGGTAACCAGGGCACTAAGCAATGTGATTATGTTATTTACGGTTCATATGATTACTAGGAGTCTATAAACTGTTATTTTATGTTCTGAGATCTTTGAAAATCAGACCCTGGTAACAATAATTGTTTATGTTTAAATTTATATTTGCATTTTTTAAATAAATATACTTAATTAATCAACAATTTAAGATCAATAGTTTTTTAAAGTCCATTTGCATGTGTGTCATAAATTTGGATTCAGTTTCAGTTCGCTGTTCTTAGAAAGCAGTGATCACTAATCATCTTAGATCTTGACAAAAACTGCACAGAGTGAACAGGTTTAGTCACTGCTTTTAATATTTTGTGTTTTTGTTTCATAGGCCCAGAAAAGGAATGAGGATTATGAAGCGAGGTTGTCACGGATACACGTAGAGTCAAGTGTAACTGGTGCCATGGTAACACAGTCGTTGTTTCAACATCCATCAGTGGACAAGGTACTACTTGGATAAGAGCAAATAACATTTACACATCGTCGTATCAAGAATTCCTTTGACTAGAAATTGGAGAGAGGTCCATACGTAATTATATGTAATCTGTCAATGGTAAATAAATATTGAAAACAACTAAGATATAACAGAATTAACAATTCTTTCAAGTAGTTCACCTGAGCATATCCATAAAGTAGTTCGCCTGAGCTTAGAGAAGTAGTTCAGCTTCTACTAAATGTCCTTGATAGCTGGGAAGTAGTTATGCTGGTCCAATCTGGAACGTTTTACCGGGACTAACATAGAAACCCTGTGACACACAAAAGTTTTATGGAATCTGTATATTAATATGCTAACTTTGGAAGACTGTAAGTGTATCTCCTCCTACTGTATGCTAACTTTGGAAGACTGTAAGTGTATCTCCTCCTTCTGTATGCTAACTTTGGAATATTGTAAGTGTATCTCCTCCTTCTGTATGCTAACTTTGGAAGATTGTAAGTGTATCTCCTCCTTCTGTATGCTAACTTTGGAAGACTGTAAGTGTATCTCCTCCTACTGTATGCTAACTTTGGAAGATTATAAGTGTATCTCCTACTGTATGCTAACTTTGGAAGACTGTAAGTGTATCTCCTCCTACTGTATGCTAACTTTGGAAGATTGTAAGTGTATATCCTCCTTCTGTATGCTAACTTCTGAAGACTGTAAGTGTATCTCCTTCTGTATGCTAACTTTGGAAGACTGTAAGTGTATCTCCTCTTTCTGTATGCTAACTTTGGAAGACTGTAAGTACATCATCTCTTTCTGTATGCTAACTTTGGAAGACTGTAAGTGTATCTCCTCTTTCTGTTTGCTAACATTGGAAGACTAAGTGTATTTCCTCTTTCTGTTTGCTAACTTTGGAAGACTGGAAGTGTATCTCCTCTTTCTGTATGCTAACATTGGAAGACTAAGTGTATCTCCTCTTTCTGTATGCTAACTTTGGAAGACTGTAAGTGTATCTCCTCTTTCTGTATGCTAACTTTGAAAGACTAAGTGTATCTCCTCTTTTTGTATGCTAACTTTGGAAGACTGGAAGTGTATCTCCTCTTTCTGTTTGCTAACTTTGGAAGATTGTAAGTGTATCTCCTCCTTCTGTATGCTAACTTTGGAAGACTGCAAGTGTATCTCCTCCTTCTGTATGCTAACTTTGGAAGATTGTAAGTGTATCTCCTCCTTCTGTATGCTAACTTTGGAAGATTGTAAGTGTATCTCCTCCTTCTGTATGCTAACTTTGGAAGACTGTAAGTGTATCTCCTCCTACTGTATGCTAACTTTGGAAGATTGTAAGTGTATCTCCCCCTTCTGTATGCTAACTTTGGAAGACTGCAAGTGTATCTCCTCCTTCTGTATGCTAACTTTGGAAGATTGTAAGTGTATCTCCTCCTGTATGCTAACTTTGGAAGATTGTAAGTGTATCTCCTCCTTCTGTATGCTAACTTTGGAAGACTGTAAGTGTATCTCCTCCTACTGTATGCTAACTTTGGAAGATTGTAAGTGTATCTCCTACTGTATGCTAACTTTGGAAGACTGTAAGTGTATCTCCTCCTACTGTATGCTAACTTTGGAAGATTGTAAGTGTATATCCTCCTTCTGTATGCTAACTTCGGAAGACTGTAAGTGTATCTCCTTCTGTATGCTACCTTTGGAAGACGGTAAGTGTATCTCTTCTTTCTGTATGCTAACTTTGGAAGAATAAGTGTATCTCCTCTTTCTGTATGCTAATTTTGGAAGACTGGAAGTACATAATCTCTTTCTGTATGCTAACTTTGGAAGATTGTAAGTGTATCTCCTCCTTCTGTATGCTAACTTTGGAAGACTGTAAGTGTACATCCTCCTTCTGTATGCTAACTTTGGAAGACTAAGTGTATCTCCTTCTGTATGCTAACTTTGGAAGACTGTAAGTGTATCTCCTCTTTCTGTATGCTAACTTTGGAAGACTGTAAGTACATCATCTCTTTCTGTATGCTAACTTTGGAAGACTGTAATTGTATCTCCTCTTTCTGTATGCTAACTTTGGAAGATTGTAAGTGTATCTCCTCCTTCTGTATGCTAACTTTGGAAGATTGTAAGTGTATCTCCTCCTTCTGTATGCTAACTTTGGAAGACTGTAAGTGTATCTCCTCCTACTGTATGCTAACTTTGGAAGATTGTAAGTGTATCTCCTACTGTATGCTACCTTTGGAAGACTGTAAGTGTATCTCCTCCTACTGTATGCTAACTTTGGAAGATTGTAAGTGTATATCCTCCTTCTGTATGCTAACTTCGGAAGACTGTAAGTGTATCTCCTTCTGTATGCTAACTTTGGAAGACTGTAAGTGTATCTCTTCTTTCTGTATGCTAACTTTGGAAGACTAAGTGTATCTCCTCTTTCTGTATGCTAATTTTGGAAGACTGGAAGTACATCATCTCTTTCTGTATGCTAACTTTGGAAGATTGTAAGTGTATCTCCTCCTTCTGTATGCTAACTTTGGAAGACTGTAAGTGTATATCCTCCTTCTGTATGCTAACTTTGGAAGACTGTAAGTGTATCTCCTTCTGTATGCTAACTTTGGAAGACTGTAAGTGTATCTCCTCTTTCTGTATGCTAACTTTGGAAGACTGTAAGTACATCATCTCTTTCTGTATGCTAACTTTGGAAGACTGTAAGTGTATCTCCTCTTTCTGTATGCTAACTTTGGAAGATTGTAAGTACATCATCTCTTTCTGTATGCTAACTTTGGAAGACTGTAAGTGTATCTCCTCTTTCTGTTTGCTAACATTGGAAGACTAAGTGTATTTCCTCTTTCTGTTTGCTAACTTTGGAAGACTGGAAGTGTATCTCCTCTTTCTGTATGCTAACATTGGAAGACTAAGTGTATCTCCTCTTTCTGTATGCTAACTTTGGAAGACTGTAAGTGTATCTCCTTTTTCTGTATGCTAACTTTGAAAGACTAAGTGTATCTCCTCTTTTTGTATGCTAACTTTGGAAGACTAAGTGTATCTCCTCTTTCTGTTTGCTAACTTTGGAAGACTGGAAGTGTATCTCCTCCTACTGTATGCTAACTTTGGAAGATTGTAAGTGTATCTCCTCCTTCTGTATGCTAACTTTGGAAGACTGCAAGTGTATCTCCTCCTTCTGTATGCTAACTTTGGAAGATTGTAAGTGTATCTCCTCCTACTGTATGCTAACTTTGGAAGATTGTAAGTGTATCTCCTACTGTATGCTAACTTTGGAAGACTGTAAGTGTATCTCCTCCTACTGTATGCTAACTTTGGAAGATTGTAAGTGTATATCCTCCTTCTGTATGCTAACTTCGGAAGACTGTAAGTGTATCTCCTTCTGTATGCTAACTTTGGAAGACTGTAAGTGTAACTCTTCTTTCTGTATGCTAAATTTGGAAGACTAAGTGTATCTCCTCTTTCTGTATGCTAATTTTGGAAGACTGTATGTACATCATCTCTTTCTGTATGCTAACTTTGGAAGACTGTAAGTGTATATCCTCCTTCTGTATGCTAACTTTGGAAGACTGTAAGTGTATCTCCTCTTTCTGTATGCTAACTTTGGAAGACTGTAAGTACATCATCTCTTTCTGTATGCTAACTTTGGAAGACTGTAAGTGTATCTCCTTCTGTATGCTAACTTTGGAAGACTGTAAGTGTATCTCCTCTTTCTGTATGCTAACTTTGGAAGACTGTAAGTACATCATCTCTTTCTGTATGCTAACTTTGGAAGACTGTAATTGTATCTCCTCCTTCTGTATGCTAACTTTGGAAGATTGTAAGTACATCATCTCTTTCTGTATGCTAACTTTGGAAGACTGTAAGTGTATCTCCTCTTTCTGTTTGCTAACATTGGAAGAGTAAGTGTATTTCTTCTTTCTGTTTGCTAACTTTGGAAGACTGGAAGTGTATCTCCTCTTTCTGTATGCTAACATTGGAAGACTAAGTGTATCTCCTCTTTCTGTATGCTAACTTTGGAAGACTGTAAGTGTATCTCCTCTTTCTGTATGCTAACTTTGAAAGACTAAGTGTATCTCCTCTTTTTGTATGCTAACTTTGGAAGACTAAGTGTATCTCCTCTTTCTGTTTGCTAACTTTGGAAGACTGGAAGTGTATCTCCTCTTTCTGTATGCTAACTTTGGAAGGCTGGAAGTGTATCTCCTCTTTCTATATGCTAACTTTGGAAGACTGGAAGTGTATCTCCTCTTTCTGTATGCTAACTTTGGAAGACTGGAAGTGTATCTCCTCTTTCTGTATGCTAACTTTGGAAGACTTTGATCTACCAAAAGTATATAGTTGAAAAATAAAATGAGAACAAGTTTAAACTGCTGTAGTGGTAACAATTGCTGCCCTTGGTATGTTGCTCCATGGCTGGGTGTTTGCTAGTGCATTGTCAATGCCAGTGAAATATGAGTAAGTAAATCACCTGCTTACACTGAGTATGAACATTACAGGAGGAGCCATTAGTGGCGGCCTCGGGGGTGTGGGAAAGTGGCTCTGTCCAAGAGTTCTTTGATGCCCATGAGTACATCAGCTCCAGCGGAGAGTCGTCAGAGGTATGGATGTTTGTTGAAATGCACACTTGAAAATGTGAATTCTAAAAATCAAATGAATTTCATGCAAATGCAAATATTTCATGCAAACCTGTAAATCAAAGTAATGTGGCAGCATTTAAATTAAATTGAATCAGACTGGATTGGATATTAGCTATGAGGCAGTGAACAAAATTTAAGATATTGATTTGTAATGAAAATAATGATAGAAATGTTTTGTTCCCACTCAAGAAAGGTAGAACTAGAGAAGCCAGTTTGATGTTGGTGGAGTAACGACAGTGTATGTTGGATATCAGAAGATATTCATTCTCACAAAGAATTCTAAATGAATGGAAATTATCTACTGATTGTGTAAGTGGTGGCAATGTGAATATGTTTACGAACACTGACAAATATCTCAGAAGGGCGGGCTACACATTGATATAAAAATATTGGGACTTTTGATAAGTGAAAGACTTCCTTGACCAGTTGTCATCTTGGATGTTTGCTCTCGTACCTGGTTAACACTTGTTGAACCCCCACATGTGTCTTCCATCAGGTGTCAGATGAAGAGGAAGTGTCCAGCGACATCTCAGACACAGAGAACACAGCCGCCACTAATGGTAGGGCTAGAAGAACTGGTCCATTCTTTTTAATTTGGTTTAGGTTAACCCAGAATGCACCTTTAATGGGACAGTTATAGTCCTAATCAGTGATCACGGTCAAAATATTGATTTTTCCCAATTTAAATTTTACACTGTATATTTATTGCTGCTGTATTTTTTTGGCAATCACTAGATAAAAACATCACGTCAGCATTGGTCTATTTTTTAACCCTCTGGTTCTTGTTCCCTCCAGTGACTGGACTTGATCCCCGGTGGAACGTGAGATATGCCAAGTAGACAGTCTTTATTACTACAGCAGTGTCGTTGCTGACTATACAGGGACCAATAGCAGTATATGGATGGATGTAAATGTACTTATATTGTTATGTTTCTGCAGCGGAGGAGAACATACAGATGATGGACCTTCAGACCGGGCGACGGTCCAAGTTGCCGGCCCCCAAAGCTGACACAGGGGACGTGAGTCTGTGGAGCCTACTCTGTCGAAACATTGGCAAGGACCTCTCAAAGATCTCAATGCCCGTCACTCTCAATGAACCTCTCAATATGCTACAGGTGAGAAACTTAACAAACCTCTCAATAGGCTTCAGGTGAGACACTTAACAAAACTCATTTCAATATGATTTATTTGCAAAGCAGTTACCACTGTTGAAAGTAACATTATGCAAAACATGCTTCATGCACAAACTGGGCAAAAATAGGTGCCATCAGTTCACTTCTCATGGAATCCTTCGAAGTACATTAACACAAACAAATATTGCATCAGTTAGCACGTCCAGGAACATGATATTATCTGTATGCTTGTCTGCCTCCTTATTATCACCAGCATGAAGTAAATTAGCATAATATCCTTCAAGCCTTGTCAAAATTCAGTGATTTTCCCAACTTGTCTGTTATCTTTGTGTTTGATTTACAACAGGTTTTCTCATTCTGCATTGAACCAATTACAGTACTGATTTGGTGATACATTTTTCGAAAGCCGATAAAACAAACTACCAAGGTGATTTCTCCATGATTCCCTTTGATGACAAGACACTGATGTCATTCAGTGTTACTGTTACAAGAGTCCTGTATGGTATTGTTACAGAGACTCTGTGAGGAATTGGAGTACAGTGTTACTGTTACAAGAGCCCTGTATGGTATTGTTACAGAGACTCTGTGAGGAGTTGGAGTACAGTGTTACTGTTACAAGAGTCCTGTATGGTATTGTTACAGAGACTCTGTGAGGAATTGGAGTACAGTGTTACTGTTACAAGAGCCCTGTATGGTATTGTTACAGAGACTCTGTGAGGAATTGGAGTACAGTGTTACTGTTACAAGAGCCCTGTATGATGTTGTTACAGAGACTCTGTGAGGAGTTGGAGTACAGTGTTACTGTTACAAGAGCCCTGTATGATGTTGTTACAGAGACTCTGTGAGGAGTTGGAGTACAGTGTTACTGTTACAAGAGCCCTGTATGATGTTGTTACAGAGACTCTGTGAGGAATTGGAGTACAGTGTTACTGTTACAAGAGTCCTGTATGGTATTGTTACAGAGACTCTGTGAGGAATTGGAGTACAGTGTTACTGTTACAAGAGCCCTGTATGATGTTGTTACAGAGACTCTGTGAGGAATTGGAGTACAGTGTTACTGTTACAAGAGCCCTGTATGATGTTGTTACAGAGACTCTGTGAGGAGTTGGAGTACAGTGTTACTGTTACAAGAGCCCTGTATGATGTTGTTACAGAGACTCTGTGAGGAGTTGGAGTACAGTGTTACTGTTACAAGAGCCCTGTATGATGTTGTTACAGAGACTCTGTGAGGAATTGGAGTACAGTGTTACTGTTACAAGAGTCCTGTATGGTATTGTTACAGAGACTCTGTGAGGAATTGGAGTACAGTGTTACTGTTACAAGAGCCCTGTATGATGTTGTTACAGAGACTCTGTGAGGAGTTGGAGTACAGTGTTACTGTTACAAGAGCCCTGTATGATGTTGTTACAGAGACTCTGTGAGGAGTTGGAGTACAGTGTTACTGTTACAAGAGCCCTGTATGATGTTGTTACAGAGACTCTGTGAGGAGTTGGAGTACAGTGAGCTCCTGGACAAGGCAGCGGAGACAGATGACCCCTACCAGAGAATGGTGAGCTTCTACAACAATATTGTCAAGTGTCAGTTTTGTCTAACAAGATTGCTGCAAATTTGGCATATGTATTGAGTGGCAAAACATGGAGGCGAGGGCTTGGCAGGTGCTGTTGAAGAGAGAGTATTGCTTATTGGGAACTAATACCAATTAAGTGACATGGACACCATCCCGCAAGGGAGCAAGGGGAAGTAGAATTAAGACAAACATGCATTTTTGTAAATTTTCAGTGAAGAATGTTTGTTGCTGGTAAGTCCTGTTTGTATTTGTGATAAAGTGCGACACAATAGCCTCCATGTTTAGGGTGTGATAGCATAGTGGTTAAAATGTTGGAGGACAGCGGTCAAATACTTCAGCCTGGTCTCTATACTGGCTCTGTTCTTGCAGCCAAATAAATTAATACTTGGTTTTAGACAGTGGTGGATATATCTGAATGAACAGTCTTTGTGCAGTACTTGATGTCTGTTTGAATGTCAAATTGATGTTTGAAGTAAATGGCATACCAATGGGTGTTGTGTAAAATGCATTGCGTAGTCCTAAAGAATACACTGCTATATAAGAACCTGTAGGAATACGAATATGTTTATTTCATAAACAATTGGTACATATAAATAGGTATAAACGTAACTTTACCTACTACAGTTGAGCTGTCTAACTAGTGTAAAAGTTCAGTGTCTGTATCTACCACTGCTGCCTGTGCCACAGGTGCTGGTGGCTGCCTTCAGTGCGAGTCCCTATGCTGCCACCTACTACAGGGCTGGCCAGAAGCCCTTCAACCCTCTCCTTGGTGAGACGTATGAGTGTATACGCGAGGACAAGGGCTGGAGCTTTGTGTCGGAGCAGGTCAGCCACCACCCTCCGATCTCTTCCTGCTACTGCGAGTCCAAGAACTTCGTCTTCTGGCAAGGTATGTCACGAATGCATCAAGCGATGGCCAAGCTACGGATTTCCCCTTTGTATTTTATTAGTTAGAACTTCAGTTATTCTTAACAATGATTCCCCCAAAATGTGTGGTTTTCTAACTTTACTGTTGTCCGTTATAAATTTTATAGATCTTCACTTCAAAAGAAATTCAAATTAGAAAGTCTGTTATTAGTATTGTTCTCCTTTTTACCTATGAGTTGAAGGGTAAATTTGGGTCTTCAGTAGTTTTTCAGTAACATCTGGAGTTAGGCAAGAGATGGAAAATATGTGGTAGTACACTCTTTGTAATCACCTGTTTGTACAGTGTCACTATTATTTCTGCAGCAGCTGTTTTGGCTTCAAGTTGGTTTCGTGGGAGAGAGAGGTTGTTAGCTGTTCCATTTATCATCATACATTGAGTAGACAGAGCTATATATATGATGGACAGATGACAGTGTATAAGGGTGAAGACATAGAATAGTAATTGTAGTATGACAGCTGACGTTACGCAAAGGCAAGTTCCGTGTAGCTGGAGGTTTGAGGTAAAAATATCTATATATATATTTATTTAGATCCTTCCACTACAAGTGTAACTTGTTCTTTTGCAGACATTCGCATCAAAAGCAAGTTCTGGGGCAAGTCTCTTGAGATCCAACCAGTCGGAATTGTCAATGTCAAACTGCCAAAGTAAGTCACATGTCCGTGTCTTCAGAATAGTCAGTGTATGACTGCATAAACTGTAAAATCTTGAAGGATATGGAAGGTTCAGACTCTTTTTTGTTGTGCATCCAAATAACACACCCTAACTTTACATCCTGTTTTGTTCAAAATCTAAGTGAAGAGAATGACTACAATGTGTATGGAGTATGATAAAACAGGGTTAACGTGAAATCTTGAGGCCATCGTACTAGATGTCACTGTGACTGTGTAAGTTGACCACATATTATGGCTGCTAGGTACAATGAACACTACACGTGGAACAAGGTGACGACGTGTATACACAACCTGCTGGGGGGGCAACGGTGGGTCGACCACTACGGAGAGGCCGTCATAGAGAACCAGTCTTCTCGCATCAAGTGCAAGCTAACATACGCAAAGGTAACTCACTGGAACCTACTCGGTACAGGCAGGTGGTTTACAATGGGGTTTGTGATTGACCATGGTGAAGATCAACATTGCATTGACAGTTGAATATATTGCAGTCAGAAGTATCAGGGATGTGGAAGTGTAGCACAGTGGGGAGCGATGGTCGAGTAGTAGAGCACCAAACTTGAGGGGACTGAGGTTCAAATCCTACTACTGACTACCATTTCAAAATTTGGGCAATTTAATTCACCCCACTTTGCCAGTGTCTTTCGGAAGAGACACAGTTGGTCCCTCCTACCTGGTGTCGTAGAAAGTAGAAGATATCACACAGCAGGTAAATGTGTAACCTGCTGTGGACTCACTAAATCTGTAGAAGGAAAACTCTTAAGACAAGCCACTTATATGTTAGCCCTAAATAAGGTCATTTGGAGTTAATGTCATAAGTCATATCAGTTAGTATGCCAAATTCCTATTCGAGAAGGGTTCTTTTTACCTGGTATAAACTGCCATGTTTATAAATTAGGTGTCTTAGCACATTAAGTTTGATTGGCATAAAGATTGGTGTTTGAATGAACACATAAACCAAGGGGTGAAGTGTAAAGTTCTTTAACAGTCCCAAATGCCTAATACCCTGCTATATGAGACCTTGTTGTTGTGTTACAGTGCAGCTACTGGTCTGAGAAGAGACATGAGGTGTACGGCAGTATAACAGCGCCTGATGACACGGTTGTGCATCACTTGTTCGGCCGATGGAACGAAGGAATCTACTGCGGCAACGCTCCGTCGGCCAAGTGTGTCTGGCGGCCAGGTGAGCACAGTTACTTCTTATTCAACCCAACAGCCCCTTCTTCATCCCCTTCTTCATTCCCTTCATCCCTTGCAGCATGGGACCATGTCAATTGCTCTGCTCTACCCTCTGTGCGCACTATGAATTGTCTCCATCTCTCATGATCGTGTGCCATTCTCTCCCACTGTTCATCCCTTCCTTCTCTTCTAAAATCTCTGTCATCACTTTGTCTTCCATCTTACTTTCTGTCTTCTTCTACAACTTTCTTGTTTTCTGTCAACCTCATAAACCTGTTTTTACTGAGATGGTTTACATTGCGGTTTATACCAACAAATACTGCCATTGCCATACTGCATTAACCCATACAACCCTCCTTCTGTTACAGGTTCGATGCCCGAGGACTTTGAGATGTACTACGGCTTTACTCGGTTCGCCATCGAACTGAACGAGACGGATCCAGATCAAGTCCACCTGTATCCTCCCACAGACACACGATTCAGATCAGACCAACGGTAAGCAGCGCCTCCACTTCCTCTAGCCAAGTCTTCTTTTACGTGTTTGTCTTGAATCATGGTTGGGTTTCTTTGACTGCTAAATGGTTTACACAGGATGGTTGTACAAAACATATGCGTGTTTTATATAATAATAATAATGTTTCTTTCAAACAAAAGTCCATATGTATACATCAAATACAAGTAAAAATAATAAAAAGATATAGACACGTTATGGAATAAAAAATAGTTGGTTAATAATAAAAATAATATGTTCTGTGATTGTTCCAAGCTATTTGAACTATCCACTGATCAGTTTGTGATGGTTTATGTAATAATGTACAGTAGAAGAAAACATGCAAAGTTATGTAACCTTTGTCAAGCGTCCAGTACTAATATCTCCTAAGACAATCCCCTGCAAGTTTGTGTCTGTGACACGTAATATCTCCTAAGACAATCCCCTGCAAGTTTGTGTCTGTGACACGTAATATCTCCTAAGACAATCCCCTGCAAGTTTGTGTCTGTGACACGTAATATCTCCTAAGACAATCCCCTGCAAGTTTGTGTCTGTGACACGTAATATCTCCTAAGACAATCCCCTGCAAGTTTGTGTCTGTGACACGTAATATCTCCTAAGACAATCCCCTGCAAGTTTGTGTCTGTGACATGTAATATCTCCTAAGACAATCCCCTGCAAGTTTGTGTCTGTGACACGTAATATCTCCTAAGACAATCCCCTGCAAGTTTGTGTCTGTGACACGTAATATCTCCTAAGACAATCCCCTGCAAGTTTGTGTCTGTGACATGTAATATCTCCTAAGACAATCCCCTGCAAGTTTGTGTCTGTGACACGTAATATCTCCTAAGACAATCCCCTGCAAGTTTGTGTCTGTGACACGTAATATCTCCTAAGACAATCCCCTGCAAGTTTGTGTCTGTGACACGTAATATCTCCTAAGACAATCCCCTGCAAGTTTGTGTCTGTGACACGTAATATCTCCTAAGACAATCCCCTGCAAGTTTGTGTCTGTGACACGTAATATCTCCTAAGACAATCCCCTGCAAGTTTGTGTCTGTGACACGTAATATCTCCTAAGACAATCCCCTGCAAGTTTGTGTCTGTGACACGTAATATCTCCTAAGACAATCCCCTGCAAGTTTGTGTCTGTGACACGTAATATCTCCTAAGACAATCCCCTGCAAGTTTGTGTCTGTGACACGTAATATCTCCTAAGACAATCCCCTGCAAGTTTGTGTCTGTGACACGTAATATCTCCTAAGACAATCCCCTGCAAGTTTGTGTCTGTGACACGTAATATCTCCTAAGACAATCCCCTGCAAGTTTGTGTCTGTGACACGTAATATCTCCTAAGACAATCCCCTGCAAGTTTGTGTCTGTGACATGTAATATCTCCTAAGACAATCCCCTGCAAGTTTGTGTCTGTGACACGTAATATCTCCTAAGACAATCCCCTGCAAGTTTGTGTCTGTGACACGTAATATCTCCTAAGACAATCCCCTGCAAGTTTGTGTCTGTGACATGTAATATCTCCTAAGACAATCCCCTGCAAGTTTGTGTCTGTGACACGTAATATCTCCTAAGACAATCCCCTGCAAGTTTGTGTCTGTGACACGTAATATCTCCTAAGACAATCCCCTGCAAGTTTGTGTCTGTGACACGTAATATCTCCTAAGACAATCCCCTGCAAGTTTGTGTCTGTGACACGTAATATCTCCTAAGACAATCCCCTGCAAGTTTGTGTCTGTGACACGTAATATCTCCTAAGACAATCCCCTGCAAGTTTGTGTCTGTGACACGTAATATCTCCTAAGACAATCCCCTGCAAGTTTGTGTCTGTGACACGTAATATCTCCTAAGACAATCCCCTGCAAGTTTGTGTCTGTGACACGTAATATCTCCTAAGACAATCCCCTACAAGTTTGTGTCTGTGACACGTAATATCTCCTAAGACAATCCCCTGCAAGTTTGTGTCTGTGACACGTAATATCGAACTAAGGTCTTGATTGCTTAGTTTCCTACCTATAACCATGAAGACCTTCATCTAGAGCCACTTACCAAATACAGAGTGATTAATTCTGGACATTAATGTATTTTTGCTAGTAATAATGTTGCATTGTAAAAAATTGTGTTTACCTGTGTGTGTTGTTCCTGTTGTAATCAGCCAGGTGTGTTGTACCTGTTGAATTAGCCGGGTCTGTTGACCTGTTGTAATCAGCCAGGAGTGTTGTCCAGTTGTTATCAGCCAGGTCTGTTGTAATCAGCCAGGTGTGTTGTCATGTTGTAATCATCCAGGTGTGTTGTCATGTTGTACTCAGCCAGCCCTGTGTGTTGTCCTGTTGTAATCAGCCAGGTGTGTTGTCTTGTTGTAATCAGCCAGGTGTATTATGTTGTAATAAGATGGGTGTGTTGTCGTGTTGTAATAAGCCAGGTGTGTTGTGTTGTAATCAGGTATGTTGTAATGAGCCAAGTGTGTAATCATCCTATTGTAATCAGCCATGTGTGTTGTGTTGTAATCAGCCAGACGTGTTGTCCTGGTGTAATCAGCTGGGTATCTTGTCCTGTTGTAATCAGCCAGGTGTGTTGTCATGTTGTAATCAGCCTGGTGACTTGTTCTGTTGTAATCAGCCAGGTGTGTTGTCCTGATGTAATCACCCGGGTGTGTTGTCCTGTTGTAATCAGCTCGGTATGTTTTCCTGTTGTA
Organism: Escarpia spicata; assembly: GCA_963995525.1. Taxonomy (NCBI): domain Eukaryota; kingdom Metazoa; phylum Annelida; class Polychaeta; order Sabellida; family Siboglinidae; genus Escarpia; species Escarpia spicata. Next base: position 61,634,270 of record OZ023212.1, read on the forward strand.
ATCAGCCAGGTGTGTTGTCCTGTTGTAATCAGCCTGGTGACTTGTCCTGTTGTAATCAGCCAGGTGTGTTGTCCTGTTGTAGGCTGCTGGAGGAAGGGAAGATTCAAGAGGCAGAGAATGCCAAGTTGCATGTCGAGAAACAACAACGGGATCGTCGGAAACAGCGGGAAGCTGACGGGTCCTCCTACACCCCGATGTGGTTCTTGTACGTCTCCTGCATTATTCGGATAGACTCCTTTTCAATATTTATCAGTGGCTATGTTTCTCTGCTCTGTCATTGTGTTTTCTTATAAGGTTAAATCTTAAATTTAATGTTTTCGATCATCCCGTTTTAGAATCATTTCACGACAAATCAAACCTGTCTGGTATCCACTATGATACGCTAGCATGCTTGAACAAATGTGTTATTTAGTATTGATGAAATTAACAGGCAAGCAACATTATTTTCAACTGGGCCCAGTCAAAATTTAACAAAAAGAGCAGAACTTATGTACTATAAAATATAGGTCTTCATACTTTCACCACTTGCTTGATCTAACAACCAGAGTAAATTTGTTGATGTTTTTAACAAAGGTATGCAGACTTATATACCGACAGCACATATCACCTGAAGTGTTTGTGTGTTTGTTGTTGACAATAATTGGATCCTTGTAACGTGAGTATGATGTGTGATGACAAGATTGGATCCTTGTAACGTGAGTATGATGTGTGATGACAAGATTGGATCCTTCTAACATGACGTGTGATGACAAGATTGGTGTTTGTGTTTCAGGTCCCCAGAAGAAGCCGAGACTGAATTATGTTCCTACACGGGCAAATACTGGGTCAAACGCAAAGATCCCGGCTTCATGAAGATGACATTCCCAAAACTCTGGTAGTTCATTGGCTGCAGGTGCTAGTCATGTGACCAGAAGTGTCTCATTTGCCATGGTGATGTTAGTTCAGCTGTCGCATGGTATATGAATCAAAGGGTGGTGTAAAATTACGTCCTGAACATGTTAAGATTGTTAAAGCGACCTGTTCGGTTCATCTTGTGAGATGTGTTTAGCTTTACAGTTATTATTTTTAAATAAAAATTGTGGCTTTCAATTTGGTTTAAATGAATTAGCAGAGCCATTTGTAGGTGCAACAAAATGATGATCACTTGGCAACAGCACACTAGAATGAACAACAGGTTTAACAATTATGACGCACACTTGGACACCATACAGTCTCTACAGGCCGTTTTAACTTGGGGTTCTCTTAGTATATACAATATGTATTGGTACATTTTGTTACATATCAGCCGTCTGTGTCATTCAAGTTACCATCGAACCGTGGGCAGGTTTTGCTGTGCAGAACCAGCGTCTGTGTTCGGTCTTGTTGGAAGGTTCCTTTCCATTGTGTGTAGTCAAGTCCAACTTATGTAGCAGGTGAAAAGTAACACGTCCACAAATTTAATTTTGTCAAAAGTGTAAATGAATTTAATCATTAATGTTATGCTTGGCTGGCCAAGAAACTGTAGATACCGTAGGAATTTGCCGCGGGTGTGAAGTGTATATTTCTAAACGTCTCCTAATGATGCTCTGACAGTGAGAGGAGAGTGTGATTTGAGAGCTGATGGGAGGCTGAATTTTTCTGAAGACCGAGAAATTGCAGGTGTGAATGAGCATTGGAATAATTATGACGTAGTTAGTAACAAGATAACGCAACTTTATAATCTTATGTTGTAATCATGAATAAACTTTGATTGGTTTCACTGACAAAGAGATCTTTGAACAGTGAATCGCCTCTAGAATAAGGACTTATTCAATGAGTTTGTTAACTTTACTCATATTTTGGTTCATCCGATTGTATTATTAATAAACGCTTCTTTACTGATTGTGCAAAAATTTTGGGCATCCAAATGACGTTGAAGCAATTTAAAGTGCACCAAGATGTGTTAATTTTGTGATATCATGAGAATTCATTTAAAATTTCATTTAAACATGATGTAAGAGTGAAATCATCACTACTGTGCTAATCTTGTGATAAATATGCACGCCTTGTTACTGTAATAAATTGTTGTACACTGTAGCTTTAATGCAGTTATAAGAAGCCTATTTAATATATAACATGTATATATACATTTTATAATCTCGTCACTCTTACATGTGTTATGTTTGTCAATCCTGTCTTTGTCAATTACATGTTTTCTGTTCAATTAATTTTATGGTAATTTTGCATTTAATCTCAAGTATAATTTGTTATGTAGCCTGTTTGGCACCTTTAACATTCCCTGGAGAGAGTTGCTCGACAAAAGTGATTAGGTATAATTCTAGAGCTGTACTTGTATTTTATACTACACCAGTGGCTATCTGATCAGATAGCCCAAACTAACGGAAAATACAAAATCCATGTGATACTTGCAGTTGTTTTTGTTTGTGAAAATGATTATTACCCTGATCAGCTGAAGAAGTAAGGTCATCAGTCTTTTTGCAATTTCACAATTTGCTGTAATTTTTTTAATGAAATTAGCGTGCAAACATTTTCAAATGCAAAATGATAAGAATTAAATCATGTCTATTAAGCCATTACATTTGGTTACAAAATGTATTGTCAATAAAATTAAGGAACATTGTGAAGGAAAGAGGAAAATAAATTTGAATGCATAATTGTTTTAATGGGTATTCACTATTCAGCGTACAGTTCATTCAGCCATTGTATGTGTGTTTGTGCATGTCTTGTCATGTCATGCCGTCGTGTCACGGTTTGCTAGTCACTGATTCTGTGTGACATGTCTTATAGGTGGCCACTGTCTCAAGACAGAAGTCTGTGGCAGGGACACTGAGCCTAGGCTGCTCTCAACCTTAGGAAATTACAAAACCATAAAAACATGCTTATTTCACTGCAACTTTTCACTAGGAAATTACTAATTTATAAAATCGTGCTTATTTCACTAACATTTGAGTAAAATCATATATTGATCATTATATTCTTGTTGTATCTATGATAAGTATGACTTGACTGGGGTCTACACAGGCTATGACGTGTCTTGTGCTGTCCGTGGATGTCATCATAGAAGGCTAGCTGCAGTTGCTGTGATGGCTTGAGTGTATAGTCGATTGTGTAGCTTGTAATGGAGTTAGTGAATATGCACAATCCAAAGAGGACTGTCTGGGTCAGTAGTGGCAAGAGCTGTATTCACGATGTCATGATACATTTCTGACGATGTGATGCATGATACGTTTAGCAAACATTTTTATATGTATACGATATATCCAAACATATTTTCTAGCTTTATTATATTGAAACTATATCAAAATCACACATTGGGAAAAATTGTTGAGTCTGCATGTGCTACTTGTCAAAAGCACGTACGGTTCATCAGAGTTTCTACTGAGAAGTGTACCAGGTAACCATAATGGAGATTTAATTGTATCTATTCAATGGTTGTTTTACCTGATGTGTTTCCGGTTTTAGTTTAAAGTTAATACCATTTTTCATGAAGATTGTGTTCTTAGTACATTTTACTTAACAATAGTATAATACGGTGCAAATACATTATTTCTCTAGATAAAACTATGTATCCTGTATCGCAGTCGTGACAAAAATATTGGTTTACATACTGTGGCAAAGCATACACTGTATACAGTTGCCATGAGAGAAAGCTGATTCAAGAGGAAATTGAATAATTAGTCATATCAGCTTGTTAAATGCGCCTTGTTTTATTGGTTTTGTGTCTTAGCAATTCACGTAACACTGCTTGGTCGATATGCAGTGAACTGCTTGGTCGATATGCAATGAACTGCTTGGTCGATATGCAATGAACTGCTTGGTCGATATGCAGTGAAGGCGGAATGAATTTGGACTATGCACAATATGGTTAATCTACGCAGTCAATATCGAAGAAGAGTCAAAAGATGGATGTCCAAAATGAAATGGTCGATTTTTCAGACAAAAACATGGTTAAACATAGAAAATGTTTCACTTTGGCAAGTAGCTTGATCTAATTGGGAACCGAGTCCTTAACTCATGATATAACGAGTCCTTAACTCGTGATATAACGGGTCCTTAACTCGTGATATAACGGGTCCTTAACTCGTGATATAACGGGTCCTTAACTCGTGATATAACGGGTCCTTAACTCGTGATATAACGGGTCCTTAACTCGTGATATAACGGGTCCTTAACTCGTGATATAACGGTAATGACTCGTATAAGATGACCCATGGGGACATTGTGGTTTTGACTCTTCACCGATAATAGTTCAGTCCAATACAACTAGTGCAGGTGTTTAGAAGGAACAGTTTAGCATTGCCGTTTACTTAACTTCTTAATGTTTGCTTCATTGCCATATAACTGTCTTTATTTCTAACAGTATGTTGTCATTTTGCAATTAGTAATTTTGTTTTTGCTTCAACACTATCGTTTCTATTATCTATATTATGAGTGAAAATGTGAAGGACTTCACAATTGTTTGGCCTGAATTGATGGTCAGATCAGCAGGTGAACTGGACATCTGCTGACCACAGCTTATCTGCAGCCAGTTGCTGCTGCAGATTCCTTCGAAACACAGAATATTACTGCAATGTGGTGATGGTATGGTAGAGTTAATGTTATATCTAGAACATCTGCGATAGTTTTGTTTATCACAGTTTACAAATAGGTTGGCTATTCTGAACCTAGATAGTCATTATACCGATGGCTTGCAAACTACTTTTTCACTGGTAACATAGTGGCTGACAACATAAACACAGGAAATATTTGAGTTTTTGTTGACCGAGTAATACTAAGAATGAATGAATAACTATGAATGGTGTAATATCAGAACTATACCCATGGTCAGACATGTTACAAGTAGTGGCCTATCCAGTTACTTTCTTACGACTATGTACAGATTATTTGTAGGTTCTTATGGCTATTTATCATCATCAAGACTTGTTAATGAATTAATTGCTACCTTTATCCAAGTTGTTGCATTGGTGTCTAAAATAAAGTATTTATAGTATAATTTGTTGTTTTGTTTGCTGAAATATGACTCGAGAATTGAGCAACCAACGAGACGACGGTGCAGTAGATCAGGCTGTTTACTTTTTTTAAATTCTTCATGATTACTTACTTCCTTGACACAAATATACATTTTTGAAATAACATGCATGACCTGGAGTATAGATACATTTAATGTGATGGGACTATTAACAACCTTCATTGCATATCGACCAAGCAGTGTTACGTGAATTGCTACGACACAAACACAATCAAACAAGGCGCATTTAACAAGCTGATATGACTAATTATTTGAAGCCTATATACACGATATCCACTTGTCGTGACAAGGTCTATTAATGTTGCTGCCATATAAATAAATGATACATTGTGCATATCATTGTATAGCAACAGACAATGGAAACACAGTCAGCATAGCTGTTTACTCAGTAATTACACTGGTCACTCACTAAGTGGACTCCACATGTAAGGAACATCTGCTTAATAGGAACAACTTGAAATCTCTGTTCTGTACTGATTATAACATATTGAATGAAACTACTGTTTTATTTCAACAACAACAATAACAGACATAATAAAGTAGCGAATTATTAAATTATAGGTGTATATGATTGTCGAAAAATGGCAAGAACAAGTGTAACATTTATAATTACTTGACATGTTAAAAACCTCTATAATGCTGTATAACTCAGTGCAAATGTATGCATGTGACATCACCTGGAATACATAATTCTCATGTCCAAACCACTTTTTTCAAAAATACCTACCGGTACTCAATAAATACAGAACTATTCAGTCATTATATTCAAGGCAGATGGAGTCTTTCCCACGCATAAATTTGTTTAATCATTCATAACAATTCAAAATTAATTCCCAGATGACCAACATGTTTTGTTGTTGTTTGGGGTCCCCTTTAGACATCAATACTGATGGTTGTTTTCACCACTAAATTCCCACAAACACCTTTTTGTTGCAGATGCTCCCCGACTATTTTATTAATGTCATGTTAATTTTTGCGCTCTGGATATGTTGAACCTCCAGAGACCTGTGGCAATAATCTACTTATCAGAAGTTCCACTTATCAGGACCTATGTTTTAGTGCTTCATAGGCCTGGGACAGAGGGAAAGGATCGACTTAGGCGAGTTCAAGTTGTCTATAGTACACAGTAGAGTCAATATAAACCCACATACACAACATGCATAAAATATCTGTACAACTTTATTGTATAACATTTGTACAATCTGGATATCATTTTATAGCACAGCAAACCTTTAATGCCACAGAAAAAAACGGAAATTTCTTTAAACTTAACAATTGTGAATATAAACAAGTATTACCAGTACTTGTAAACTATTTTAGTTTACATTTATGCTGCATGCCATGTAAACACTGATCAAACGCAGAGATTCAAACGATAAACGTCAGACAAAAACACTCCCACGCACCATTGAACATCAGGTGCAATACGTGGACAAAGTAACACATTTTGTCCTACTAAGGGAATATATTAAAACAATGATTATGATTATAAACAAAATTGGTCTCGTGGAGTGAGGCAGATATTTAATTTTGTAACATACATTGGTGTATTTTCCCCAAAAAAATTCAGTTCAGACTGTTGAGAAGGGTTTTGAATGCAAACTGTACAAGATGGTTGCAGAATGTAATATGAGGACATTTTCTCCATAAACTGAAGTATTTCAAATTACTTAATATCTTTTAAAAGTATCCAATGACTGTTGTGAAATTATTAGCTGTCAGTGTGTGAGATGACATCATCCAATCAGAACGTTGCATGTATTAAAGAACTCTACTTGCAAAGAGATGAAAACCTATAAAAAAAGTTAACTACAATCGTTGGATATGTTTAAAAGAAATTCATTCAGTGAATGAACTGTCCTGAAGAATGGTCAGTAATCTGATGTCATTTAAAGTTTTGATTTTGAATAGCAGTGTACAAGATCATCCCCAAGAAATAGTTAATTGTTAAGAAACAAACCTATTCTGTGCCAAATCATAATTACCTAAGCCAGTTTTCACCAGAAGAACGTCATACCCGAGTCGTCTAAGAGCTAGTCAAAGCTGCCGAGCGCTACCATCAGAGAAATATCACCAGTTATACCAAACCTGTGTGGAAGATTCATTCCTATCAAATACCTGTTTTATTTATATTTATCAAAAAATTATGATAAAAACACTGAACACATTTGCAGATTGTAATATGCATGTGTGTGTAGGTACAGTTTGCCAGAACCACACATCTGTACATTCGACCAACCTTTCTAATCAGGCCACTTCTTTAATCAAGCCATTCTCTATCAGTCACTACGGTGGCTTTAGAGGTATTTTAGACTAAACTATATACAAATTCCAATATTATATTGGCATAACACAAATTAATGGGGCCTGTTATTTGGCAGGGCCAATATACCCAACCAGGAGCTGAATGAATGAAAATGGCAACCCCAATTATGACTTGTGGAATCTTGTGGTTGTACATTAACGATCCTCACAAAATGCATTTATATAAGCTGCTCATTAATTACCCATAGTTAGTGTTGTACTAATATTAGTAAAGGAGCATGGCAAATTGTTTATCTAAATAACCTAACAAAGTTTGTGATTACTCTAAGACTTGAGGAGGAATCTTTTGTAGTGTTGGAAAACATGCAAACATTTATAACCTATGTCAACAACAAAATGAAACCAATGTACTGTATATAGGGTACGTATCGTCAGTGTAGATATCTATATACATATAACAATTATAAATATATACACTGTATATATATCAAACCTTCATCACAGGGTATCACAATTCACACATATATATATATATATACAATGTATTATATATTGAATATAATAGAGTATTACCAGGTATACACCTTTGTTAACAATAGACAAGACATCAATGGGTTGATGTAAAAAAATAATTAGCATCATTCATTAAGGTGTAAGACACCATTTGAGCTTCATCGTGAATCAATAACAACATAACTGCACTGGCTATTATTTATGGTAAGATTTCAAAATAATAAATTAACTACATTTGTCATCACGACTGCTTAGCACCATGGATGACTGGAATGCACAGAAGTTATATGACAACAATGTTAAAAAACAGATTAATGTATTAGCACTGCAATATATTATACTTAGTATATGGGTAAGAACACGGTACTGGTACACACTTATGGTGCCTTAATTATAAGTGAAATAAATATTGTCCAATAAAAGAAAATGTTATATTAACAAGGTAATATATATTTACCACTGTAATGGTATTGATCCTCATAGCCAATAATGTCACATTGATACACAACAACATGTTGATGAATTGAGACATGTCGACAACAAAATGAAACCAATGTATTGTATATATCACACGTTACTCCTCTCACACAGAAAATCTGTGTAATGCCATCTAGGCAAAAACTGTTATTATGTGACATTAGAAGCAACATTTTTCCAAGTTGGAATTTCTGGAAGCCTCCTACAAAGATAACCGATTTACAAAAATACCAAAACATTGTCAACTTATGTGTACATGTAAAATGTCCTTGGATCTAAAGCTTTGTTCACACAGAGTTAAACCGACCAGGTAAACATTATGTTTAATGAAAATTAATAGCTTACACAAACTGTAAGATTGAATACGGTCAGACGGCTCCACCAGACCAACTTGGATAGCTAATGATGACAACATATGCAAGAACCAGTGTAAAGTTACGCTGGTAAACTATTCTGTGTGAACAAAGCATTAGACGTCTGAAACATATGATAACATAAAAAATATGCTGACCAGGGGATGGTTTCATGAAGTGTACTTAAAGTTGTGCTTGCAAATACTTAGCATCGCGTATTTGCGTAAACTTCTGTTTGTTTACATTTGAAAAATTTTGTCATTTACTAAGACAGTCATCTTAGCGTTAAGAATGTTCTTAGCCGCTTCATGAAACCAGCGACAGTCACACTGCATATTCTGAAACAAATTACGCAGACACTGACTGAGCCAGTTATGCAGATAACGAATGTACTTTCAGCTTGCATGGAACTGGCACAGCAGAGTAAGCACACAATACCCAACTGTTGGTAGAATACTTGGAATGTTATAAACAATAAGCAGTGTTGAGGCCAGAACCTTGGAATATGCACCTGGTCTAGTCACTGTAGTGTTTAACACAAAGTACAGTTATACATTTTCAGGCCCGCCAATAATCCAAAGTATTTTTAAAATCTAATACCCAACTGTTGGTAAAATCCTTGGAATTCTACAAACAACAGAATGGTTTGCGATCACAGTATCGAGTCCACAACTTTGGTGTATGAACCTGGTTTATTCACCGGTGTATAACCATACACGTAAGATATGGGTCCTTTGGGTGATGAGATATTAGAGATGTTTCTTTTCCCCGGTGGCAGGCAGTTTACTGAGCAGGGGTGTAAAGTCTGTGGAGCTACTAACATGATATTGCTGTGTTAGCCATAACCTGAGCTGTTGGACATATGTCGTAAAACATGAACATTCTCCACAAAACATTCCCTAATCACCTGAAGAGTATTACGCACACCTGTCTGCCATTCTGTCAGCTGACCATCATAACTTTGACTGATACTTGACACCTGCATGGAGTCTGGGTGGAGGTGTGAAGACGGTGCCATTTGAGCTTGCCCTAACTGCAATCTCGACTGCATTACAGATCTTATCGAGCTCGAAGAAGGGCACAGTCTTGTTGACGGGCAGGTAGAGAATGTGATTGATGAGAAACCTGGCCTCATGTGGATACTGCATAGCGTATGCCTGTAGACCGTTCTTGGAGCTGTCGTCATAGCCTTTGTTGGCAATGCTGTCTGGTTCGACTACGTTCAGCTGGGAAGCGCCTCTGAAAGCCTCAATGCCAAGTTCGTACATTGTCCGTGCCACTTGATCCGGGTATTCCTGTGTGGCAAATAAACAAAATTCAGTTGACCCTCGCTGTATGGTCACCTTCATAATACAGCCACCTTGCAATTAAGGTCACTCTATTTAATTCCCATACATAGTAAAGTATAGGAAATTAGTCCCTCTCAGGGCCTCACCCAGGATCAAATTTTTTCCCGCAGACATGCTACAGTCAGGCACGCGATCGAACGTGCAATCAGATGTGCGATAGGACACGCAACTATGAGTATATACACACCAGCACGGTAAATTTTGGTAATCACACTTAGTGTGTCCAATCATAAAATATAAAAATAAACTAAAATACATATTACCATTTATGAAGTCAAGGCAGAGCACATAGCTGAATGCACATCTTATGTGTGATCAGAAATGTAAGTAGCATTTTTGTGTGTCAAATGATGCATTTTGTGTTTAAAAGTGAAAAAAGAAGCCCATTTCTGTTCAGAAAAGTACTATTTTATTTCAAAGTTAACTTTAAAAAATAATACATTCTGTCAAATATTTAAAATATCACAATGTTATGATCTCTGCATCTAAATAATACTGTTTTTCTGAGGTTAACTTTTCTAACAACATTTATTTGTGCAATATTTGCAACACAGTAACAACCGTACTTTATCAATTTAGATAATAAAATTATTCCTGTCACACAATACCATATATGTGTGGTTGTTTCTCATGCAGCAGTGCTTAGTATATATGTGACAAATGTAATTTACACAAGGAATCATGAAAGTTCAAATCACTGATGGGGTGAGACCACTGTTAGATTTCCCATTGGCGACCATGTTAACGTTTTGTCAGATTATAAGAAAACTGTACCTGACAAAAATTTGAAATTCATTCACAGCCACTGCTATCATGACATTGATATACTGGTGAAATGTTGTCAACATCACATACCTCCAGCTCGTTTAAAACGCATGCATACACGGTGCGCATCGATATTGACCAAAATAACCACATTTTTCTGCACCAACGTGTGCTATGTGGAAAAAAATGGCAAAAAATCACTCCGCCAACTACTCTTCCAGATATGCGTCATTTCACTTCCAATTATTCTACCACAGAACCTGTTAATATGCCTGGTTTAGTGCACTCAGTTCACATAAAAAAGGGTCTCAAATTAAAAATATCACCATGTTCAGTGAAATGGTGATTATGGAGAAACATGTCGAATTTAGCCTGTTAGTAAAGATACATGCATATCATGCAGTCTGCCAACAAAATTTATGAAATCCTACACCTAATAATTTGCTATCAACTTGAGAAGTGACCACCCCTGCTGGTCAACACACACACACAATAGCCAGTACTGTATGAATTTCTCTTTTACCTAGTGCTTTCATTGACCCACACTGCCCATGACTGCTTGCACAGATAAACTTCTGGCGCACCTTTTGAGATTGCTCAACATGTATTCTGTTAGAAAAGCATACAATGTCAGCTGTTATTCTTTAGTGAAATAAAAAACAATTATGGTACTGTAAAACTGTAAAATGTAAATGTATTTCACTTTCAAATATAGACTAAAGAAAAGCCACACTTCTCAACCTGTCAAAATGAATGCCATTACATAACCCAATTAGCAAGCTTGCTAAGAACAATGGAACAATGCCTGTTGACCAGTCTCAGAGCTCATTGGCTGACATTAAATGAAGGGCTAGCCTGACCACAGCTTTCTGACTGCTGTCTTAGGTGATTTACTCCAAACAGCCCAAACTTGAGCTAACGCAGGAGTTGTATGGTGCTTGTTTGTGCGCATGCTTTTGTTTGTTATTGTGAGATGCACACATTTAAGTATGTTAAACTCCATCTGCCATTTATTAGACCATGTTTGGAGTTTGATCAGGTCAGATTGGAGAGTTTCGTGGTCGGTTTCGGATGTGATTTTGCGATATATAATGCTGTCATCTGCAAAGAGACGTACGGAAGATTGGACATTTTCGATTATGTCGTTTATGTAGAGTAAAAATAGGACAGGTCCTAGGACTGAGCCCTGTGGTACACCAGATGTAACATTTGTGCTGTCCGACAGGACTCCACTGACTGAGACTCTCTGTTTGTGATTGGATAGAAAAGATTTAATCCAGTTTTGTTTGTTTCCAGTTATTCCATAGAAAGCTAATTTGGATAGGAGGCGTTTATGGGGGACTTTGTCGAAGGCTTTGGCGAAATCGAGTAGGATGGCATCTATTTGTGTCTTATTGTCCATAGCAGTCATCCAGTCGTGGACTGTCTCGATGAGTTGGGATTCACAAGACAGACCTGGTTGGAATCCATGTTGGAAGTGGAGGATGATGTTGTGTTTGTCACTTGTGTAAGTGTTTCCACATATTGCTTAGAATGATGTGCTCCATAACTTTGCAGAGGATGCATGTTAATGAAATTGGTCTATAATTAGCAGGGTCTGATTTGTGGCTTTTTTGTGTATTGGTGTTACTAGTGCATAGAGCCAGTGATCTGGGAGTTTGCAAGTATTGTATGACTGCTGGAAAATGTGTGTGATGATGGGGGCAGTTTCCACTGCAGTCTCTTTAAGGACTCTGGCTGGGAGTTCGTCGGGGCCTGTAGCTTTATTTTGGTTTAGGTTTTTCAGTTGCTTAATTACTCCATCTATCCCGATTTCGAGGGAGGGCATATCGGGAAGGAAAAATCGGAATGGACTACACCTGTCTTGCACTATATATAACGCCTTCCAATGGAATTTGTTAGAATTAAGAAATGTCGGCTATATAACTTTGGAGCCAGTGTAACATAGGCTATTGTTACTCCTTCAAGTTTTGTGTTAGAAACCGGAATATGTACACTTATGCGTGTTATAACGATGTGACACAAATTTTACATTTAATTAGCAACATGTCTTCAATGCGGTTAGCAGACAGCCAGACAACGATCGCAAAATGGTTTACGATCAAGGAGCCTATATGTAGGCAGGAGACGTCACTGAGCAAGATTGTGGTAGTCTACAATTAGAGTTTTTGTCCGCCATTTGGGAGGCTAGCATGTGCGTTAATGCATATGTTCTGGCTTGGTGTGCCTCCAGAATGGCGGACTAACCGCTCCACTTACGTACTTTGAAGAATGGAAATAGCGCATGCTGCACCGTCTTGTATTGATACACAGATTTTTTTGCCTTTGCTTTGGTTGACACGACTCAAAACGTTGATTACGCGGAATTCCATCCGTTTTCCAAGAACGCGTTGTAATCGTCAAGTGCTTATTGTATCTCCCAACCTTGACGTTGACCTGACAGGATTATTTAGTCTACATAGACAAGTGTTGGTTACCTTTCAAGGAACCACCACTAGCTGGTAGGTGACAATTACCCTAGACAACATGGACAAACAACGTAATGAACATTTTAACACAGCGTTTTTTATTTTATTTATTGATGCTATATGTTTTACAAATGTTATTTATGCAATTCTAATTTCTAAATTGTAATATGTATTTAAATATATCTTAACTACATTATAAAATATACTATTTTATTTAAATAATTTGTTTAGCATTTAAATAACATTTACTTGTACTCTAATATTTTACAATCACGACCCTTAGGAAGATAAAATGTATACTTTATAAGGTTATCGTGAATAAACAATGTTTATTATTAAGTCGCTGCTAGCGGGTAGGTGATAATTATCCTTGCAAGTCGAGGCCTGGTTTAATTGGCTTCTGTCCTCTGTCCAGGAGCTGGACAGGCGATCCGGGTGGGTGATTTTCAAAACCAGTCTCTGTAGATTTTCTAACTGGCTTCGCGGCAGTTTAAATGATGTTGTAAAAATGGGCTGGCCCGCACAAAAAAAGACATGGATGGATCCGTCCACAACCAATTTGAAGGTCATTTTTGGCCAGTCCCTACAGTGACCTAATAGTGAGGTTCTACTGGTCTGTTGTTGCAATTTCATAATTGGTTGTCGATCATAGAAGATACTCACTGTAGTTTAATATCAAATAAAAAAATGTTTAGTGGTAATGCAATTTATGTCAGTCAGACGTCTGCACAAAGAATAGTAATATTTGTAGTATATACAGCTCTACAAAGCTACTAATTTAACGAGATGTGAGACATCTGTTGTAGAAATATAATTTACGTAATTTAACCATGTGCTTTTAATTATTAATAAGAAATTTTATTATGATACAACCTGTTGCCATGGAGTACAAAATGCAACAATCGACTACGAAAGGCTTCATGCCTAAATGCAAATCCAGTCATTAACAAAACATGAAGTTGGATAGCAATTATCGCATTTTGAAAACAAACACACTTTTGTACACATCGTCCAAAGGTTATTGATTGCAGTTTGGTATGAATTAAATAGTGTGCTCTCAAAACCTTTTAGATCTAAAACACAAAACATCATCATCAAACTGAAAGCTTACCACAAGAATTGGGAACAGCCAATAGCCCTTCACGTCAGCACGAGTCCCGATCAGTGTGACGTTCTTCGGCATTCTCTCGCTCACATAATCAGCCTTGATGCAAGACAGGAACTTGTCGTCAGTGCTGACACAACTCATGCGTCGACACATCATGTAGAGCAATGCTGTCGATGGCTGATGACGCATCTGATGCATCAGTTTGTTGGGGAAGCCTCGCAGTAACGCCACGATGTTGCTCCTCAGCTCAATTCCGAGTGCTCGCAAGACAAACAGTGACGGCTTCATGAAACGTGGGCAGTCAATACACAGATACACAAGTGAACATTTTGCGACTTTCTTAAAGTACTCGATATGTGATTGAGTCGGATATGTATGGTACTGATGCTTCATCTCATCATACACATGCCTGTCTTTGACTTTGGCGATGGCGCCACCGAATGAAGTGTGACATTTTATAAAGCCAAAACTGAACAGCGATATGTCCGACTCGGGATGGCCAATTCTGTCGAAACCGCAAAATGCCTCTGCACAGTCTTCGATCAGTGCAAGCTTGTGTTTCTTCGCTGCCATCACAAAAGGCTGCATGTCAAACATTTTCCCAAACAGATGTGCGACTAGCAATGCTACGGTTTTCTCAGTTAGTAATCCTTCGAGAAGTTCGATTTTTGGTGCCAGAGTCTCGAGATCGATGTCTAGAGAGACGACCTTGAGGTTGTGTTGGTGGAGGACGTATATCATGTCAGGAATGTTGATGGCAGAGACGATAACCTCGGAGTCTGGCGGGTAGTTGCGCACTGTGAGGAAGAGGTCCAGGGCAGTGCGGACAGAGAGACAGGGCAGGATGGGGTTCGGGTTGTGTTTGGTTGTCCACAATGTCTCGAGCTGGGCAATGAGGCAATCGCGGTCCTCTGTGGAGAACACACATTGCTGAGCCGCCTTCAACAAGTCTCGCAAACTCGCATCTACAAAACATTACACACATTAGGGATCATCTCAGAACGCCAATGTCTGATGTAAAACAAATTTACTTTCACCTGGCCTCAACCTCACCCCCTCCTCAGATGAAAGTTTCTAAACACTGATACGATGATATCAATATATCATGTGTCTTGACGCCCTCTTAGGTGTTTCTCCATACAGCCCCTTCTGGGGCTAACCTAGGAGTAGTGCAGTGCGCATTGCAACGGGTGTATAAAAGGGTGTAAAAATAAAAAAAAATAAAATAATTATGTAAAACAAGCGCAATAGACTGAAGGTACCAAGTGTGGGAGTCATTTCCACTGGGACTCGTTTTACAATTTTGCCCATTTTAGAAACTATATTTTGGCATATACAGGCTGTATGTGCAATAATAATTCAATTTAAAATCCCGTCTTCTGTGAATAGGAACATATTGGCAAAGTGTATTAATTGATATCAACAAATGATAATTTGATTACATAATATGGTTTTAATTGCATCTAATCATAGCGTGACTAGTGTTACGGAAAAAGGAAAACACAAAAATCTACCTTGGTTCATGTCAAATTTCTCCTCAAAGTATAAATCATTAAATGACAGAAACCAACGAATATCTGTGAATGAGTCACAAATAAATAGGGTTTAAAAAAACACAATTAGTAAATTGAAAGTTTATCAACAATATACATAAATATTACATAATCAACGCGACTCGCGTTACATGAAGTCAGCTATCATTTATTAACTGATCAGGCACACTTTAGCTTGAGGGAAATGGATTTTTTTGTGTGTATTATTTTTTGTAGACAATGTAAAGGAAAAAGGAGACAATATTAGTTTAAAATATACATTAACCTTTTCATGTTACCCATACAAAGTAATGCAAACTTGAAAATAGTGGTTTAAATCAAGAAATGTGTAATTAACAAGAATTGAAAAACACTAGCTCACTTTTCCCATAAAAATGACCTTACACCTTTGCAAGAAGATTTGCAACCAAATATAATTATCCAGACTAACCTCCATGTATAGTATTACATAGATCCATAAATCCATAAAAGTAAGTTCTGATGCCTTCATTTATGATTAATAATTACACATTTAGAAAACGAAGATGGCCACAGTGGTTTACAGTGATGGGTGGCTTGAACTGGCTTCACTCAGTTTTTTCACAATTTATTATTGGTATTCTTAAAAATAACCTATTAAATGTGACACAAAAAATACCAGTAATGTTTAAAGGAGTTCCACTTTTCTCCATTAAAACATGTTCATGATAATGATGATTAATCTGGGTACAGATATATGGTTCATCACATTAATCTATCTCTGTAATTACTACCTGGCAACCTATAATTCAGTATTTTATTCTGTAAAACAATTTATTTTAAACCATAAACACATTATGTGAATAGCAGGAAAGACCTGTCCGCACCAGCCTCACATTCCACTAAGTACATTATCAGTAATTAATACATAACTGTTGCATCCTTTTTCAATAAATGTTTTTTTTATTGAATATATGTGTTGTCTTAAATGCTATAGTTTGTTGTTATGTACAGGACTATTTTCCAAGAGGTTTGGTTGTATACATGAATTGATGATGGATGATGTCGGATCAAAAATGATTTTGAGTGAGCATGTTTCATCAACCAACAGGAAATAACAATGATTATGGGATATAATAAAACTAATAATGCCTCGGTGTGAAGTCTTTGTAACTAACTTAGCCACAATTTTAATAGAAAAAAGAAATTACAAGTCATTGCCGTAAAAGCTTTGTGACTAGCCTTACGCTACCCAATTTTGTGTGACTTGCGTTACATGTGACTTGCGTTACACATATTCAGTGCCCAATATCATAATCCGTATAGAGTAGATATGGATGTTGTTAATATTTAGTTAGGTACATCCTCAAGCTACCAGGGTTTTTCTGTGTAAAATGAAAAATCCCCAGTTTTGTGACTCATGTTACATAAATTTCACCACTCAAGTCTAGAAGCCTTTCCCCAAAAAACAGAAGAGACTTGCAATTTTTATTTACAAAATGCATGAGACTAAGGCCTAGAGAAATAATATCAATTAGTCAAACCCATATTGAATTAGACAATAGGGCTGCAAAGCCAAAGGGCACCTAATTATTGATGTGCTGGATGAGTGAATTTTGCAAATTCTGTACATAATGTTTGAATGGTACATTTTCACATAATGCAGTGTACAAATATTGAAAAATTGTTTTTCTCCAACAACTTTAAGTTATGTCCCACCATAAAAAATACTATTCTTTGGAAATTCAATACAAATATTTTAAGACCTTTATTCCTGTTTTCATGGAAATGCCCTGGGGGACTGGATGGTTTCTGGGGGCAGAGCATTCCAGACATGGATGGTTGGGGGAAACGTACCCGGGAAAGAAGGTATTATTGCTGGGAGACATGGGCTAGAGGTCGTTGGCGTTGCACCTCACACAAGTGTTACATCTTAGACTTATATGTAGGGAGGTCGGTGAAAATGCAATAATTCATCAGATTGGCAAATGTGATACACCACTGGAAAGGTCTATTTAAGAGCCATAACAGTTTTATATCTCTGTGATGAAAATTGGCGAAGTTATAGACAATTATGTAAAGGCCATTGAATAAATTTGTGTGACAGTTTGTTTGATCTGAAGGAAATGTGAAAAACTAATATTGTACAATACAAAAAACTTGATATTTTATGTATTTCCTTTAAATATCATTTATGAAAGGAATTATACATAAAATTAAGTTAATTAACTAAGCTACTAGCCTTTTGGAAAAGCCTACAAAAGTATCTCCAGGTCCCCCACTTTCAAATCGTCATCCAGCATACGTGTACACAATACATCTGGCTCATTGTCATACTCCACACTGAACCAGCTTGGAAAGCCTGCTACCCATAGGTTGGAGGATATGCTTTAATGGTTTCTATTATGTGGATATCAACAAAATCTGACATGTTTTAGAAGGTGTAGGTATACCAGCAAAATGATGTGGACGTTAGTGAGTACTGCATGCATGTCATGTATACAAAGTTAGTAAAGTGTGTGTGAGAGTATAAACATAGCGAAATATTGCATGCATTGATGTAAACATTCAGCTTTGGCCTTGCACCATATACTTATGTAAACATAATTTATATGTAGGTTTGTGTGTGTGTCCGTAAAATTAGTAAAGTGAGAAGGATAGCTAATGACTGTAAGCAACAATAAGCATTCTGCTACATAGCATGCATGTACAACATTATATATATATATTATGTATATATATATATACATACATATATATATATACATAATATATATATATATATATAATATATATTGCTATGCAACTTTGAATTAGCTGATGTAATGTTGTATCTGCAAAGATCCGTTTGCAGAGAACAGCAATGGCTGGAAGTAGGATGTGAAGAATCACTTCCGCATTTGCATCTACATCAGAAAGCGTTGTCAGCATTTCAAACACACTGTCCTTCCTGATGCGAGTAGAGTCTCCAAAGATAGGCATACTCGTCCCACTCATGAACTCATTGATGTTTCTGCATGACTCCTGGCAGAATGACATGAGTTGCTGGTAGTGAATATTCATGTCCAAGATGTGAACACTCTTGTCTTCGATCATGCATCAGAGGGGCAGGTGATCAGCTTGCTGATGAGTCCAAGTGTTTTACATCCAGCGAGAAACTGTGGCGTTTCTAAGACGTTTAGAACAGATTTCAACAACCTGTCTGACGCACCTTGTTTTTTTTAGAAAGCACTGCATTTCACTGCTTAAGAAGAATGTCCTTGCAGCATCCGAAAATAAAATGTTGAAAAAGCATGCATATCAATAACCGCTGAAGCAAAATGTTGCACTGTACCAACACCAGAAAATGTTAAATCATGTTCATCTACAAATGAAATACTTCTAGGAAGATACAATAAAAAACAACCCAAAAAACCACCACCAAGCCAATGTTTATACATGCAGTTAGTTACAGCAAGATCAATGCAGTGTAATTAGAAGTATATTATGTCTAATTTATGGAGGGGGTTGTCATTTATTTGTTGTCATTTATTTTGCATGATTATAACATGAAAACAAACTTAAAATATTAATATAACGTTCACCATTTAATACCTGATAGCATGTCTGTGCATATGTAAACACGAACAACAAATGCATGGCTAAAACACAACTTCAGAATACAAGATTGCAACAATGTGTACGCCGGGTATGTGAGCGATAATAGGAGAAATTCGTTGCCGGACATGGGGTACCGCTACGTTCGAGCTTGGGGCAAAAATGGGCAAAGGTGTATCTCCGCCAAATTTGCATTAATATTACGTTTATACATTACTAAATAGCACAGGTGTAGTTAGCCAGAGTTTCCGCAAGCTGTTCATACCTTAAATCCTCTCTAAATATGACCAATGTTCAACATATCATATTTTTCTTAATTTTATTTCAATTCATACAAGAAACACGTCAAAAGAAAGAGCATCGTTTTGCGATTTCAACTATATCGCCAAACATAGCATGGCGGGTAATAACGCGAGTACATAATTTTATGAAAAACACCTCCCTTCCGCGAGATTTAATATGGCTGCGTCCTCAACGAAACGAAATTTCGGTGGGTGTCGTTGTTTCATCACGAGTATCTGTATGAAGCATTACGAATTCACAAAAGCAGGTATTTTTATCACAAAGAAGACATATTTATGTTTCTTTTGATATAAAATATATGATCAGTCTTTATAAATCAAGGGACTTACAATTTTTTAAACATAGACGATTTAACATTGTGTCCCAATGCAAACGCGTTTGCGTGATTTCTTCCGACCTCCCTATTATATGGCGCCATGGTGATCGCCACCGTGACTCGTAACTGCTGACGCCGACTGTCAGGAATAGTTGTTTAATTTTATTCTCATGTAAAAAATCATGCACACTCACCGATAAAAACGCCAGTATGTGGAACAATCTTCTGGAAATCCATTCTTTCGACATATCCTAGAGATGGCTCTGCTTAACAGAACGTCAATGGTGGTAGGCGGACAACTGGGGTAAGACCACATTAAGGATTCGTCCGCCATTACCCGCCGAAAGAGTGCCCTTGAAAATACCGTTTTGGTGTCATGTGTGAATTTTGTTCGAGCACTTTGGCATGGCACATGTCAGTCCAGTGAATACTAAATGTACTACTACATTAGATCTTTCACGAGGTAGCAATAAACATACGCTAGTCGCTCGCATATTCGCACAATGGCTATTTTGCAGAACGCACCAATATTTCAAAATCCGTCACCAGATTGGGGCGAAATTGAAGGGTGTCAGGTTTGGGTGGATTTTTCTGAAAACTGAGGTATGAGAATTTTACGAGTTTTCCACAGCACTTGTGTCAATGGAGGTTAAATATGCTGTGAAATTTTCAAGAAAAGTGTTCATCAAATTTAGCAGGAAATGAAGGAAACGTTATAATGGCCGCCTATGTAAAATTTAAATGTGGTCTTACCCCAACTCGGCCCAGTACCCAGTGATCTCGGCCTTTCGCGATCTCGGCCTGTTTCGGTGAACTCGGCCTGTGACATCGGCCTGTACGGCAGTGATCTCGGCCTGTTTGAGGAGTGATCTCGGCCTTTTCGGGGAGTGATCTCGGCCTTTTTATGCGAGTGATGCTAACCAGAAATATTGAAGTTGCATCCATCTGTCTGTTACAATATGCAATGCAATAAAGATGTTTTGACGATCTGTCGTGATCGTAGTGTTACTTCCTACCTTACCGCAAATGCTTATCCCATGAACGGTCAATAGTTGTCCAAGTTTGAAGTAAATAGTTGCTCAAGTTTGAGCATTGAGGTTGTCTCAAGTTGTAGTTTTCTATAGTTGTCTTCCCAATTTCTAATTAATTTTTAGGAAAACCATTTTTATGCTATTGTTGTTATTGCTAAAGTTACAATTACGTAACCAATTTAGTATTACAATACACAAGCATCAGCTTTAACATATTACATGTACGTTAGAAAGAGTAGGTGTCATGGTAATTTGCTTCATAATCTCTCATAGTTATCTTTTCATGTTAACCCTATATTTGATTTGTGTCCGTTAAGAAAGTGTAATTAATAATAATAATAATAAGATAACTTCTATTGCGCCTAAATCCTTGAAAACCAAGCTCAGACGCGCATCAAAACAAAAGGGTTGGTCAATCTCAAAGTTCATAAGTAGTTTTCCAGTTGTCAACAGATGGGTCAAGGCGCTAGGGAGCTAAGGTGGATAAGCAAGGTTGTAAAGATACGTTTTTAAATGACGACGGAATTTTGTAATATTTTCAACTGATCTAACACTAAGAGGAAGCATATTCCAAAGAGTTGGTGCAGCAACAGAAAAAGCCCTAGTTCCAATGTTAGTGTTGACTCTAGGAACAAAAAGTAGGTCAGAACTAGATGATCGAAGCTGGATAGATTTTCTTACAGGAGTAAGCAATAAATGCAAATAAGATGGTTGCTTATTGGACAGTGCCTGATATGTAATGGTACAGATCTTAAAAATTATACGATATCGTACAGGAAGCCAATATAAAGACTTCAAAAGTGGCACAGAGCGAGAAAAACGAGGAGATCTTGTAACTACTCTTGCTAGACAATTTTGGACACGCTGAAGTTTTGTGATATCCTTGCTAGCGATATTATAAAGGAGGGAATTGCAATAGTCAATTCTGCTGCTAACAAGCGCTGTTGCAATAGTCTTAGCAACAGAAAATGACATATACCGGCGAAGATCACGAAAAACAGCAGCGACAAGTTTGAGATATATGTTGTCGGAAATTGAAGTTTCTATCAAAGATTACTCCTAGATTCCGCACCGAGGTTGCTGGCGTGATGTACTGATTCTAAATACGCGTAGGGAAAAAACATCTAGTTTACAACGCTGCATTCGAGTACCAATAATGATCAATTCAGTTTTATTTGCATTTAATTTCAACTTGCTGTCAGTCATCCAATTGAAGATATCTTGAAGGCAATCACTAAGTTGGTTAAGGGAGCGATTTGTATCCGGGGTAGCCATCGAAATGTAGATCTGAGTATCATCAGCATAAAGATGATGATCTAAGTTATGTTTTTGTATAACAGAGCTTAGTGGCGTGGTGTAAAGAGTAAAAAGCAAAGGCCCAAGAACAAAACCCTGGGGAACACCAAATAAAGCCGGCAGTGCAGCTGAAAAGCAGTTCCCAATCTTTATAGTTTGGTATCTATCAGTTAGATACGAAGAAAACCAGCTTAGCTACTCCTGCATTGCTTCACTGAGCAGATCTTTTCATGTTGTTTATCTTTCATTTGTGAGCTGTGAGAATGTGTTGAGGCAGTAATCGGCTGTCTACTCTTGAAATGCTTTATTGAGCAGATTTCTTCATGTTGTTTGTCTTTGATCTGTTAAGACGTGAGGAAGCCACGACAATTGGCTTGTTATGCGTGTATTGTTTCAAAGAGCACGTGCTTTGTTTGAACGGTGTAATCATTGTATGCAAGGTCGACTTATTTACTAGTCACCGCCTATTACCAAACATATAGATTAGAAAATTTAGTTGGAAACAGAAAACATGTATGACATATACGGTACCACACATACGTCCTAGTGAGTTCCAAGCACGAATATAACATATTGTACTCGCAAAACTTCTGATCGAAATATTACAAGAAATTATAATTATGTTATCATTTAAACTACAAGTGCACTGGTGTAAAATACGCAAGCAATACGAATGTTCAACTTCACACATATGTTTAATGCTCACGTTTAAGAGTTTTATGACAGAAAGTATCACATTATAGGAACACATCTAAATTTACCCTCTCAGAGCTGGAGATAAGACAGCAATGCAGTTGCTAAAGACGTTTGCCAGACTGTACGGGCCGGCGATGCACTGAGAACGCGTCCTACAACGCACCAGCAAGCTAGTCGGCAGCACACACGCACGCACGCACGCACGCTCGCACACACGCACCTACCCTCACCCACTCACTCATATTTTAGATTGCATTTTGGTTTATATAGGTATTGTGTTCATTGTTATGTCACTACATTTATGCATTGTTTTTTATTTATGCATTGTTTCATGGGGAATTGTTGCATGTGCTTAATAAAATACAAACTGCTCTACTCTACATTATGTCTTGTGTCTTCTACAAACTAGCCCCGAATCATAGTCGGAACATTGTGCCACACGATAGGCGTCGGAACGTTATTAATATTTGGAAGCTCACCAAAACCCTTAAACAATACCCCCTATTGTGCCAACAAATAGCATGTTATCGGTGACGAGACCAAGAAATCATTGGAAACGAAGCTCAGAGGCGCATCAAGACAAAAGGATTGGTCAATCTAAAAATCCATAAGCAGTATTCCAGTTGTCAACAGATGGTAAAAGGCGCGATGTTAGCATACTGATCTTCCCTACTACGCTACATTAAAGCATCTAAATCCCGTTGTTATGCAAGGCTACCTATGTGTGAATTTCAATTGCACTTTGCAAGTCGCAGAAAGCCTATTCGCGGAAGTCACGACTGGCAGAATTAAAGGAAATAAAAATAAGGCATTAGCTAAAATCCTTTTTCCATGTGTACACAAAGTTTAACATTGTATGTAACATTTGACAACATTAAACAAATACAGAAACATACATTTGTTGCATCAATTCGATTTTAAGCCCGTCTGTGAAGCAATTCCCGAGGAAAATAAAAATTTAATGCGCTAGGCGATCACGTGGTATCGCGACGTCACTTATGACACACACTCGCATCAGGCCGACCTTTTCCATGCATTCAGAGCATGTTTACAAGTATAGCTTTTGGGTCGAAACGAGCGTCAGAATGAGTTATTGTGCAATATTCCGACGTAATACAAACACTAGTCATCACAGAGGAACAAGCAGTTATCTTACGGTTCCACATGAATCCAATTTTATTCAAAACAACGAATGCGAATGGGCCTACGGCTACAAGTCGACTAGGTTTCGCCGAGCAAGGGCTTGTTTTCAGAATAATTATATCGAATGCAACCAACGGTAGATAATCTACACCAATAAACATACATAGCAAACATATATTGTATCCAGCTACATAAAGTAACGTGTATAATCTTATAATATCACTAGAATATCGATATATGAAGGAGTTGTACAATTTATCATAACAATTTAAATCAGTCAAATGGTTTCGCTGGTCCCGATAGCTCAGTGGCTATTTTACAATCGGGCGACGCCTGTTCAATCTTGACAGCATGCAAACTTTTTATTTTCTTTACACTTTTTTTGTTTATGTTTTCACGAAGTAATATAAACAAAATCATTTTATACTATAATGCACTGTTTGTAAATATGTTTTTATTTTTGTAGTAATTATTTATTCACCACAACAATAAAAATATGGTCATTGTATATAACGATGTTTCTAAATTGTATTTATCCAGACAGATCTTAATCTGTTTTCACATATATAATTACAATATATTACCGTACAATATATTTACAATTAATAAATTATATATCCATTACATTATATTTGTTTGGATAAATAAAATTTAGAAACATCTTTATATAATGACCATATTTTATTTTTGTGGCGAATAAATAATTCTAAAAAAATTATTTACAAATAGTGCATTATAGTATAAAATGATTTTGTTTATATTACTTCGTGAAAACATAAACAAAACAAGTGTAAAGAAAATCAAAAATTTGCATGCTGTCAGGATTGAACCGGCGTCGTCCGATTGTAAAATAAATAACAAGTAACCAACGCGCCTAGCCACTGAGTCAACGGGACCATCCGAAACTCTTCGACTGATTTAAGTTGTTATGTCATCTCTGTACTGTACTACACACATACATGACTGGCTATCATCTCTGTACTGTACTATTACACATACATAACTGGCTATCTTCTCTACTGAACAGTACACAAACATAACTGGCTGTCATCTCTACTGAACAATACACAGACATAACAGGCTAACATCTCTGAACTGAACTACACACAGACATAACTGGCTAGCATCTCTGCTTAACTACACACATACGTAACTGGCTATCGTCTCTGTACTGTACTGCACACATACATAACTGGCTATCATCTCTTTACTGTACTACACACATGCATAACTGGCTATCTTCTCTACTGAACAATACACATACATAACTGATTAATGTCTGTGTACTGAACTACACACATACATAACTGGCTATCATCTCTGTACTGTACTACACACATACATAACTGGCTATCATCTCTGTACTGTACTACACACATACATAACTGGCTATCTTCTCTACTGAACAATACACAGACATAACTGGCTGTCATATCTACTCAACAATACACAGACATAACTGGCTTGCATCTCTACTTAACTACACACATACGTAACTGGCTATCATCTCTACTGAACAATACCAAGACATAACAGGCTAACATCTCTGTACTGAACTACACACAGACATAACTGGCTAACGTCTCTGTACCGAACTACACACAGACATCTCTGTACTGTATTACACACATACATAACTGGCTATCATCTCTGTACTGTACTACATACATACATAACTGGCTATCTTCTCTACTGAACAATACACATACATAACTGGCTGTCATCTCTACTGAACAATACACATACATAACTGCCTGTCATCTCTACTGAACAATACACAGACATAACTGGCTAGCATCTCTACTTAACTACACACATACGTAACTGGCTATCATCTCTACTGATCAATACACAGACATAACTGGCTGTCATCTCTACTGAACAATACACAGACATAACTGGCTGTCATATCTACTTAACTACATACCTATGTAACTGGTTTTCATCTCTACTTAACTACACACCTATGTAACTGGCTTTCATCTCTACTTAACTACACACCTATGTAACTGGCTATCATATCTGTACTGAACTACACAGATACATAAGTGGTTAACATATCTGTACTGAACTACACATATACATAAGTAGCTAACGTATCTACTGAAATACAAACAAACACTTCCAGACACGTCTCGATTACGGGTTTTATAAGAGACACGAATTTAATCACTATCTATACCGATGCCCGGTGAGGTGTTTTACGACAGAAGCAAGTTTGAAAGGTTTTACCGAAGAAGCATGACTTTAAACACTACAGTTTGGCCGTTCTAATGGACATTTATACACTTGACCATTAATACGGTAAACTATATAAATACTGGTACATCTTATCTGGGAGGTTATTATGTGCCTGTACTGTTCTATCATAACGCTTCACTTTGTTACGCGCCTGTTTCGAAAAAGAGGTTTGACAACTTTAGTGTCAAGGTCACTGTCATTGAGTTGACAACGTGTCTCGCACATTTACATACGTACATACGTATAGGTTAAGAATGCTAGCATACTAATAGGTTGAAACAATACTGTTGATCTCTAGGTACAGATGAAACACAGATGAAACTTGGACAGGAAATACCACTTCAAAACACTTTGCTTATAGTACGATGAATCTGTGTTTTTCTCACAAAAGAGAGTCAACTGTATGGATATTAATACAAAGTCTGGTAAGTACAAATGTCGTATGTTAGCTAATGTTATAGGTCAAAGGATTATACCGGTTTATTTATAGCTAGTGTTCGATATAGTTCTTACAAATGATAGCTAATACACCTGTACTGTTCTAACATGTCTGTTTCGAAAAAGAGGTTTGCCGACTTTAGTGTCAAGACCACCGAGTCGTTGTCACTTGGACAGGGAATATCACTTCAAAACAGTTTGGAACCAGTTTGCAATAAGTTTTCAAGCGAACACTCAAGTGAGATACGACTGGTAAGTATAAATGTTATATGTCAATACCCGGCTGTTCTTCCAACACACAGAGCATTCATTACGAGTTTATACCAGTTTATAGCGTAAGTTTTGTAGTGTGGTGAAAAAATTACCAAGGAAACTTATAGAATGACATTTTACAGGGGAATTGACCATAACGTTACATGGTGGAATTATATTCAAGCGCGAAAGCTCAAAACAATGGCCAACCAAAGCGCTACCTGTTTAAAATGACCAAAGAAACTTCTAGAATGACATTTTACAGGGGAATTGACCATAACGTTACATGATGGAATTAGTTTATAGTTTAACGATGTCACTGCATCATGACGTCACATGAAGGGATTACATTACATACGCGCAAGTTCAAAACAAGGTCTAACCGAAACACTACCTGCTTGACCAACTCACTTCGCATAAAGAATTACTGCGCGTACCATGACGTCACTCACTGACCATGACGTCACATGACGGAATTATATTCAAGCGCGCAAGTTCAAAACTATGGTTAACGAAATCACTACCTGTTTGACCAAATCACCTCGCATAAAAAATTACTGCGCGTAGCAGTTTGATGACGTCATACAGGACGCTCACGCTCGCAACAAACAAACATGTCCAGACACGTCTCGAGTACGGATTTTATAATAGACACGAATTTAGGTACTACCGTACGGAAATGATACCAAAGGTATAATTCCAAGATGGTCGCTCTGTTCGAAAAAACGAGGCTATAGGTTCTGATATAACATAGTCCTATATGTAATCTACATTTTGTATACATTACTTCAGATAACACGACCTCCGTTGAATTTATAATCCTTTTATTATTATAAATTCTTATAACACCACATTTTCGACATGTCATCATCAACCAAATAAGGGCTCGGTCCCTTCGCGGAACCTCGACTTACGGGTCAAGCAATCTAGTGTGTGACATATTCAAATGCTGTTCGGTATATTTTATTTTATTCAAAAAGTGGTCGCATACCTTTACGATAATAGCTCCTATGCTTTAACACGGTGAACATTCAAAAAGTGGTCGCATACGTTTACGATAATAGCTCCTATGCTTTAACATGGGGTAAATTCCATATCCTTTAATACGGGGAAAATTCAAAAAGTGGTCGCATACGTTTACGATAATAGCTCCTATGCTTTAACATGGTGAAAATTCCCTATCCTTTAACATGGGGTAAACATTCCCTATCCTTTAACATGAGGAAAATTCAAAAAGTGGTCGCATACGTTTAAGATAATAGCTCCTATGCTTTAACATGGGGAAGATTCCCTATCCTTTAACCGGGGAGCGCTCTGTGGGGAAATCCCTATCCTTTAACATGGGTAAAAATTCCCTATCCTTTAACCCGGGCGCGCACTGGTGGAAATCCCTATCCTTTAACATGGGGAAATTCCCTATCCTTTAACCCGGGCGCGCACTGGTGGAAAATTCCCTATCTTTTAACATGGGATTTCCACCGGGGCGCGCCATTGCCCGCGCTGTACCACCTAACATACTACTATTTCCTGAGAAAAATAATGTCGACATTGACATGCTTATCAGGATTTACTATGTTTTTGTTAGCATAATAATTAACGCCTAGGTTTGTGTGTGTGTGTGTGTGCGCGCGCGCGCGCGTGCATTTGCGTGCGCGTTAATGTGTGTAAGTATTTCCAATAACAAATTAAGTTATTAGTATAACACAGCTAGGGTTGGTTCCATCCATAAATAACGTTAACATTTTCATTTCTAGATCCACACTGCTTTGTAACGTAACGCTTCATAACACTAATCTATAAAGCAAAAAGGTATGTTCTTATATAGCGCAGTATCCAGTCATCAGGACTGCTCAAAGCGCTTTACACTTCACTCGCAGACCCTTTCAATCAAACACCACTGTCCATAGTCCATACATGTTAAGTCTCCTGCATTCGCCGGGGGACTCCTGGGAATCGATCAAATCCCCCGATCTCCTGGAAAGGAGAACCAATCTCCTGGATTTTCAGTGAAACCCAAACTATTTTTTTCTATCTTATTTTCCGAACTCGGCATGGTACCATGACCTAATTGGGTCTATTTCCGGCTGACTCGAGTATGTTTTTCTGGATCAACAGAATGTGGTCAATACAGTCAGTGTCAGTGCGTTAACTTAATTGCAATCGGTCACACACCATGCTAAATGAATCTCATGAATAGGGACGTTGGACCAAGGCCGCCCGGACAGCAGAGCGAAAATGGGTTGTTTAAATCATGCGTTGACTAGACAACAACAACTGTTTAATTATAATCTTCTTGGATCTTGCCTGTGGTTGATATTGCATATAAGCTTTAGACGAGCACAGTGAACCGCGCTTGCGACCGCGGGTTCCATATTATCGCCCACCGTCAGCTTGCCGATCTTGTAGAACGAAATGTAATCCGTTTCAATCTATACTCAAATAATGTCAGTCGATCAATTTACACTATGTGCACGTTTTATTTAATCCATGCATATATGTAACTGTTAGAACTGGAACACATTATAAATGAAAAAATGTATTTTATAATATCAAATGCTCCACCAGCAAGGCCAAATGTCACAAAGGCCATGGTAACAAACTTTGAAGCAAATACAATGCTACGTTCTTGTTCTTATACTTGTGAATATAGTATATGTTTGTAATAATGTAATAAAATATTTGTAATAAAAGAAGATGTATTTACTGCCTATATGCAAGGTTCTTTGCACCATAAAAATATATATTTAACATATGAACACACTTTGCCTAGAACATCAATTAGTAAACTTTTTATTCTTTCTACTATACCTATAAAGCCACGTACATTTTAATTTACATATAATTTATTTAATTATTTTACATATAAATATTAACATGCTGTTATGTGCCATTGATTTAAGAGCACATATGCAATGCATTTGGAAATAAAGCTGATCTGTGACCATTTTCATAACATGAAATACTCAGATTTATACACAATTCCATAATACCATCCAATTAACAAAACATTTCCCTCCAATTTACACAAAATGTCCTGATATTACAAGACCCTCCAATTTACGCATAAATCTCATGCATTAGCATATCTGAAACTTAACGTTTTATTATAACATGATTATTAATATCTATGGAAAGCATCCTTTTTGTCATATTTTAATCCGATTTATGTATAAATGCCTGATTTTCCAAGATCCTCCGATTTACGTATAAATGCCCGATTTTCTGAGACTCCGATTTACGTGTGAATGCCCGATTTTTCGAGACCCTCTGATTTACGTATAAATCTCCCGGATTGGCGTTTCTGAAACTTAACATGTATGATAGTCTATTTAACAGTGAGACGTATACAGACTTTCAACTTCAAGCCAATAGTACAACGATTAGCATAATTGATAGCTTACATCCCAAATCTAGCTGTGGTAAAGATGGTCTATTAACCAAATTACTAAAGCTCACACAAAAGATTACTACGTAAAACCTTCAATTGACCTAGTGTCTACCACGGATCTCCACCCCTAGAGACAACGATGTCTACGTCTGGCATGGCATGCGACGCGTCACGATGAACTTGTGCTAAAAGAGTTCTCCGTTGGAAATCCATTTGAGGGCCCTCGGAAAAGAGTTCGCCAGACATGACTCTGAGAGACACCATTCAGAGGGACTCCGGCCTCAGTGGGACTTGTCTGGCTGCCACAATGACAGACACCACTGAGAGGGACACCGGCCTCAGTGGGACTTGTCTTGCTGCCACAATGACAGACACCACTGAGAAGGACACCGGCCAAAGTGGGACCTGTCTGGCTGCCACAATATCAGACAAATAAACAATTCAAGCAACTCATCATGTCGCTACGTTCAACCGTCTTCAACATTCGGTTATTTTTAACACTCATAACAATTAACCAACTGCGGCAATAGGGAACCTATTCCTCAACCTATTGAGTCTGAATTTGACAATTTAAACCATTACGATTTTGGAGTTTGAAATGATTATCAAATGGTAGCTATCTTTGCATTCCACCATAATCGTACTCGGTAGTGGCGTAGTAGCACAGCGGTGTCAACCCTGAGTATCTGTTACCAGTGAGATCTGGGTTAGATATCCTTGAGATAAGGAAACAATCCTTACAAATTTAGCACACAAAAAAACAAACCTAAAACAGTACAAAACAAGTAAAGTGAGTGTGCAGCCAATTTATTGGTGGTGGGATGCCTGCTTGGCCTCGCGCAGCATCTGTGGCGTACGTCACATCAAAGTCATAGCATGAACTGTCGCAGTTCAGCTTGCATTGCATGAAAGCAGTAATCGTGTCCGCATGCAAGCGCTTACGTGCCACGGTGTGGATCTTGCGAACCATGGAGAATGCTCTCTCGGACTCTGCGTTACTCTGTGGCAGACTGAGCAGGGCCTGCAACAGGCGTGCCAGGCAGGGAAAGTGCAGTTGCTGTAGAGCCGTCTTCAGCGCCATCACATCAGCCCAGATGGAGTCGAGACGACGTGCCTGACCCGCGACCTCCGTGCTGACAACGTCGTCCTCCGTCAACTGGAGGTCTTCGAATTCGTTTTTCAGGGTCTCTTCGTCGACATCTGGAGCAAACTTTGCGACCAGGCGCAAAACTAAAAACATATAACATTTACATTTGACAGAACAGTATGATTCCATGACTGGTTACAAGAAGCGATCTTACTGATAGAGCAGTAACAGTGTGCACTGACATTATCAACAGTAGATCCCCTGTTATTTGCTTCAAATGTGCATTAATGCTGTGTATCAGGAAGTGACATGACACACACAACAAAAACACGATCGAGTCTGTTAAATCCATAACAAATATTACATACGTGGGGCCTAAGTGATGTCCACACGCTTCGAGAGGTCGAGCACAACCAGATCCTTCAAGTCTTGGTTGTCAAAGGGAAATTTCAGCAGCATCTTCTTAATGATAGCGGAGTAGAAGGAGCGCACCTCACTAAAACAAGTTCTAGTAATTGAGAGCTTAGCGTTGGTAGTGTACTTATCATCTACAGACAATGAATGTGCAATTAATTAATTGTGTGCATTCGGACTGCTAACATACTAAGATACAAATAAAACTATCTGGTGTATGAAACTATTGTCATACAAACCATACAAACTTAGCCGTCTTGGCAGGCTCCGTGTTTGCCTCCTCTAGTAGAGCTCTCGCTGGGTTGCCAATGGCCAGAGTGTTGTCATCATGCTGATTCTGCATCGAGTCGTAATGGATTGTTCGCAGGTCAGGCTGCCCATGGATCAGCCGCAGTGGGACAAACTTAATTAGCAGCTTCCTCAACAGTCGGTCAATCTCTGGATGAGGCATGCCAATCTTTGTCTCGTCAGCCTATCAACAGAACATGACACACAATGCCTGTACATCAATGAAAAATGGTCCAGGAGGTTCTGAAGTCCTTTGGAGTTTGGGAGCCCTGGGGGTAGAATGATTCAA
This sequence comes from Escarpia spicata, assembly GCA_963995525.1. Lineage (NCBI taxonomy): Eukaryota > Metazoa > Annelida > Polychaeta > Sabellida > Siboglinidae > Escarpia > Escarpia spicata. The sequence goes on from OZ023212.1 coordinate 61,666,866, forward strand.
TGAAATGCAGATTTCTTGTGTGTAGTGGCAGTACCTTAAGATATATCTATGAAAAATTAGAGAAAAAGTTGTTGAACGTTTTCCGAGATACGGAAGCTAACGGCGAACGCTGAGTGATGGCATAAGCCCGTTGGACCTTCGGCCCAAAGAACTAAACTGTTATTATGAACTCGGTGATGATAGATAGGATGAAGGCGAGGAAGAGAAGTGTCGTTCAAACGGTCAATTACCTTCTTGATCCTACCGAGGGCTTCCGTTTGGCGCGTGAAGTGTTTATCGTCTTACGAATATTGTAAGTATTTAACTAAAAACAACTTATTTGACGCTTCGTTTGCATGCCATTGATGAAATAAGTGGTTCTGATTAATAATACTGATACGTTGCTGAACGATTTCAAAACTTGTTAGTGAAAACTACATATTATGCTTGCGTAAGGCTGAAACCGAGTGGTCCAGTGTACGTGGTCAGGTTCCAAGAAAAGAGACGTATCGAGGCGCTTTGCGGTTTTCAAAATATGCCACCAGAGGCGCCGAAACCAAACCTAGTAATCGTCAAGTCCGCGAAGCTTGGTGCGCGTGTGGCAGCGGTGCGGTCCATGAGTTGCGTTTAGCGTAATATGAATGAATGAATGTTTATTTCCACAATCAACTGATGCATGTGTTTATAACAATAGTTTACAATTGTGGAAATGGAGACAGTTGAAGTGTTAGACTTATTAAACACTGTCCCCATCCCTTTTCTAGCATGCGATACATTAATAACTACCATGTCAGCGTTCGAAATAGCACTTGTCCGTTTGTCCGGGACAAGTGATTTTGGGCCCTGACAAATAAAATGACTACATGGTTATCCGGTGGACAAGTGAAAATTTACAGTACATAGTGACTCGTGCAACATTGCAAAATTTTTATTTGAGGAAATTCAAACGTAAATGAAGTTCGCTAGCAATCGCGCGCGTTGCAATTTTGTTGGTGTGTCGGCGTCTTGTCGTTCCGCCGCCAGTGTGTGTACGCCAGTGTTCGACCGAGTTTAGTGCCTGCAATAACAGGGTCATGCGCTGAGCGCACCGACCTAGCTCTGTCATACGCGTAGGACAAACTCCGCATCAGCCATCGTTGATCGAGGCTGGATTTCACACAATCGTGAATCGTTCAGTTTGGCCGACGTACAACTTGTTAAAGCTTATACGCAATGAGATATAGCAACAGAACCAAACATTGATTATTACGTACCAGAAACGGTTAATTGTTACACAATAGCGTGAGCCATCAAATCACTGTTAAGCGATGTTGATCTTCCTCGTGGTCTCTCGTCAGTGACGGGAGGTCCCATTATTTGAGGGGAGACTACACCAATTCCCTCCTCTCTTTTTTAAAGTCCGAACTTTGGAGGACTTAGAGTCGCAGTTTACTGGGAGGCATCTTCTGGCGTTTGCCACGTCGCAGTTCGTTGTGGGAGGACGATAGGATGTCTCGTTCAACGTGGCCAGTGTTGCTACCTTCCGCAGTATTGTGGATACGAACATCGTTCTCTCCCGAGTTCGGTTTGATGTAGCGGCGGTTGCGCCAGTAGACACGACCACTGGGCAGTTTCACAGGATAGTCGCGGTGTCGGCCAATTCCGACGATCACGCCTACTTTATCCCACTTTTTTGTAAGGGGATTTTGCAATCTTACTTGTGCCCCAATGCGTAGCTGTGGTAGAGGACGGGATTGCCTGTTGTAACGCTCTTCGCCCCGTGCATGTGTTTGCCAGCAGCCAGCATCCTACCGACTGCGCCATGTTAAAGCTTATACTCAATGATATATAGCAACAGAACCAAACATTGTTTATTACGTACCAGAAACGGTTAATTGTTACACAATAGCGTGAGCCATCAAATCACTGTTAAGCGATGTTGATCTTCCTCGTGGTCTCTCGTCAGTGATGGGAGGTCCCATTATTTGAGGGGAGACTACACCACAATTTGCTTCCGCGCACGGTTCATATTTGATGAACTTTGGAAATAGTAGACTTTGTATCGCTACCTGTTATTTTAATAAGTATATAAGATATCAATTTCCACAACGTATTGTGTACATCAATACGAATGATCACAACTCAATGAGAACTGCAACCAGAATAGGATTAGTAAATAACAGTAACTATATAACCCTCTACGCCCCCCAAGTCTTTAAACCACTAAAGACTGATATGTCGACAAAATAATATGGCTTGTGTTAGTAGAACAAAAATAGGAACAAGAAATAACATAATTCACTAAGTGTCAACAGTGGAAACATATTCCTTTAGCCATGTTGGCGGAGCCGCTTTGCGGGCCGAACGTCGCAATGGGGCGGCAGGAGTTGCACGTGGTGAAGCAGGAGCCGGGCGTGGCGCCGGCTTGGGTGACGCAGACGATTGCGGCTGTGGTGGCGAGGCGTCAGCCAAGGGTGGGGCGCAGGCGGAGCGGGTGGCAGCTTGGTCACAGGCGCTGGAGTCACCGCAGGTGGAGTGGGCGATAACAGTACGGTTGGCGTAGGTGTCGGTCGAGCGCGTTCTTTCGGTGATGAGGCTGATTGCTGCTGCGCCGCTGGTTCTACAGAGTAGGTGACTGGCGGTGGAAGAAAGGCGTTGATGCCCAGTTGGCCAGGAGTCGCGCGCTTGATGACGGGGGTGAATCGTCTCAAGAACTTAGGGTTCCGCATGGTGATGCGGCCCGAGCCGTCCACGCGGATCGCGTACTGATCATGTTACCGAACCTCGATCACTATCCCCGTCTTGTCCCATTTCTGCGGGTTGGGGCCGATTTGATTTTGAATGCGGATGAAGTCGCCCACCATGAATGGCGGTAACGTCTTCGTGTGTTCTGCCCATCGTTCGGCGTCCTTCATGTGGCGAATCCGTAGCGCCTCCTCGCGTGCACTTAGTGTCTCACGCCACGTTGTGTGAGGTTTGTAGAGTCCTGGAAGGATGCGGATGAAGTCTCGGATAGGGCGACCGAATATGCACATTGCCGAGGAGAACTTAGTGTCTTTGTCGGGTGTGTTACTGTACTGTAGTATGGCCCGCTGGAATTCATCAATATCAAGCTCGCCGTTGGGGCTTGTATTGCCTGTTATCAAGCGCTTCACCGTTTTCACGCCGACTTCCGCTCGACAATTACTGTGGGGATACGCAACTGAAGACAGGCGATGATGAACACCCCATGATCTGAGGAAAGTCTGCGTGGCGGATGATGAGAATTCGGGGCCGCCGTCTGATGATAGCTCATCGGGGATGCCGAAGGTGCCGAATATCTGCCGTAGACTAGCGACCAAGCCTTGCGCCCCACGTCTACACCGCTCCACTACGGGCCAGTTTGAATACCGGTCCACAGTAACGAGATAGTTCACGCCTTTGTAAGTAAAGTATTCTGAGCACATACTTTGAAACGGGTAGACCGGTAGTATCTGGTGGGAAGGTGGTGCGCTGGGCTGCGAGGGGGCCATCCTGTTACAGTCGTTGCAGCGGATTCTGAGGTCAGTGATGACCGAGGTAATTCCGGCCCAAAAGACGCTGTGTTCCGCCCGATATATCATTGACGATATGCCCTGGTGAGCGGCGTGCAGTGATTGCAGTACATTGAGGCGCAGTGAGCGGGGGATGACTATTCTGTCGTTGTATAAAACTACACCGTCCACAGTGTAGAGGTTGTCGCGATACTGGTGGTACTGGCGTAATTCTATTGGCAGCTTGTGACGGAATTCCGGCATCCCCGACTCGATGATTTCCATCAGCTAAGACCATGGCCTCGTCGCTATTGGTTGCCATGTGGACTCCATCCCAGGTGACGGCCTTAATGGAGCAGAGTGATGAGAGGGCGGCGTCGTAAACTGAGTATTCTAAATCGTTCTGAAACTCTTCACCGCATCGGATGCCGGCCAGGAAGGAGGAGCGTAGTTCCGGGAGTGTTGGTAATCCTGCGGGAAGAGCACCGTCTTGCAGGGACGCGACGTCATCTAGTAGATGCATTTTGACGGGGTTGCCGGTAGGGTGGCGAGAGATCGCGTTAGCGGCTCGGTGCTTTACATCTGGTATGTGGACTACACGGAAGCGATATCCGAGGGTCTTTTCCTTGAGGTTTCTCAGACGAGTGTTTGAAATCTCCTCAAGAGATCTGTCGCCGAAGATCTTTAGCAGCGGCTTATGATCCACGGCGAGGGTGAGGTTTTCGCAGCCGAGGATTAAGTATCTGGCCTTGTTTAGTGCGTCAGCGACTGCCAGGGCTTTGCCCTCTACAGGCGCGTAGCGTGACTCAGCGGGGTGAGTGAATCTACTTCCGGCGAGCGTAATCTTCCATCCAGCAGAAAGGCTTGTTGCCACGACACTCACAATGCTTTGGGAATAACCAGAATCCTATTCCTGTATTGGACCAGTCAGTGGCTAGGCATGTTGATCGTGATGCATCAAATATTCTGATCCCTTCCTCGGTTTCACTGATGACGACGCTTTTAGACTCTTCAAAAAGTGATTGCATCTCATCGTTCCAGGTGAATGTGGTTCCGGGCTTCAACAGGGCCCGGAACGGAAGCATTCTTTCCGCAGCGGCGAACGCGTACGCCACTTGGTTGACAAGGCCGAACCAGGCGCGTATGTCCGTGATGGTCTTGGGTGTCGGGAAGTCGAGGACCGATTCTAAGAATTCCCGGGATGGACGGACACTATCTGGTGTGATCTCGAATCCGGCAAATGTAGAAGAAGCAATGTAGCCCTCCAGAAGCAATGTAGCCCTGTAGTGCCGTCCTGTTTCTGTAGCGTCCCCACCGCGTGATGAATGTTGTCAGTGGGCGATCTTCTTCGCGTAAGGGCACACTATGGTAGCCATTCCAAGCATCGAACACGGTTTTCTTCGTGAATTGTGGCACAGATCTCGCCTGGTGGAAGGGTGGCTGAGTATGATGCGTCTCGCGAGTGGCATACTTGTTGAGGGGCTGAAAGTCGACGGTGCGGCGTGGCTTGCCGTCCTTCTTAGCGCACACGACCATGCGGTGACACCACGTTACCGGTTCGCCCACAGGTACTGGCCCGAAGACTCCGAGGAGAACGTCGCGGTCGAGACCGGCTTTTACATCTGCTCGCCAGTGTAGGGGTACTGGGATTGGCGAGTGGCATGCGAACGGTTTGGCATCGGGGTCAATCATGAGCTGTAGGGGTGGACCACTCATCATCGGGGTCAATCATGAGCTGTAGGGGTGGACCATTCATCATCAGGGTCAATCATGATCTGTAGGGGTGGACCACTCATCATCGGGGTCAATCATGAGCTGTAGGGGTGGACCATTCATCATCGGGGTCAATCATGAGCTGTAGGGGTGGACCATTCATCATCGGGGTCAATCATGAGCTGTAGGGGTGGACCACTCATCATCGGGGTCAATCATGAGCTGTAGGGGTGGACCATTCATCATCGGGGTCAATCATGATCTGTAGGGGTGGACCACTCATCATCGGGGTCAATCATGAGCTGTAGGGGTGGACCATTCATCATCGGGAGTGGTTGATGTTCGCATGTGTTGAAGGTCGAGCCCTTGTAGTAGTCTAGCAGGAACTGTCGTAGCGTCTCGCAGTTATCGTCAGTTGCCGGACATGGCAGCTGAGTGGGTGGAGGAGGCGGCAGTTCACGTTTCGGGCAGTTACAATCGGTAATGAGGCCGCTATTGTTACGGAGATGATCGGGAGCGTAGGACGTGGCATCCGCAGCTATATGTCTGGTGATCTCGCCGACCTTTGGGAACTGCTCGGTTATCATCCCGAGCGCAACACAGGCCTCACTGCTGAGGAACACTTTGTTGTCAACATCTGTGACGTAGACGATTTGACGAGTCTCGAGGACTCCATTCGATATTCTACCTGAGAACCTCAAGATGGCGGCGCCAATGATGTTTATACCGCGCTTTTTTGCAGCATGCATTTTCATCGTTACCGGTATCAGTTCCCGTTGATTGATGCCGAGACGATGGATCGCTTTGATACCGGCAAGACAACTCTGGCACCCCGTGTCTGCCATGCATAGTATATCTGCGTGTCTAGGGGTGCGGGTGAGGAGAGAGTCGAAGCTGAAGAGTTTGTAGTCATCGACGAGGACGTCCACACCAAGTTTGACGAACGGCTGAGGCTTAGAGGACTGCTTCAGCCACGTGTCAGACAGTTGGTTGTACAGGTCAAGTGCAATGAAGCGATCATTGCGACGTCGGCCGGTGTTGTTGATGATGCAGAGAGAATCAAACACGGCGCCTTCCTATAGCTCAACCTTGGTGTCTTCTCGTTTGCGGCGGTACTTCCCCCTGAAAACTCTTCGAAGTGATGCTTCTTGTGGCAAGCGGTGCACGTCGAGTTGTATGCGGGGCATTCGGTGCGTCGGATGTCCAGTGGGGCGTTCCTTCCTTGCCATTTTTTGCCGCAGTAGGAGCAGGGGTTCTAGTCGGTTGATCCTGCCCTGGGTTCATGCTGTCGTTGTAAGCGGTCGAGTCGTTTGCGAGTGTATGAGCTCTTGGCTGCCTCTGCCCCGTGCGTGTCGACCAAGCGTGAGGCTGATCGTTTTCCGGCTTCTTTTGCTTCAACAAAGCGTAGGACTTCCTCAAAGTTCATGTCCTGATTTTTGTTGCCGAGCAGGTCCAGTTGGATTTCCGAATCCTCCAGGCCCCTGATCACCACGTCTCGTAGCACTTCTACTGTGTAGTTAACGGTCTGTGTGAAATTTTGGCACGGGAGGGAGAACTTGCAGACGCCGGCTTGGCCGCGGATCCTGACACTGAATAACCTGACAGTTTCGTCTCTGTCTTGGCGCGTGTTATGCAGGGTGACCCGAGCGACCATCGTGTTTTCTTCCCTGACAGCCAAGGTACGCGCCAACGTCAATATCTCCTCCTCAGGGCGGTCAGTGAGTGTACGACCTATGCCAATGGAGCGTGTGACGTCCTTTCGCAATTGTTCGTTGCAGCATTCCAGTAGTTGAATTATTCTATCTTTGCCCGATACTTTGGTTGCTTCCACGTAGTCGCGCCATCGGACCAGGAAGTAGTCCCATTCTTCGCTGCTCCCCGCCGATGTGACCGTTGGTCGTTTCACCCTTTCCATTTTAGCAGCGGCGGCGTTTGTGGGGGATGTTGGGGCGTGAGTGATCGCGTGGGTGTTGAATAGCGCCACGGCGATGATCGCGTCAACATCGTCTGTCACGTACGTGCAGTTAGGGATGGGCCAGGCCACCACAGGCATGGTGATGCTTGAGTACGTCTGGTAGTCGTCGATGGACATTGAGTTGCGATCATAAATAAGATCAGAGATCAATTTCAACGATGTATTGTGTACATCAGTACGAATGATCGCAACTCAATGATAACTGCAGCCATGCAGAATACATGGATTAGTAAACAACAGTAACTATATAACCCTCTAGTATATACAAAGTTTTGCCCATTATTACGCCTAACCCACGTGGACTCGGCAGTCTTCCAAGTCATCGAACTGTCGTTAGCCGATCCAGATCGGTGACAATTTTCAAAACTTGCAACTGGCTCTCCGGTAATTATATAGTGCTGGTTGATAAACGGAATATCAATGACATTTCATAAATGTTGTTGTATCTATGTTATTTAACATTTATATTAACAATAAATTGCGAGTTTTTGAAACCGAATTATGCAAGACGCGCGGCCGGGGACGGTGCGCCAACCGCCGTTGACATGTCGGCTTCCGTCAACTACGGCCATCTGCGCGCGGCAGCAACGTTACAACGTAACTAAATCTATATTTTACAAAAAAACATAACATATTTGTTAAGCATGACCTCGCTTTTAGAAATTAACCCATGTTGAGATGGGCGGCTTTGTTCGATTGTGTGTGCAAACACGCCTCCGACTTATGTAAATACAATTACAGCTGCAAATAATTTGCATAGGAACAATTTTATATAAGAATTTATATAAACTTATTGAAAACAGGAAGAAAATCGAAATCAACTTATAATTGGTCTTGCGTGTGCGGGTAGGTTAACGTTTTCCTCTTAAGACGTACGTCTGGAACATCGAGCGCCAAACTTCCAGGGATCAATCTACAACTTCTGTAGCATAGGACGTATAAGACCTATATTTTTTTTTCTCAAAATACCCCATGCATGTACAGATTCTCACATTTTATGGGGTAAATTAGTTGTTCGGAACGTAAAACATAATGTACGCGTAATACATAAAATTAACGTAACTATAAACAATCGCACGAACCACGAGCGCGTGGCAAATACTTCGGGAAATTTCGAAAAACGTCCCCTGCGTCATTACTATCACGACTGTCAACTTCCAAGGCATCCCGTCAGGTGACGGGCAGTTTTGCTAGTTCTACTAATATAATTATAATATTAATATAGAATTATTATTTTTTATCCTGTACTGTGTGGACGGATCGGTGCATGGATTTTTTGACATATTAACTAAAATCCTAGACATGAATGTACACGTACTTTGATGATGTTTGTACTGCGTAGGGTGCACACCAGATGACCGCACAAGAGGACATTCACCAGGCACGGTGAGAACGCAGTGCGTACAGGCCGTGAGTCGTTTTAATGGCGTTCCTTTCTAGTCGTGCGCGCGTTAAACGCTACCGGTTGCCATTTCAAAACATTTCGGCGCGTGATTGTTTTCGCAAACTGCTCATCTGATCATAAGTCCGTGATTTGACTTAACGTTATAATGACATCGATCCCAAGTCGTTCTACGTCGTAACTTCCTAAGGTATAACCAGTAACTACGTGCATTCAAAACAAAAAGTAGTTACTAGCTAAATGTGAAAATATAGTGAAGTGGACGATAATATAACAACTTATCATTTAATTAGGCCTAGGCAAGGTGACAGGTTGATGTTTCGTACGAATTCTTTGACTAGATTGAATTATTATACTTCGTAAGGAGACATTTGAAAGGCTAAAGAAAATGTACAATATTGCTACGTCAGCAATCTGGATACTGGATGGCATGTTTAACAATTTGTTTATATGTATGTAAGATGCATCTAGCCAGAATTTTATATAATATATTATAATTGAACATGCAAATTATTATATTTTAGAACAGTTAATTCGTCCGACATATGACTTATCACATTGAACTCTAAACAGTTCCAATTAGGGCTAATATAGGAGTACTTTGTTTATTTTGAAACTTTTCCTTCTCTAGATGTATTGAGTTAATGTCTTTATTTAGAGTCCACTACACTGCATGTTATGCATGGGACTGTGTATTTTCTGAAAGGCATGAGTAACGTAGTGTGCCTGGGTGTAATTCCTTTTGACATTCTACCACTGGACGAACACTCTCCATCATTCCAGTACAGACTACGGGTGTAACAGATTCCATCCGTCACCTCAGCATGCGGGCCTTTCTTGCAAGTGATGATCTCGTCTCACAGATTTGGCACAGACACCTGTGGCTTCCTGTATGACTTAGTCAACCACAACTGACGGAGCTCTGATAGTGACATGTTTTCAATAAATATTCATGTGCAAATATTACATGTAACATGAAACAGAGGACGTCACAATTGGATACAGAAGCTGACCAGTGAAAGACAAAAAATTACCGAGGTGGAAGTAAATGACCTACCTCACATTAACGTACTGACTACTTGCCTCAGCTCTTGGCCTTAATTACACCTTTATCCTTCCCCAGGAAGATGACCAGTGCACGCAGCTAGCGCTGGGACGTAGACGAGCCAGATGGATGCCGGGCCAACAGCAATGGATGATGGGCAGACCTTGCAACACACACCGCCGCCGTACGTCGTCTCTGACACCGACACAGAACCCGACGATGCCGTCGGTATCATCGAGGTCCACACGGAGCCAGAGCTGCTGGCTGTGAGGGACATTGAGGTACAGTCAGGCCCTTAGCCAGAAACAATTTTTGCAAGTCTTGAATTTGATCAAAAGTGTATATTTTAGCAGTGAACAGCTTGCATGGAAGCCAATCATAGCCATTATTGGCCAGTTTAGTTTTTTCAATGAAAAAATCTGAATCATTTGAGCCATTTATTTAATTAATATGGATCCATTTGATTTGTTTCACTACCAGTTGTGCCAATGATAGTCATTAATATGGGCCCATAGACTTGGGACTATTAGTTAATCTAGTGGCCAGCTGGCGCCCTCTAAATTCCACCAGTCTTATCAGAACTTTGTAATTACCATTCTGCCAGTCTTGAAGACAGGCAGGTAGGTCTCTGGCTAAGCCCCTAGTTCATAGTGATGTGTTCATGTTTATGGTTTGTTTTGCGCATGTTGATTGATTGCATGGGTAGTTTGCACACCTTGCATATCTTCCAGCATCACTAACCAGTAATCTCACTACCAGCACTAGTTTTAGAGGTCAGTGGAACCATTGTATAATAATAATAAAATTACTTCTTTTGCACCAATATCATCAGAAATCCAAGCGAACCAAAAGATTAAGCGTTCTCATAATCTTGTAGTGATATGTACAATGCAAAAGTCATCAACAGATGGATGGAATTGATACCAAGCTAGGGAGGATATGCTGTGTTAAAGAGATAGGTTTTTAGATGACGGCGAAATGAAACTAAAACAAAAGGCAACGTTTTGGTGTTACACGCATAAGAAAGTTAATACACACTAACTGTTTGTAGGTATAATCCAAAGTATAATGTGACCATGATTACGGTACCATAGAACGTGTCTGTATTGATTGCATGTGTAAATCGTTACAGTAAATTACAGTTGCAATTAAACCAAGCATTTGCAAGCTCATATTAACCGTGTTTTGTGTGGAAAAGTGTATTGGTCATACTCTGCTAGCACTAACAGAGAGTAGCACTCTGTGTTATAGCTGATAATGACCGATGACATGAGAGGCATTGATGTGATAATAGAAGATCGAGACGAGCATGATTCGGAGCCTGCTGGCCAGGTGACAGCCGGCACATCCCATACACCTGATGACAACACCACTGTACCCACCTCATCGACCCTGTGCCCACAGGAGTGTGATACCCCGCCATTACAGTCCCTTCCCCGAGCATCATATTGTAGTCCTGGCCTGCAGCTTGCCACCCCCATGACTTCAGTATTCACCCCTGTGTCGCCAACAAATGCCACTGTGCCGCAGTTATCGGTGCCAGGGTTAGTCGCCCCTGTTGTGTCATGTATAGTCACCCTGCATTCACAAGCACCCTGTCTGCCTACCACTAGCCCTAGTTCACCCCGTTCCCTGCTAATCACCCCATGTCTACCGAAATCACACCCACACATCCCCCGTTTCGTTACCTCCCCCCTCAGTCCGCGTCTCTTCCCTTCTCCCCTGAACATTCGCCCTCCCAGTCAACGCCCTCCCGCAACACGCCCTCACCTTCTCAACATGCCCCCACCCCCCATACACTCCCCCTCACCCCGTATCTGTACTTTCCACACCGGGTTCCCAAGTCGAGCGTATCTCACCAGTCCATACCCCAATGCCATGTACCCTACCCCAAGTCTGGGAGCCAACTACACTGCCTCTCCATGCCCTGCTCCTGTCAACACACACCCTCTGTGGATGTCAGCTACTTCCCCCTCCCATGGGCTGAGGACGCGACCTGGGACGAGTTCGGCTGGAGAAGTCTCCCGGCCTCAATCCGCTGTGAGTAGCTAGACTGGCAAGGACATATATATGTACCATCCTCGCATGCCAGGGGATATTACTGAGTACACAGTCGCAGTATCTATGGCAGATGGCAAAACACTGTAGTTAAGCGCAGGGCTTGTTACTTAATGTGAAGAAAACAAAGATCATGGACACTGACAGATGCATTGAAAAAACTGAAATTGCAATCAACGGGGAGCAAGTTGAAAATGTGAACCACTACGAATACCTTGGAGCAAAACTACAAGGAGACGGCAAGACATCATCAGAGATCAGAAGAAGAATAGCCATAGCAATGCAGAAACTAAATAATCTAAAAAATGTATGGAAAGGCCAAAACATACCAACAACAGGGTTGGGGTTTAATCTGGGTTAAACTGGTTTTGCCCATCCCGGCAGGTTAAACCCGGATTTTACTAGTTAAACCCGGGTTAACCTGAGCTTTACTCTATCTGAGATCTCAGGATGATATTACCAGAGGGACATTCTCAATATTAATACAGTTCGTATGTAGATTGATGATGGTTTAAAACTGTTGTAATATTATTTATGTAATAAAAGATGACAAATGCTCTTTAAATAAGTCTGTCAATGTGTCTAGCTAGCTATGGCTTTATGATAATCAGATGATAATCATGCTATTGGGGTATTATGTTACTGACTGATTCAACTTTTCTGCACACTGATTACATAAAGGTTACAAAGGTTTCCCTTCGGATGTAAGTATTTTCCCCAGCCAGACACCCCAAGTTAATGTCCACCTTATGCAAACAACTTGTCCTAGATACCAGTTCAGACCATAATCCTTTTATGTATTTAAACCAGGGCAGAAAGTCCAATATAAAAGGGACTTTTATCAGTGTGCAATGGCCATTCATGTCTCTCTCACTGGACACTGCCATTAATTACTAGCTGAGTCTTCTGAAGAAGTGCAGTGATTCCAGTCAGACAACCTACACCAGTACAGCCGGGTGTCACCTTGCAGGTTATGGAACAAGAGGATATAAAGCCTTGGAGACTGGCAGGTGGTAATCGACCCTCTAAGCACTAGTGTTCACTGCCAACAACTGGATTGTCCTTCATCCTCTAAAGTTACCAGAGCCACCACTGTTGAATTGATTAGCTCAACCCACCAACTATGACAATACACAACACTGAGTGACAGTGTCCAGAGTGATGCCTAAGCAGTGTACTCCAATTGCTGAATAGATCAATTAAACCTGCCCCTCAGTCCCAAGTGGGTGATATTGTGCACAAGTGTTCAATAATTCTTAGTGATTGTTCAGAAACTGACAAAACTGTCATGTGTGAAAGACGACATGAAAGCAATAAGACGTATCGGTATGTGCATTTCTATGTACCATGTTAGTTAACTGTGATTCTTGTCTGTTTCATATTGATAATAAAGCTATATGAAACACTTTGCCTGCTTTATTTCATATTGTGATAAAATGTGCCTGAAAAATAGTTTAACCCAGTTTAACCCAAAATGGAGGTTTAGCTCAACCCAGGTTAAACCCGGGTTTAACCCGGGGGCGGGTTAAACTTGCCAACGTTGACCAACAGAGATAAGAATTTAAAAAACTTGCGTTTTTCCTAACAGCTCTATATTGGAGCGAAACATGGACACTGAAGAAAGAAGACATGAGAAGAATACAAGCGTTTGAGATGAAATGTTACAGAAAAGTCCTAAGAGTGCCATGGATAACAAGAACAACCAATGCAGAGATTCTTAAAAATTATGCGTAAATAACTGCCAACTAGTGAATAGAATAAAACAACCAAGGAGAAGATGGGAGCAGGACATCAGCGACTGGTTGGAAGACGACATCGTGAGAGCGGGGAGATGAACGGCAGACAGAGCAGCGTATCGAGGGATCATCCGGGCAGCTACGTCTCGCAGAGATATGATGAACTGAAGAAGAAGTAGTTCTCGGGAAGTAGAAGTAGTTATTTGAATACATATTACAGGCCTGTAGTCTCAGTGGTTCGTGGGAATGGTTGAATGGGTAGGGACTGGGATTCCCAGAAGTCAAGAGCTTCATCTTTGAATTGATGTGAAGGTGGGGCATGTGTCTGCATAGTCGCGACCGTCGAAGTCAGTTACTAGTTTGATTCAGCGGACTTCCATACATTGCGTATCTGCCGGGGGTAATATACTTAGTCACCACCCCTAGCATGCGAGGATTTGATTTGTACATTTTCTAAACTAATCTAGGGGTGTATCCACAGCAGCAATGTAAAATGTTATTACGTGGTGTAACATTTTAAAGAAGTTTTATCATTGGCTATTGTTGAGAAAACATTAAAATATTGATTGAATTTTATTATTACTATGATTATATGTTAGGTACCCATAAAAGTAAACTGTGTATCAAATTACGTTACGGTTATGACAAGGTTGATATTGCCACCCACATTTGTTTGTAACAATACATCAACTAATGACACACCTTGTGTAGTTTTCATTGCAGATTATTACAGGTTAATAATCAACAATTTACAACATTCAATGTACCTCTCCTGTTCAATATTAAGATTTCACACTTGTGTGTTTGTGTATAAATTCCTGACTGGTAACACGTCAACAGCTTTCCAAGTTCCAGCATCACAGCATAGAACATGATACTAACAGCATGTAGGTTCCTGGGTGCATGTACTTCGCTTTCTTGGGCTAAATGGCTGATGTTGACCTCACTTGTGGCTTTAACAGTTGGTGTGTTAGTTCTTTGTATGCATCTAACCATAACTTGCAGATTTTTTGTAGCCACTAGGTCATTACAAGAATGATGTATTTTATGTGTTAAAATATTTTTTTATTAAATTGCATAACATTGTCAAAGTATGTATAACAAACATTTTTTTTATACAAATGATAACTGTGCATATAACGCAGTTGTCATTTCACGTTTGTACCTGTATATAAGTAGGTCACTGATACTGGTTGTGACTATTATAGGCTGGAGTAGCCGATCCACGCATGACCCTCAGGCCTGGCAGCAGCCGTAGTGTGGTGCCATCTGGTGGGGTTTTGCAGACATCCAATGAATGCAACGATACATCTTCAACAGATTTTTGCTCGCCAAAACGTTTCAAACCTTCACCACCGGAAGAAGATGATGATGACACAGATGTAAGTGACTGGAGAAACAGGGAAGTAGGGAGAGATGAGAGAGGGGAAAGGAGGGGAGATGGAAGCAGGGACAGAGGGGAGCAGGGACAGAGGGAAGGAGGGAGAGATGAAAGCAGGGACAGAGGGAAGGAGGGAGAGAGAGAAGCAGGGAGAGAGAGAAGCTGGGAGAGAGAGAAGCAAGGAGAGAGAGAAGCAGGGAGAGAGGGTGATAGAATGTTAGGTAGAGAAATGGCATTTTCAGTGCAGACTTAGAATGAACAAATAAACAAAAACAGTTGTCGAGTGGAACCCTTTGGTTTATCGAGAGTCCAAAACAGTTTCGTCTGTTTGCAACTCCCCCTCCATGAAATTTGTAATTTTGTTTGTTACACATAAAAAGTAAGTTATATAGTACAGCATCCAGTCCTCGGGACTGCTCAAAGCACTTTACACTTTACTCCCTGGCAGTTCTGTTCCTTCGAACACCATCTCGACTTTTCTGGGGAGCATTCAGCCATGCGTTAATTACTCTGTGAAGACTACTTGTACACAAATGTCTACCACTGTGTATAACCAGGTACTCATTTATACAGTTGGGTGAATTAACTTGCCAAAGTTTCAAAATGGCAGCAAGATGGTTTGAATCCAGAATCTCTTGATTGAGTTTCTGAAGCTTTAGCCACAACATAGTAATTATTCTTGTAGCTAGATGAGTCCGTAGATTATTAATCTGTTAATTTGTTGTCCTCTGTGAGAATAAATAGTTTCTCATATATAATCTATATATAATCTTTTGTTATAAATATTAGTTTTGTCCTATTGTTGTATCTTTCTTCACTGAAAGAAAGGATATAATAAATAATTTATGTTGTATGATTGAAGAACGTTATTCTTGTAGAATTGCCCAATCTGCTTTGAGGCGTGGACTAACTCTGGTGTTCACCGCTTGGTGGCGCTCAAGTGTGGCCATCTATTTGGACAGAGGTGAGTACCTGTGGTTGTATTCAGTTCTTCTTTTCCTGGATAAATGTCATTTACATCATCAAGATAAATAATTTCTTTGAGATACAAACAAACGTACACAATAGGCTGCTTCGGTACAACTATTATTATTTATTCGTGAAAACGTCCATTAAGTTGGAAGAATAATTAAATAACAACATTTTCTCATTACACAACTATGAAGTTTGACTCGCATCACATTGAGAGTATGGAGGAACAGTTCTTGGTAAATGCTGCCAAAAGCAGTCGAAACATCGATGTGAGTCATATTTCATAGTTGTGTCATAAGAAAAAAAATTAATTTAATAATTATTCTTCTAACTTGGTGAACATTTTCAGGAATATAAAATGAGAGTATGGAAGAATAGTTCTTGATGATTACATTTTTTTGTTTGACTTATTTTTAACAGTTCTTATCCATGTCTGTTTCAGCTGCATCGAAAAATGGCTGAAAAACCAGAAGGCGAAATGTCCGCAGTGCAACACAAAGTCCACCCGCAGAGACATCCGACCAATATACGCCAAGATGCTGCGGGTATTTGGCATGCTTCCCTGTGTTACAGGACAATGTGGTTACAAGGGTTAAATGTTGTTCTGAAAAGTTGTTTGTTATTTCTCACGTCATCTGTTGCACCTCCATGATCATTATATGATATAGGAAAATTAATATGAATGAACTGTTGCATACCAGATTACTTACCACATGATAGAGGAGAGTTCAGACGTATCCTTTTTACTGTATGTTTATAAACTATATGTAAAATAGTCTTTACTAATTTGACTTTTTCTTGTCTTGTGAGCCGAGCCACAAGCGGTGGGTGCCATTGGAGATTTCTTGGTTGGAGGTTTCTGGCGAGCCACAACTGTGGGGTAGTTGAAGTTTGTTGGTAGTAGTCCCCAAATATTCACCACATTCCAATGCCTATGCATAGTAGCAGATATTGTGATAGCTACTTGATACTACTGAGACATGTTTGCTGCCCTCTGACCCGTCCCTTGTGCCCCAGGTTGTGGACACGACGGAGCGTGACCGTGCCCTAGAGGAGCTGGGAAGGGAGCGAGCGGCGCGGAGGAAGGTCGAGATGGAGATGGCCCAGATGCGGCTGCAGTATCAGATCGTCCTGGACGAGTGTGCTGTCGTCAAGGAGGTGCTCGAGAGACAGCAGCAGCAGCCTGTGCCTGCGTGGTAACTAGCGCCACCTACTGGCATGTCTGTGTGTTATATGGTCGTCGATAGCGAATTTACAAAAATTTACCTCTTCTCTCTGATTATTGATTTGTAAAGAAAAAATTCCTTGACAAAATAACTGATTATATAATTATATCTGCAAATTGGGTATTTACTGATAGTCTGATACCAAAGTCTGCCAACTTGGGTATTTACTGATAGTCTGATACCAAAGTCTGCCAACTTGGGTATTTACTAATAGTCCGATACCAAAGTCTGCCAACTTGGGTATTTACTAATAGTCCGATACAAAAATCTGCCAACTTGGGTATTTACTAATAGTCCGATACCAAAGTCTGCCAACTTGGGTATTTACTAATAGTCCGATACCAAAGTCTGCTAACTTGGGTATTTACTGATAGTTTGATACCAAAGTCTGCCAACTTGGGTATTTACTAATAGTCCGATACCAAAGTCTGCCAACTTGGGTATTTACTAATAGTCCGAAACCAAAGTCTGCTAACTTGGGTATTTACTGATAGTCTGATACCAAAGTCTGCCAACTTGGGTGTTTTCTAATAGTCCGATACCAAAGTCTGCCAACTTGGGTATTTACTAATAGTCCGATATCAAAGTCTGCCAACTTGGGTATTTACTAATAGTCCGATACCAAACTCTGCCAACTTGGGTATTTACTAATAGTCCGATATCAAAGTCTGCCAACTTGGGTATTTACTAATAGTCCGATACCAAAGTCTGCTAACTTGGGTATTTACTAATAGTCTGATACCAAAGTCTGCCAACTTTAATTCTTGCGATATACTTTTTAACATCAAGGCGGTATCTGTTACTGATGGATTATCAGATCATCATACTGTAATTATTCATCTGTGTCTCAGACTCGAATCAAGACCAGCACAACAATTTATTACTTTCCGACCAATACATGACATTAATATAGACATTCTTTGTGAGGAACTTGCAAATTCAGATCTCTTAATTCATTCAAAAACTACACTGAGAGCTAGTAAAGCAGTACTACGTTACACTAAGTAATCTTCCTGATAAACATGCCCCCTAACAAACAAAAAAGTAAAAGTTCGCCGACCGTCACCATGGATGTCACTAGACATAGTACAAGCAAAACGTCGCCGTCAATATCTATAAATATGTCAATGCAGGATGGTGTTGTTCCACACGAATTCAAGCAAGCTCTTGTCAATCCTGTTATTAAAAAACAAAGTCTGTGCAAAAATGACTTTAAAAATTACCGTCCTATCTCAAATCTTAATTTTCTGTCGAAAGTATTGGAGAAGGTTGTTGCAAATTGACTCCATGAACACATTTATTCACAGCATTTATCAAATGATCTACAATCTGCATATGAGCGATTTCATTCAACTGAGACGGCTCTTCTTAAAATACACAATGACATTGTATGCAATATGGATAATAGCAAATTGACTGCTCTCACCTTACTAGATCTATCAGCTGCTTTTGATACAATAGATCACGACAATCTTTTACATCGCCTTAATAGACATTTTGGTATATCTGGCATGGCTCTGCGGTGGTTTAGTTCATATTTTTCAGACCGATACCAAAGCACTAACATATCTGGCTCACTGTCTTGTCCAGAACATCTTCCATTTGGTGTCTCACAAGGTTCTGTCCTTGGCCCTGTTCTGTTTAGCTTATACACTACATCCTTTAGTCAAGTGATAACTAATCATAATATAAATCATCATTTGTATGCTGACAACACATGTATATATATCACTTTCTCACCAACTGACACACAGACATCTCTATCAACTTTAAATGACTGTCTCACTGACATCTTGCTGTGGATGGAAGTAAGTAAATTGACACTAAATCCAGATAAAACTTGTCTAATTATTATTGGCACAAAACAACAACGAAACAAGGTTGTTAACTACTTTCCAGTTAAATTGCTTGGTAATGATACAGCACCATCAGATACTGTTCGTAATCTAGGTGGTATCTTTGACAGTGATTTCAGCTTTCACCAGAACATTTCTCAAGTATGAACCATATACGTGATTTCCGCCGAATTCTGCGTCATTTGTCTTTATCTACTGCTAAAACAATATCAGTATCTCTAATTAGCAGTTGCCTTGACTACTGCAATTCACTCCTAAACGATATTGCTAAAAATGACTTAGCTAAACTCCAACGTGTACAGAATTGTTTAGCACGTGTAGTACTAAAAGCACCTTGTTTCTCACCATCTCTGCCCCTACTTAAACAGTTGCATTGGCTTCCAGTTACATATCGAATACAATTCAAATTAGCCACTATCACATATTATACCCTTTCTACACAACACCCATCCTATTTGTTTAGTCTCCTTCGTTTTTCCGATATCCCCAGGAATCTCAGATCATCTGTTTCACAAAAACTTTTTGTTCAGAAAACCAAGCTTAATATCGGCAAACGTGCTTTTTTTTGTAGCTGCACCAAAAATCTGGAATCACCTCCCTATCGCTTTAAAATCATCTGAGACTATAAATACCTTCCATAAAAACTAAAGGCTTATTTATTTGAAATTGCATTCCCACCCTAACCTTCAGCGGTCCCTTGCTCTAATGACGACTCTTGCATGTCCCTGTTAACGATTTTGCGCAATGATTCTTGTATGTTGCACCTCTGAGCTCAGATTCGTGGGGATTTAGGCGCTATAGAAGTTTGTTATTATTATTATTAGAAATTCTAGAAAAGCTCTGACACCATTTGACAGTGAATTTCTGGGTACTGTACCAGTGATACAGAATGCGCACAATGAAAGCAGGACAGCCACGGTCAATTAGTTTAGTGAATAGCTTGCTATGGTTCACTTTGTCAAAGGCCTTGGATGCATCCAACATAGTGACATACATAGAAGAGCCATTCGCTATGTAATGTCGAAAAAGTTCTTTTAATAGAAATATGAACATCTCAGTTGAGTGATGCTTTTTAAATCCAAATTGGTTGGCACATGTGAAGAAAATGGTAGCCCTTGATAATACTAAAGATTAAAATAATTTACTAGCAATTGTTGCAAGAGCAATAGGTCTGTAGTTATTCCTATCAGACAAATCACCAGATTTGTTTTTAATTATTGGAGCTATTATTGTGACCATCATAGCATCAGGTAAAAACCCATGAATTAACAAGCTGCTGAATAGCAGTGACATGTAAACATGCAATTTTTCTTTAGCATACTTAAAATGTTCATTACTTATACAGTCATAACCAGGAGCTTTTCCTGTAGGCACCGCCTGAATTATTTCTTGTATTTCTTTAGCATCAACCATCATTTGATACTAACAGTACTACCAGGTGATTAATGAAGTAGCCAAGTATCCAGGCACTGTGTCCAAGATTACTGTTTGCTCAGAGGCTGGATTAGCACCTGTCATTGTCCAAGGGTCAATATCCCCTTTGTTCATTAATCAGGCTGCAAGGTGCTACTACAAACGTTACTTGCAATTGTGGTAATTAACTAGAGATTTCTGACTGAAAGTATACCTCTTAAAGCAATGTCTTTGTGGCTTCAATTTCATCAATGTGCAAAAAAACATATATTTTGTTATATAAATTATCTGTGCACCTCACTTATTGACTTCAATTCCAGTTTAATTTGTTTTTGTGATTTTTCTAAATTTAATTCAAAGTCAGACCATTTGTTTTTTTTCAATTCAATTCTACTTCATGACTGACCCGTTCAACCCTACATACCAGTCAGTGCATGCCATATCATTGATACACTTTTCAGTAGATCCCATTAATGCATCTGTAATTGTCAATGAAAACTTAATGGTGTAATTGTAATTTATCTGAAAATTGTAGTAGCGTAATTGTAACAGAAATGACAGATGAGAAGTAATTGTAATTGATTTGATTTTGTGTAATTGGACCCACCCGTGATAGTTGAGAGAAATAATAACCCTACATAGTGATGGACATTTAGCAAGTACTTATTTGGCTGCATTGTTGTTAGTGTTATTGTTTGCCACTAGGGCTGTCGGAGCAGCAAGCCACCAGGGACGCGCTAGTCCCATCAATTACACTGCACGGACGACGTCTTTGGTGTCTTCCTACGTCATTATGAAAAATGTGAAGATCTCTGAGGTAATTTCAGTTTTAAATAATTTTTTTAGTTTTCTGTCATCATATTCTAATAATTAATTAGAATAATAATGATCATCTTGCTACATGTGCAATGTAATATTGTTTTTAGAATCTGATATATTTTGTTAGTTAATCCCTAACATGATCAGCACTTTAAGTAGACCATACCATGAGCTCAAGGCAAGGCATCAAGGCAAAGTACTCTTGATTGAGATGCACAAAACCAAAGTATCCTGGGCTAAGATGCACCAAGAGAGATGGACCAAGTCAAAGTACTCTGGTGGCATGGTATACACCAATCTAAAGTACTCTGGACTGAGATGCACCAAGCCAAAGTACTCTGGACTGAGATGCACCAATCAAAAGTTATCTGGTCTGAGATACACCAAGTCAAAGTACTATGGACTGACCTATAGACCTTTGATCTACCCTTTTGATCTTACCCTACTGTGCTCTGCGTCCTGTTGATTCTGACCTTTGCTCTGTGTTGTTTGTCCCCAGTGTGGCGGGAGCAGGGTGATGACCTACCACGACCCGCTGGCGACCTTGTGTCTCTCCCAGCCCTCCTCCAATCAGCTCTTCCCGGGCTATGGTGTCAAGAAGGTACTAGATCAATGTGCGAGAAAGTCTGGCAAGTTGCCACAAAGATGCAAACAACAGAAACCCGCACCTAATGCGAATATGAGAACTTTGTGAGGTTTTAAAACACACATCCACATACATTTTGTTAAAGGTAAAATAAACTACAAGAAATAACTTTGTGTTATGGAATCTCACCATTGAGGTCCCTCTTGGGACAGGACTAAAGTTACTCTAATAACAAAGTGACTATATTAGCAGGACTACGTTCCTATAGTTTTGGAATCTCACCATTGAGGTCCCTCTTGGGACAGGACTAAAGTTACTCTACTAGCAAAGTGACCATATTAGCAGGACTACGTTCCTATAGTTTTGGAATCTCACCATTGAGGTCCCACTTGGGACAGGACTAAAGTTACTCTACTAGCAAAGTGACCATATTAGCAGGACTACGTTCCTATAGTTTTGGAATCTCACCATTGAGGTCCCACTTGGGACAGGACTAAAGTTACTCTACTAGCAAAGTGACCATATTAGCAGGACTACGTTCCTATAGTTTTGGAATCTCACCATTGAGGTCCCACTTGGGACAGGACTAAAGTTACTCTACTAGCAAAGTGACCATATTAGCAGGACTACGTTCCTATAGTTTTGGAATCTCACCATTGAGGTCCCTCTTGGGACAGGACTAAAGTTACTCTACTAGCAAAGTGACCATATTAGCAGGACTACGTTCCTATAGTTTTGGAATCTCACCATTGAGGTCCCACTTGGGACAGGACTAAAGTTACTCTACTAGCAAAGTGACCATATTAGCAGGACTACGTTCCTATAGTTTTGGAATCTCACCATTGAGGTCCCACTTGGGACAGGACTAAAGTTACTCTACTAGCAAAGTGACCATATTAGCAGGACTACGTTCCTATAGTTTTGGAATCTCACCATTGAGGTCCCACTTGGGACAGGACTAAAGTTACTCTACTAGCAAAGTGACCATATTAGCAGGACTACGTTCCTATAGTTTTGGAATCTCACCATTGAGGTCCCACTTGGGACAGGACTAAAGTTACTCTACTAGCAAAGTGACCATATTAGCAGGACTACGTTCCTATAGTTTTGGAATCTCACCATTGAGGTCCCACTTGGGACAGGACTAAAGTTACTCTACTAGCAAAGTGACCATATTAGCAGGACTACGTTCCTATAGTTTTGGAATCTCACCATTGAGGTCCCACTTGGGACAGGACTAAAGTTACTCTACTAGCAAAGTGACCATATTAGCAGGACTACGTTCCTATAGTTTTGGAATCTCACCATTGAGGTCCCACTTGGGACAGGACTAAAGTTACTCTACTAGCAAAGTGACCATATTAGCAGGACTACGTTCCTATAGTTTTGGAATCTCACCATTGAGGTCCCACTTGGGACAGGACTAAAGTTACTCTACTAGCAAAGTGACCATATTAGCAGGACTACGTTCCTATAGTTTTGGAATCTCACCATTGAGGTCCCACTTGGGACAGGACTAAAGTTACTCTACTAGCAAAGTGACCATATTAGCAGGACTACGTTCCTATAGTTTTGGAATCTCACCATTGAGGTCCCACTTGGGACAGGACTAAAGTTACTCTACTAGCAAAGTGACCATATTAGCAGGACTACGTTCCTATAGTTTTGGAATCTCACCATTGAGGTCCCACTTGGGACAGGACTAAAGTTACTCTACTAGCAAAGTGACCATATTAGCAGGACTACGTTCCTATAGTTTTGGAATCTCACCATTGAGGTCCCACTTGGGACAGGACTAAAGTTACTCTACTAGCAAAGTGACCATATTAGCAGGACTACGTTCCTATAGTTTTGGAATCTCACCATTGAGGTCCCACTTGGGACAGGACTAAAGTTACTCTACTAGCAAAGTGACCATATTAGCAGGACTACGTTCCTATAGTTTTGGAATCTCACCATTGAGGTCCCACTTGGGACAGGACTAAAGTTACTCTACTAGCAAAGTGACCATATTAGCAGGACTACGTTCCTATAGTTTTGGAATCTCACCATTGAGGTCCCACTTGGGACAGGACTAAAGTTACTCTACTAGCAAAGTGACCATATTAGCAGGACTACGTTCCTATAGTTTTGGAATCTCACCATTGAGGTCCCTCTTGGGACAGGACTAAAGTTACTCTACTAGCAAAGTGACCATATTAGCAGGACTACGTTCCTATAGTTTTGGAATCTCACCATTGAGGTCCCACTTGGGACAGGACTAAAGTTACTCTATTAGCAAAGTGACTATATTAGCAGGACTATGTTCCTATAGTTTTGTTGTTTAGAAATAATTTTGGACTGTCCTAGGGTGACCTTAATTGCAAGGTGGCTGAACTACCGAGGTGATTATAAAGTGAGATATGACAACTGTAATAAAATATATAATCACTGTCCACTTTTCCATTAGACCTTGTCGTTTATCCACTGACACAATTGCTCACACTTTAACATATGTACACATGTTTTATAAACTCATAGATACCTCGTGCATAAATTAATTTGGTAATTAAATGTAGTTTGTCTACATTTAACAAATATTTATTGATCATATTCCCAAAATGTACCAGGTCTGCGTAGTTATCAATTTTGATTGATTTCTGGTAATTTTGGCATAATCAGAACTGATGTTGCAGAATCTGCAGCACGCGAGTGTGACGAACTAAAATTAAAAACTACTTCTGGTTTTTAAGATATCAGTGTTGAATTATACCGAAGTGACTGAATGTCTTCAAAAATGTTTTCGGGCAACATAAACATCTACAACAACTATTATTGTCTGTACTGTGTGTTTTTGGACACCTTTAATTGTGAGAGATTCAGTGGTTGTGGCATGTCAAAATGCTCATATGAGTGCTCATTAAACACTTTGTATTGTAAGTTTTAATTATTATTTTTAGATGTCCAACTACCTACAGTCATTGTAGTAATGTAAAATTGTATATTTGTATTTGTTGTTATATAGATTCAAATGAATAACAGCGTGGTAATTTCACAATCTGTCTGTTTCTGCGATGGCTGAAAGTTAAATAACAGCGTGGTAATTTCACAATCTGTCTGTTTCTGCGATGGCTGAAAGTTAAATAACAGCGTGGTAATTTCACAATCTGTCTGTTTCTGCGATGGCTGAAAGTTAAATAACAGCGTGGTAATTTCACAATCTGTCTGTTTCTGCGATGGCTGAAAGTTAAATAACAGCGTGGTAATTTCACAATCTGTCTGTTTCTGCGATGGCTGAAAGTTAAATAACAGCGTGGTAATTTCACAATCTGTCTGTTTCTGCGATGGCTGAAAGTTAAATAACAGCGTGGTAATTTCACAATCTGTCTGTTTCTGCGATGGCTGAAAGTTAAATAACAGCGTGGTAATTTCACAATCTGTCTGTTTCTGCGATGGCTGAAAGTTAAATAACAGCGTGGTAATTTCACAATCTGTCTGTTTCTGCGATGGCTGAAAGTTAAATAACAGCGTGGTAATTTCACAATCTGTCTGTTTCTGCGATGGCTGAAAGTTAAATTCGCTGGACTTCAAGACGTCAGAGTTCGTGTCTCTGCACAGTAAGGCGATCAGAGACCTTGCCATCAATCCTGATGGTCTCCTGCTTAGTTGCTCCGTTGACAAGTCCATCAAACTGACCAGTCTACTCAGCAACGCCACTGTCCAGAGGTGGGCACTTGGGTCACTAGAACATTATGACATAGCTGGCTGACGACATATCTTGTGTGATTCTGTAGTGTCCATGTGTTTCTGTGTATTTCATTGTTGTTATATCTTGCTGTATTCAGGAGGTGTTTAATAATTTATCATTTCGCGCGTAAATGTTCTTGATATGTTCTTTAAATTATACTTGGTTACTTAGTTATAGAATTTAATTTTAATAATTAGTTATAGAATAAAATGTAAGACACCTGTTCACATGTAACTGTGGTGTATTCATTCTTTGTGTTCAAGCTACGCAACATGCATTAATCTCTAGAACATGTTCCCTGTAGTGATATATTAAAATCACATACACTGCCTGTTGATATTGTCAGAAACATGCGTATTACATATTTGTATTGTCAAGAAAACATATTACATCTTGATATGGTAAAAACATGCATCATATATCCAGTACTAAGGTGATAAATAACCTCACATATTACATATTGATATTACCAGAGACAGACATGTCATTTGGTGATTGTGTTGACAACTTGTGCTCCACCTGGTGGATTATGTTGCAGTTACACCAACCCGGTGCCGGTGTGGTCGTGCGTATGGGACCTGGATGACACGAGTTACTTCTACGCTGGCCTACAGAGCGGCGTGGTGCGGGTGTTTGACGTACGCAACACGTCTACACACTTACAGGAACTCATGCCGATGGGTACACGCTCACCCGTCGTTGCACTGCAGTATGTCCGTCGTGACCTTCAGTCGACCTTCAGGTAAATTTCTATACACTTCCTATTCACTGTTACAACTTGTCGTGGCGTTTCAGTAGAACAGTTACAACTTACGTGAACATGTATTTCTCCAGATGTTTTTAATTATCCTTTTTTTGCAAATGTCCTATTCTCACTAGAAAGATAATATTTGATGGGCATTGTTCCTAATAAATATATATATATAGATACACTGTATGTATAATACAGTGACTACATCAAATTAATAAATCTCTGATATCGCCAGATCATCCATTTAAAAATGATTGTTTACATTCAGCACCAGTTGGGGTTTCGTAGAGTTCACCAAATCTGTTCATCACCCTTGCAACTTGAATTAGTTTATGTATATATATATATATATATAGAGGAGTCCCTCAAATGTACCGAGACATACACTCTATATTGTAGGCCGGGCGGAGTGTTGGTCGGCCAACTCGACCGAGTATCGTTCTTTGAGAAGTCGACGAATTTGAATGACTACCAGCCCCATCTACTGCCGCTTCATGGTACTAATCTCCATCATATGTGAATCAGCTCGCCATTATTTTCAACCAGTGTTATGGCGTGTTAACTAACTAACTACTTATACTGATTGTCGTTAATGGTTATGGGAGTGATTGGGTTTGATAGTTTTTTGTGCTCGGAAAAACTTTACAATTAGTTAATTGTCTGTTTGTATGGTATATTTAGTTTTAATTTTAGGATACTTTAATGTGATGTTTAAATACACCCTGCTCGTAAAACTTTACATGTGTGGGGACTTTACATGTGAATGCAATAATGTTGTGTGTTTTGATACTTTATTTTTTTAGAGCTAATTGATTGATTGGATGGTCGACGGATGAGCCTAAAGAACATTTTCTGTTTTAAAGTGTATTGTTTTAGGACAGAAAATAAAGTATTTTTGATTTTATTTGATCACATCTTATTGCAGGAATAACCTTTTTGGGTCATGCTCTGTCTGCAAATCTTCATGCAAATCTTGACGATGATGTTACAACTAAAATGGTATACTCAATAATTAACTTCTCTGGAATGTGGGTTTGTGCAGTCATCCATAGCTGTGACCTAGCTGCCAATCACAGCTGTGACTATGCTGCCAATTACAGCTATGACTGAGCTACCAATTATAGCTGTGACTGAGCTGCCAATCACAGCTGTGACTGAACTGCCAATTACAGCTAAGACTAAGCTGCCAATTATAGCTGTGACTGAGCTGCCAATTACAGCTGTGACTGAGCAGCTAATTATAGCTATGACTGAGCTGTCAATTATAGTTGTGACTGAACTGCCATTCATAGCTGTGACTGAACTGCCATTCATAGCTGTGACTGAGCTGCCAATTACAGCTATGACTGAGCTGTCAATCATAGCTATGTCTGAGCTGCCAATTACAGCTGTGACTGAGCTGCCAATTATAGCTGTGACTTAGCTGGCAATCACAGCTGTGACTGAGCTGCCAATTACAGCTGTGACTGAGCTGCCAATTATAGCTGTGACTCAGCTGCCAATTATAGCTGTGACTCAGCTGTCAATTACAGCTGTGACTGAGCTGCTAATCACTGCCATGACTGTGCTATCAATCAAAATAGTAACTGTGCCAATCACAGCTGCGACTGTGGTGCCAATCACACAATCACACATTACATGTCATGTATTTGCAGGTAATCTGACGAGTCTGTCAGTAGATGCCAAGTCGAGACACGTCCTGGCCACCTTCCGTCCATCAGCAAAGATGCCCTATGTCCGTCACCAAGTAAGTCAAAATTACCAAGTTTCTTCACATTTATTGTTTGAAAGCTTTCCAAAGAAGGAAGGAGTGTGAATGAACATGTCTTACAGGTGTAAAATGTACTTAAATTGGTTCTAGTAACCAAAATAATTGGTATATCTGTGGCTCTGCTACATTGACAAACATGCTTTTTCTGTAGCTGCACCCAAAATCTGGAATCAACTCCCTGCCACGTTAAAATCATTGGAAACTATAGCCACTTTTCATAAAAAAATACTTATTTGTTTGAAATTGCATTCCCACCCTAACTTCAACGGTCCTTTGCTCTAATGATGACTCTGGCTTGTCCCTCTTCACGATTTTGCCTAATGATTCTTGTATGTTGCGCCTCTGAGCTCAGATTCCTGAGTATGTAAGCAATATAGAAGTTTATTATTATGTTAATAGGTAAGTTCTTATGTAGCGCAGTATCCAGTCCTCATAACTACTGAAAACGTTTACACTTTACTCCCTCCCTGGCAGACCTGTTCAATTGAACACCATCTCGACTTCTTTAAGCAGTCAGCCATGCTGCAATTACTGTCCGAAGACTATTCGTAAATAAATATCCACCACTGTCTACAGCCAGGTACTCACTCATTCATAAAGGTGAGTGAACTGGAGCACATTCAAACCCGGGTTCTCTCGATTGAGAGTCCAAAGCTCTAGCCACTGCACCACTGCGCTCTACAAAGTTATTATTATGTTCCAGATGTGCGAGCTGACGTCAGGTGAAGGCCGGGAGTCGGGTTCGGCGACAACGTCCGGGGCGACTGGTATAGGGGGCTGCAGCTGCAACATCGTGCACACGTTCCATGGTGGGGCACTGCAGAAACTGCTTGCACGCACCAAACTCGTCCCATATCCAAGCGACCAGCGACAGCTGCTGGTGTGTGCTGGTGATGAGGCATCGTCTGCGGTGAGTGTTGGTTCACTTCTAACCGGACATCTTGTATGTAGATGGAGACTCGGTTACGTGTTTAACCCTCTAGACCTCAGCTGGTTTTTGAATAGTTCCTATTTACCCACTTATTTGACCCAAAACATGAAAGGGTGAGGTCCGAATGTTCAAACATCGTTTCTATTGTGTTTTCAAAACTATCCCCTAGATGGCACCACCGTATACTATAGCATTCCGTGGTTATTTTTGGCTGACTTGAAGTATGAGTCAAAGGGTGGGTTTGGCTGACTTAAAGTATGAGTCAAAGGGTAGGTTTGGCTGACGTGAAGTATCAGTCAATGGGTGGGTTTTGTTGACTTGAAGTATCAGTTAAAGGGTGGGTTTTGTTGACTTGAGGAATCAGTCAAAGGGTGGGTTTTGCTGACTTGAGGTATCGGTCAAAGGGTGGGTTTTGCTGACTTGAAGTATCAGTCAAAAAGTGGGTTTTGCTGACTTGAAGTGTCAGTCAAAGGGTGGGTTTGGCTGACTTGAGGTATCAGTCAAAGGATGGGTTTTGCCGACTTGAAATATCAGTCAAAGGGTGGGTTTTGCCGACTTGAAGTTTCAGTCAAAGGGTGTGTTTTGCTGACATGAGGTATCAGTCAAAGGGTGTGTTTGGCTGACTTGAGGTATTAGTCAAAGGGTATGTTTTGCTGACTTGAAGTATCAGTCAAAGAGTGGGTTTTGCTGACTTGAGGTATCAGTCAAAGGGTGGGTTTTGCTGACTTGGGGTCTAATGGGTTAAACCACTGTTGGTTCGTTTCTCCCGCATTAGAAAGTTTGTATTGCTTTCAGTACAATTTTTTTAAATGTAAAACGAACGATGAAAGTAATAAGATCTCAAAATTGTTGACGTGTACTTTTTATACATACAGTACAAGCTTGCTAAATGTTTGGACTTACTTGAGAAAATCTCCTATTACCAAACTTGCATTGCGGCAACTGTGTCTGCTCAGTTTATTTTGTTAAGTGATTTAAGATTACTTGTGTGATAAATAAATATTTATTAAGTACACATAAATTAGCAGAATAGGAGCTATTTTTAGATGATACTCTCTATATATATATATATGGAATAAACATACATTATTGATACATATTCTGTTTTAAACCAACTTAACTGTATTTCCAACTTAACAGTATTATTTAAGTCTACCACGTCACAGGTCTTCACTGATCATCGGAGATGAGAACAAAGACTGGATATCTATTTTCCATTCTCAATAAAAAAATGTCAGAGGCCATTTTGAAAATAACAACTATGAATCATCCTGAGTTCTCGTTTTCTATTTCTTTGCTCGTCTTTCCACCGTCATTTGTTATGTACAACTGTACAGAGCAGTTTCATATTTCCAAGAGAACACATACATAGATGGAAGTAAACAAGTTTCAGAAATGCTCCTCCAGTTTGTCTGTCCACATTTACATAAGGGCTGTAACTCTCTTTTCAGATTAATATTTGGTGTGTGCAAAACGGCCAGCTAATACAGAAGTTGGCCTCGGGATCACCAGTTGTGGATATCTGCCCTGTTGACGTGAATAATGAACATTTCCTCGTTGGACTGATGGAGACGCAAGTTGTTATCTACAGATGGCAGTAGCAGCTGAAGAGAACTTGAACATTGCCGTCACTGCTCAGGGTGTTGGCAATGTTAACACCGCTCAAGGTACCAGCAGTGTTAACACCACTCAGCGTATCAGCAGTGTTAACACCACTCGGCTTATGGCAGTGTTAACACCGCCGAGGATGTCGGCAGTGTTAACATCGCTCAGGGTGTTGGCAGTGTTAACACCACTCAAGGTATTGGCAGTGTTAACAATACTCAGGGTGTTGGCAGTCATCACCACTCAGGATTTTAACAGCTGACAGCTAAATGTATGATATGTTGTGTAACAAACTATTATCTCACTGCACCAGAGCATACTGTGATTCATTTTGTAAGTTCACATGAAGAAGCATTTAGCTAATGAAGCATTTTGTTGTGGAGGCAACAGTAATGGTTTGTTTTGAGGAAACCTCACATTTCCGCAATTCCTACTGCGAGAATAGATTCATCACCTGCAAATTGTGCCATAAATTGGTGCCAGACGTGTGTGTGGTTCGTTACAATTAATTTGTTTTTGTACGATGAGCATGCATGTGTGCGTGCATGTGCGCACAAGGTAAATTATAAAACCATGTTCTTTACCACCAGCATTTAGATGAGAAGACTCGGGAATAATCTGGTTTGTAGCGGTTTATTTACAACTTTGGTGACAGCTACTCAATAATAACACTGCACAGTACAATATGTTTATGTTGCTGTCATCATTTCTAGCTGTACCATATCTGAATGGATGACAATAATGTTGCACCCGCACGTGTAAATATTGTGCATACGATGTAAATAAAAGTATAGATCTACCTCAACTCTTGAACATTTTGTTTAAAAATTAGAAAGCAGTTTCATTTAAGACCATCGACTTGGTTTATATGGAGACCCAAATAATTTAAAAACTAGGTGTGGAACAATGCATCAAATACACACACATCACATTGGGCGATGCAATTATTAAATTGATTGTACACTAGACTATCGATACTAACAATAGTTGACAAAACAAATCAGTTACCTGTGTAAAAATCGTACAAAAACAGGCTCTACTCTATTTTGCAAATTTGCTAACCTATTATCAATAATTACTGAGCAGTGTCTCTCGCGAACTCGTCAATGGGGTGTATATATTAACACCCCAACTTTAGGGGCAGTATCTCCTCCTGGGCGCCTTTGTCCATTCACATCCTTGATCCAGTGGTCTGGGATCTACTATTTGGTGATGTATTATAAAAACAAAGGTAATTATTTAGAGTTATTTATTTACGAGTATGTTATGCATTTCTACCTATCGGAGAAAGATGGAAATAAGCGTTTTGTTCACTTTACTGGGAAATATCAGTTTACCATGTTGTCACTGGTGCAAGCAGAAATAACATAGTGGGAAATATCAGCTTAACATGTCATTGGTGTCAACAGAAATAACATAGAGGGAAATATCAGCTTAACATGTCGGCAGAAATAACAGTCAGTGGGAACAAGTTTAAGAACCAAAATATATAATGATGATAACAATCATTAAATGTGCTTATTGCTGGTCCATGATCACGTGTACCCCAGTCATTTTGAATAAACGGTCACACAATGGCACCATCCATCAACTATAATGTCAGGACTTTACATGGCTATCAACAATTTATTGTAGCAGTATTGAAAATGGCACAACAATATTACAATAGCAGTGAAACTATCACTAATAAATAAAATAACAATAATAAAACTAACCCCAAAAGACAAACTTGATGAAAATGTATAGTTGTGCTCACTGTGCATCCGTTCAACAAAACACAATATGATATGTATCAGCCCTTTATTAACTTTAATATATTACAGCATATTTATGAATTCTTAATTCCTTTGGATAGCAGTTGGGGATAAACATTCATTATGACACTTTTGATTTTATATTAAAATCAACTGAAAACACAAATGGACATTGGTACTTGACATGAAGCCTAGCCAGTGATATTTTCTCTGGGATACTGACGCACAAGAGACTGGTCTTTGGTGTTCAGTTGACTCACATCATCACATCCGTACTATTTGACTGATCAGTTTGCTATCACTGCCACTAGACTGAACAGGAAGATGTTAAGTTTAACTTACCACCGTGTTGTGGTAATAAGCAAAAACGAAATGCACAAAGTCACTCACTGTTTAACATATCCCAAACATTCAACACCGCAAATAATAAAACAAGCCACATAAATAATTCCACAAGTCATGTGATGGAGTGGTTGTTATTCAACTCGGTGTAATAGGAAAATATAACTGCGTAATCCTACTTCTGTGAGTCCAGCCCACTCGGGAATACCTGCACAGTGCAGAACACAGCCATTGTGAGATCAATACAAGTACTTCAATATACATCAATAGTCATTGTAAGTACTTCTCCTAAAAAGTACACAAGCACTTAGGTTGCTATAGAGAATGTGGCTTCTTTCCTCTTACAAAAGGTCCCCAATGAACGGAAATGAGATATCATATCTCCCCAACGTGGAATTATTTTTATTTTTCATTAATAAAACATGTTCAATGGATAAAATTGCTAAAAAATTACTTGTTGAGCATAAATTACAACACAATGAAGTAACAATTTAATGTTCAATACCACAAGTTCCTCCAATTTGCAAATAGTACAACATTCCAGAACATTTGTTCATAAAAATATCCTTTTTGCCATCCAGTAAACTGCCATCCTGTAGTAGTCCCGACTACAAAATAATGATTGCTCCCTAAAATCAAGCACTCGAATACAGTACCACAAAGTAAAAATATAGAGTACTTCACCGTTTCTGTATCATAAAACTATAACACATTAAAATGACCTTGTCTGTTGCCTTGCCTGGAATAATGTTCTCAAGCCGGAGGTGGCAATCATTAGCAGGAAGTCTGCTGAATCGGCTGTCCTTTGTTCCACTTGCTGTCTTTATTGTGGCAACCTACTCAAGGTCAAAAGGGCAATCCCAGGAACTTGCAGATAACCCTGCCTTGTGGTTAGCCCTGCCCGCCTCTTCTACAGCTGGTGTTTTGTATTTGAATATTCCTGGGCGAAATATTCAAATTCTGAACAATGGCTCATTAAACAAACTCTGGCAGGCCGTGTACTTTCAGTATATTTATTCTAGAATTCAGATTATATATTAATGAATGTTAAGAAACAGACAAGGTCAGTTTAACATGAACCATGCAGCTTGCAACAGTGTCTTGGAGTTATAATTCCACTAAAATATCAGCTAATCACTAGCTGGCTCTAAATTGTAATAAAACTATGTTATTCTGTGCATTACTCGAGTTTCTTCCTTGTGCTGACGATCTTGTACTCGAGGTTGCGCGTAAGGACCGTGAGGACAAAGATGAGGCAAAGAAGGACCTCGATGAGGATGAACGCTCCTCGCCATTGGATGAGACTGGCGATGTAGCTGATGGGCAGGCCTGCCATCACGGCACCAACTGAAAGACACGGCATACGACGATCAAGAATATGAATACATTTATTTCAAATAAAAATCCATAATACATACAAGCAGGTGGTACATACAAACAGGTAAAAGATATGTTTTAAATATATATAAATAAAATATATAAATGGGTGAAAAAAGAATTAATTATGTTATAAAAGTATACCAAGATCCGTCTACTGTCATATTGTTGAAGGCGATTTCAAATTTAATTACTACCAACTGCTATCACAATGAGGGGTCTATTCCATTAGGTAGTAATTATGAGTTTGTTTAATACGTCACCCCACTTGTGGCTTGGTGTGTGGGAACCAGGAACTTCAAAGTTGTTTGCAGGTTGGAATGTGTGTCTATGTGTTACTTTATAGCAGCTATTTAATATCTGAATATTGTGTTTACGATTTGAATATTTTGTGGGTGCAATTTTCAAATTGCGAACACTGTTTTGGGTTTTAATAACAATCTGACAATCGGAGACGAGACATGGATTGTGGAGACAGCAGCACTAGGGAAAGACAGCAGCACTAGGGAAAGACAGCAGCACTGGAGGGAGACAGCAGCACTGGGGGGAGACAGCAGCACTGGGGGGGAGACGGCTGCACTGGGGGGAGACAGCAGCACTGGGGGGGACAGCTGCACTGGGGGGAGACAGCAGTATTGGGGGAGACAGCAGCACTGGGGGGAGACAGCTGCACTGGGGGGAGACAGCAGCACGGGGGGGAGACAGCAGCACTGGGGCGAGACGGCAGCACTGGGGGGAGACGGCAGTACTGAGGGGAGACAGCAGCACTGGGGCGAGACAGCAGAACTGGGGGGAGACAGCAGCACTGGGGGGAGACAGCAGTACTGGGGGAGACAGCAGCACTGGGGGGAGACAGCAGCACTGGGGGGAGACAGCAGAACTGGGGGGAGACAGCAGCACTGAGGGGAGACAGCAGCACTGGGGGAGACAGCAGCACTGGGGGGAGACAGCAGCACTGGGGGGAGACAGCAGAACTGGGGGGAGACAACAGCAATGGGGAGAAAGAAAACAAAAAGGGGCGGTATTAATGCCAGCTTCACTGTCATGAAGATGATGTCAGAAACAAAGAGGCGAACAACAACAGCAGCAGCAACAACAACTACAACAGCAGCAACAACTACAACAACAGCAGCAGCAACAACTACAACAGCAGCAACAACAACAACTACAACAGCAGCAACAACTACAGCAACGACTACAACACCACCAACTACTACTACAACAACTACAGGGGCTGTATGTGTCATAAACAACATTAAGTGTACATAATTATTAAAAACAAAGTAGCTGTCTAATTTTGTAAGAGATGACAAACTCTCAACCACCAGAACAGACTGGAATACTTTCACCGACACTAAACTCTACAACCCTATGACTAATGGCCAGAAGAAATACATTTTGGGAGATATGTAGAGACGCGTAGTTGACTTACCATTAGCTGCAAGTGCGACTGTTGCGTGAGAGGCTCCAGCCAAGTGTGTTGGAGCAGCTTCGATTGCCATGACCCCATACAGTGAACTCGGGCCATAAATACCAACTCCCAATGCAAAGCCGACCACAGTGATCCAGCCCTATAACATGCAGGGAAATGGATGGAGTGAACTGGTATGAATTTGTATTTGGTCAACAATATGTCAATATGTACGTATATTTAGATACAAATTGTGACTTATAACAAATTGGTCAACAATATATCAAAACGTATACATAGATACAAATTCCAACTAAGCATGTATATTATATTACTTATGGTATATTATACAAAGAAACTTACATATACGTTCTGCTATGTTTTTGGTCTACAGCTAAAACAAGTATCTTAATATTTCCACAGATAACTGCAATTGAATAATGCAAATCATGCAGTAATTAAACCTGCTTACAGGTGAGAGCAAATAGAAATAAAAACCACAACATATATATTCTTATTAACTATTTAAAAACTAAAAGAACACTAAAGTCTGCTTCACGCAATCGTGTTCTCCCTGTGTTCTCTCCGTGTTCTCCCCGTGTTCTCCTCATGTTCTCTCCGTG
This sequence comes from Escarpia spicata, assembly GCA_963995525.1. Lineage (NCBI taxonomy): Eukaryota > Metazoa > Annelida > Polychaeta > Sabellida > Siboglinidae > Escarpia > Escarpia spicata. The sequence goes on from OZ023212.1 coordinate 61,702,810, forward strand.
TTCTCCCCGTGTTCTCTCCTTGTTCTCTCCGTGTTCTCCCCATGTTCTCTCTCCGTGTTCTCCCCGTGTTCTCTCTGTGTTCTCTCCTTGTTCTCCCCGTGTTCTCTCTGTGTTCTCCCCAAGGGACCGCAGTCTCTTGTTGTTCTTGTTCAAACACGGAGAGTTTGAATAAGAACAACAAGACACTTGTGCCAACCCGGCCCTTAGTCAGAAATCCTTTGTTCCGTTATTGGAATGTTTTTTTGAAAATCACAATGTGTTTTTTTTCTTCAAATATTAGGTCTTTTGGTCTGTGGATAACACGATTTTTCTTTTTCATGTTGTGTTGGATCATAACTTAGTTTTATTTTTTCCAATAACAAGAGCAAAACAGTGTTTGCATTGTAATAAAACAGGCCTTGTAGTAAGTGTGAAAGCAAGTGCAGGGTATAGTTTGAAGTCAGAGTATTTTGCGAGCATCAAGGGGGTGCAGGTTTTTGGAGAGGCCTCAGAGGGTGCGGTTAGCGATTTTTGGAGAGCCCTCAAGGGGTGCAGTTGGAGGTGTCTGGAGAGCCCTCGGTGGGTGCGATTGGAGTGTCTGGAGAGCCCTCAGGGGGTGCGGTTGAAGTGTCTGGAGAACACTCGGGGGGCGTGGTTGGAGTGTCTGGAGACCCCTCAAGGGGTGTGGTTGGAGGTGTCTGGAAAGCCCTCAGGGGGTGTGGTTGGAGGTGTCTAGAGAGCCCTCAAGGGGTGTGGATGGAGGTGTCTGAAGAGCCCTCAGGGAGTGTGGTTGGAGGTGTCTGGAGAGCCCTCAGGGGATGTGGTTGGAGGTGTTTGGAGAGCCTGCAGGGGGTGTGGTTTGAGGTTTTCGGAGAGCCTTAGCCCTCTAAATATTCACCAGGGTTTTTCATGAGCATAACGGGGAAAATAAAAACTGAGAACGGGTAAATTGGAAGACTTTGAAGGACCAAGAAAACAATGAAAAGTGACCGAGTTAGACAGGACACTGGACTCCTGCAGCAGAATGGTGTGCTCTAGACAGGACGAAATGGAGAGGTGTGGCATCCAGGAGGATAAGGAGGGGTCAAATAGGCCTAGGCATTTAAGTCAAGTAAGTAAGTAAAGTCAAATGGGAAAATTTCACAATCCTAGCCAACACTGAGTCGTGTCGTGTTGTCTCACCTGAGCATAGTCCTGAGGGATGAAGATGAGGCTGGCCTGACTGATGAGGCAGATGAGGATGAAGGCGCTGCACACGGTCGTCCGCGGGCTGCCATGGATGTCATCTCCTTTTCTCTGCACGCACAAAACAATCAGGTAACATCAGAGTCTGGAATAATGTTACCCTGACAGCAATATGCAATAATCATTATTCTTTTTACGTATTTCTTGTAATGTTTCATTCGCTTTTGGCAAACGTCTTCAGATTACTACTGCTAGATGGCGCCACTTCTTTCTGAACACATGAAACATTATTTAACTGAACTCATGTGGGAAATTGTTGACAATGGCAGAAAAATCCACCTAAACCTGAGACCCTCAATTTCATCACAATCTGGTAAGTGATTTTGAAATGTTGGTGCATTGTACAAAATATCTATTCATGCAGATATAGGAGAGACTGGCATCTATTTACTGCTACAAAGTGATAGATCAAACGTTGTAATACATTTAGCATTAACTGTAGCCATTTGCCCATTTGCTCAAAAAAATTCACACATCGCACCCATAATAATTTTCCTGGGGATTCTTTATGAGAGTAATGGCAGACGGATCTTAATTGCGGTCTGTGCCCTGCCACCTCTGTGTAGTCCACTCACCATTGCAACAAGTTTGTCGGCGACATATCCAGCCAGGACTGAGCCAGCAATGCCGCCCGTCTCAAAACTGCTCACAAAGACACTGGCTGTAAGATGGAGAGAGGGCGGGAATGACGAGTGTTCACAGTACACAAACAGCAGACCTCAGTAGAATCAGCTGTGACATTGTGTTTTGATCCACAAGAGTAATGCGAATATCGGAAGACATGTTTTTGTCACATCAAAATGAACTTGTTGATCTGATCACATAGTTAGACCATACATTTAGAAAGACGTTCTGAAAAGATGATGTTGCGTTGTAAAGACTGCATGTATTCACACACCCAAATGTTATTAAATTATCAGCTGTCTGAAGATATATAGTATAAAATATATTTTTGTTATGTCCAAGCATACACACTGTTTTCTTGTCTGCATTTTTTGGTAGGCCACAATCACTGAATCTCTCATAGTTGATCAAAGGTATGTTTTTATAAAGGTAAGTTCTCATATAGCGCAGTATGCATTCCTTAGGAATACTCAAAAAACAAAAGTGGCTATTTGTTTGGTTGAAATAAAATTATACAGACCACATCTATATTGTGGTAAAGTTTCGACTCGACCTGAACATTAGAAGAAAGAGGATCGACTGTCTGCAGGCATGTACCTGTGTAGGGAGTCTGGTCGAGCTCTTGTATAAGGTAGAGCTGGGCCCAATCCAAGATGGCGGTCCTCGCAATAAAGATCACCATGAAGTTGATGGAGAGAATCCACAGGAGGCGACTGACCACCAGGTCGCGCCACGAGCCACGTCCGTGTCCGCGACCTAACATTGAGTAACTGATGTCACAATCATAACTCTGGGCACGACTTCCACCACGCTTTGTCTTACAATGTTTACACGTGTGCAGTGCATTACTAGGGCGGCCTGTGATAATGATTCCTGGTGACGGAACAGACAAGGTGCCTTAGAAATGTTTTGATGTGTTTTTATTCCTGATAAACAAGGGTAAAAACTACAGGTTGAGTAATCTGGTGTTTTCCACCATCTCTGCCTCTCTCTCCCTCCTCCTCTGTTATCCGCCCCTGAATCTGTTATCTGTCCCCCCCAACCTGAGTCTGTTATCCGTCCCTGTCTCTCCCTATCTGAGTCTGTTATCCGCCCCTGTCTCTCCCTCCTCCTCTGTTATTTGCCTCCGACTCTCCCTACCTGAGTCTGTTAACTGTCCCTGACTCTAACTACCTGAGTCTGTTATCCGTCCCTGACTCTCACTACCTGAGTCTGTTATCCGTCCCTGACTCTCCCTACCCGAGTCTGTTATCCGTCCCTGTCTCTCCCTACCCGAGTCTGTTATCCGTCCCTGACTCTCACTACCTGAGTCTGTTATCCGTCCCTGTCTCTCCCTACCCGAGTCTGTTATCCGTCCCTGACTCTCACTACCTGAGTCTGTTATCCGTCCCTGTCTCTCCCTCCTCCTCTGTTATTTGCCCCCGACTCTCCCTACCTGAGTCTGTTATCTGTCCCTGACTCTCACTACCTGAGTCTGTTATCTGTCCCTGTTTCTCCCTACCCGAGTCTGTTATCCATCCTTGACTCTCACTACCTGAGTCTGTTATCCGTCCCTGTCTCTCCCTACCCGAGTCTGTTATCCATCCCTGACTCTCCATCCCGAGTCTGTTATCCGTCCCTGACTCTCACAACCTGAGTCTGTTATCTGTGCCTGTCTCTCCCTACCTGAGTCTGTCTTGATGGCATCACCCATTGGGCTCTTCATGCCCACATCGTTTGGTGAATTGACTATCCCCATGTAACACACGGCTGTTGTCGCGATTGTGACAGTGCCTGTAAACATGATACACATTATGTCATCATTCTGATATATCCACGCATCTCATTACAATTGTCATTATTCTATATAATATACATAAAATTGCATCAGGACACAAAGCAAACAGGCATCAATATTCATGAGAAATATTTGTCAACAGATATGATGACACAGCACCCAAATGAGAGAGAGAAGGCAGAGAATAGCGGTTTAAGTTAATTCCAGTTTTGAGTAATCAGAAGTGAGAGTCTTTGTTCAGCCCATAATCCAAGATGGCCACATCCATGTCGGCACTGTCATGTAAAGCATACCGCGTTGATGAGTATTTTCTAACAGGGATTTATGGCCAATGACATTAGGACTGCACAGCCCAGAGCCAATTCAAGATTGAATGATTGAACGATGTTGATGGGCCATTGAAACAAAGTTTAAGTCATTCAGTTTAACACTTACCTTAAAGGTGGGGAGTCATAAAGGATCCTACCAAGGCTTGAATAAGGACTCCAAAATGACTTCTGAGAAAACTTGAACCTTGGAAAATGTTGATAATAACAGCCATTTTTTAATCTGTGATTACAGTTTCAATGATATACCTACCGAATGCCTGCAGTGTGGTTCTCCAGCCATGTTGGTATGTGATGAAAGTTGATATCAGCGGTCCCATACTGCATGCAACATTCATTGACGTTGATAGTATGCCCCAAAGGGTGCCAAACTCTGACCTTTCCGACCACTGAAACAATGACATGTGATATCACCAGTAACTGGTAATTTATATTCTGGCCAACATTTGGACATCTGCTAAAACATAACTGCTGATGAAAATTTACTAAATGTATCCTATCAATGCAATGCAAAATATGTTTTAACTATCATGTTAAGATGGAAAACTAAAACAATGAGCTGTTTTAATAGTAAGTTTAATCAGCTAAACAATTTGAATGCTGTTTCATTAAAACAATGCTGGCTGTAAGAACATATTTATTGGGTAATATTTAGCACAATACATTATATGATATATTTAAAAAAGAATAGTATTGTCCATGATGGCCATCATAAATAAACATAAACAATTAAGAAATTTAAGCATACAAAGCAACGTCAATAAATAAGACAATAACAAAGAGTAAATATTGATATGGCAGGAACCACACTTGGTGTTATTACTACATCACGACAGATAATTCTCGCATAAGTCGCTTACTTGTTTGAGCATTTTGGCGCAGGCAGGCCAACTGCCACCCTGAACAAAACCATTAATGAACCAGAGCAGAGCAAACATGGCCGCCGAGTCGAAGGCTGAAAGAGAGGGATTGCGGAAGAGTTAGTAGGCAGGGCAACACAGGCAACTGACAGAGCTAGGTGGGGTTACAGGACAAGCTGTAAATCAGTCAATGTAATCAAGACTTTTAGAAGTACAGTGGACTATCACCATAAGAACATCTGTTATAAGGAATAGCCACTTCAGAGGAATCTGAAATCTCTGTATTGTTGTGTATGGAACAGTTTGACAAAGTCCCACCGTGTTTCTTACAGGGAGTCTTTGTACTGTCTTATAAAAACATAGCTGTCAAGTAATCATCACAATTTGCCACAATAATCAGTTACAATAAATAATATCATTATCTATATATCAACACCTTTACAAAACGTTCAGTTCAACTTCAGCAACTTGAGCTCAGGCATAATCCATGAAAATAGTTTGTTTAACAGAGGGAACCAATTTTATAATCCAGGTTAACTAATGGTCTTGTTTTAGCATAATTCAACCAGACTACCACCTAGAGCAATAAGTGGACAAGGGAAACCATTGGTTTATTGAGAGTTGATCAATATTTCATCCACGAGTCAAGGACTGGTCCCTCTATCACACAATAGCCAATGACACAAGGGCAAGCACATTAACTGTCGTGGGTTATTTCAGTAGAAGCAACGAGGCTGTCATTGTTGAGTAAGCAGATCTTTCACTAGATGGAGATACAGGATGTGGCTGTTTTATAAACATAAGCAGGTCTGACACACTGGATTGGGTAATGCTTTGATGACAGTGCCTGGCAACCATTCTCTACCCGTGTTTCCGTGAAGCCACCATACCTGTGAGACTGATGACAATGCAGCCCGAGATACAGATTCCAGCTGAGAAGAGTACCTTGGCACTGAAGCGATCGACCATCAGACCTCCGAGGAACTTGCTGATGGCGTACGCCAGGTTCTGACTGCTTGTGATCATTCCTGCAAGACACAACGACATGTCAATTTGAATCAATCTCATCTATCTCACCCTGTCTTGTTGGTACAGTAAACACTGTCTACATTGGACATCGTTAGGACCACGCAAGTCATGGTCATTTGTCAATTCCAAAAATATATTCCAATTCCATCTTGAAAAAATTAATTCAAAATTATTAATTCCAATATAAAAATATTATGGAAAAAAAAATTTGCTTTAACCCAGTTTTATTTTTACTTGAAGAAAAAAAAGTTAGCACAACCATATTAAATCACATGTCTGTTGAGCCTACAAAAAATAAAATTCCAAAAATGTCAATGCAGTTCTGAAATGGCTATCCTGTTGTCCATAATGGACATCATTGGGACTGCCCAATATGTCAATTAAGCCTATAAGCAAAGTACCACTATGGACAGGTACTGGACAATACACATTTGTTATTCAGCAAAGAAAAATGTCCATTGCAGTCAGGTTTTTGGTATGGCAGATTTAAACGTTTTATGAAAAATATTCTAACAGACGGACTATGAAAGTAATACAATAGCTTTTGTTACTAAAATAATATATTCATGTTAATTCCTACGTTAATAACTGACTCACCAAGTTCCCCTTTGGTGATCTGCCCCTCTGCAATGACAGCTGGAAGTACGAAGGAGAACGACTTGCGACTGAACATGGCCATCAGGTAGCCGATGTACATACATATGAACGTGTTCCATTTGTAGCGACTGAAGGCTGCCAACTCAGTCTTGGACGGAGTCCCTGTCGGTTTCTCCTCTTTCTCCGACTTAATCATTTCTCTGCTGGGGGTCTCTACGTGATGTGGAGGCTCTGAATAAAATAAGGTAATGATACAATTATTAATACAAACACCAGCGAAAATGCCCATCCAACAGATGGTGCTGCATACATACAGTTCTATGTTGTATCACAAACTGATGTATCTAAGTAATTCTAACTATTCAAACAAAGTCAACATTGTCAAACCGACTGAACCACAAGACAATGTTTACCTGGTGAAGGGGCTGGGTGTAGAAAAACAATGTTTCTATACTCATACAATTTATAAATGTTAGGTTCTAGAATTTGAGTTACACTTAACTGGTCAATGTCCTCCTCCCAATTTAGTCTTGTTTGCTATGCTCTTGGCATTTAAGCAATGGCACATCTTAATTTAGCTTCTTAAATACTTTTTAAATTCTGTCCTTAGTGACACTATAAACTCTATATTAATATGTTGTTAATAATATTAACAGCCAAAATGCCCATCCTCTGTCTGGTGCTAAACATACACACGCACGCACGCACGCACGCACGCACGCACGCACGCACGCACGCACGCACGCACGCACGCACGCACGCACGCACGCACGCACGCACACAGGTTTAGTGGACATAGTTTTTTGCTAAAAATATTAAAATGTAATATTATAATATTTTATTATAACATTAACTTCTGCACAAACAACATTTTGTACGATAATTTCTTACGTACAATAAATTATACTTGCCATCCTGCATACCTGCTTTTTACCCACACTTTATTTCTCTAACACTTATCTCCTTCAATCTGTGGAAAGAAATAATATTGTTTAAAAAGATTATTTTACATAATTATAAACCTACAAATGTCAAGTTCAATAATGAAAACATGCTTCATGAAAGGTTGAAAGTATTTATAATGGTGTCCAACATGTAACCATGGACAGTGTCCACGGTTACTATCCAATAAATGACAGTTATGAATCATGTATTGATGTATATGACCATTGATTGTAGGAAAAAGGAACAGGAAAAATGTAATGGACAAAACGTAACAGGGTTAAAAGAAATGGTCAAAGAGACATAAATATATATAAATTATTACTATTTTATAGATTATAAAAGTACTGTTGTGTTAAAAATGGTGTGTGTCTGAAAGGGACATATTATATATTTGCATATCCAGCGTCATCAAGCAGGTTAGATATGAGGGGGTGTCGGAAGGTCCGTTTACACGCATATCAACTGCATTATTTTTGCTGATTGACGTGTCCACATGTCAATTATTATAATAATATCACAGTGAATACTATTGCATTTTTTTATTTACTGTATCCACGTTCGTTTCTTGTACAATTTCATCTAAACTGAGTAAACATTGGTCCATTGCTTGCAAAATATGTCGTCTTAGACTCGGAAAAGCTTTTGTGTGCATGAAGACGTCAGCCTTTGATGCATTGACCGCTTTAATTCCTCTGAATTCAGGTATACATGCGCTCTGAGAGGGTTTTTTCAGTTTTCGTTATGATGACGCTGGACACGCGATGACACTGGACATGCCACCATTTTGGGTTTCCTCCTTTGACCAAGAAATATCATGAATATTGGAAGGGCCATCGAGGGTATTATAGCAGGGTGGTAGCTGGTAGGCATGAAAAAGTTTAAATGGTCTACGTTTTCTAGGTTTTTGTAGGTAGCATTTTCCGTCGATGACGCTGGACACGCACTTAAAGTTCCACCCTACATGTTTTAACTTTAATTTGCTATATTTTCCTCAAATTTAGATTCTGTCCCATAATTTTTTGGATGATCCCTTCGTTAACTTTATAAGAATATAATACATGTTGAAATACCCAGCAATGATAAATTGATATAATGGACCAATCTAAACCGATGATGCTGGACAAAAAGTGGTCATTATAGAAAACACCTCGTGCTGTTTTTATTTCTCATTTTGTAAACATGATTTTGTTTTTGTACACTGCCAAGATATACCTCATTTGCACAGTGAAATCAGAAATAAAAAATATAGTGCACTGATTTTGTATGGTAGTGCTTCCAAATTGGGAAAGGTTAATTGGACATGCCATGTTGACTGTTTTAGCTCCTTATGCCTACCTTTTGTCATTTTACAAATTAAAAAGGCAGACAAACTATACATGTCCTGAAAGCTCTTACGGAGACCAATCTTTGGTGACATTTTTGTAAGCCTGAATTTATAATTCACGATGTGAGAGCAAAAGACATGTTTTTAACCAACTGTACACTTTTTGGGACATTGGCCCTTATGTGTTTTCAATTAATTTGATATGCTTGTTGCATCACCAAAGTTGACTAGTGAAAAAAGTTTTTGTCATCTCAGCATTTGTATATAAAGTAAAGCTATTACATATATATATATATATATATATATATATACTTTAGTAGAGTGTCAAATTAGAAATAAGTGGCATTCTAGCAAGTACAGGGTAGTTTCTTTGAAATACTGCATGAACAAAATTGTTTCACATAATATTTTTTGTATAATATCAAGTTTGCTATTACCTATTTACGGAATGGCCATATTGATGGAGTAGGTGGCATAATGAAACATGCAGTTTGTGACGTGGTTTGCAGCCAACTAGTTGGGGGTTACAGATGTTAATTCATCTGTACAGACATACATTAAGTGTTCTGTGGACCCATCAGACTGATAACTTGAACTCAGCAATGAAATTGCCATACAACGTTCGTCCAGTGACACGAGGCATTAAGACCAGCCACCACATCAAGTGGCTTGAGGGTGAACTGCAGATCTTATTAAAGTCAATAGCTTCAAACATGATGCTTTCACAATTTAACAGTGCCATCACAATCAGGAATGGAAGGATCTGTTGTTGAAGATCTGCATTTGCCATTTGAAGCAACTTCATAGAGGTGTGCATGTTAGATAAAAATGCGTTGATAATGCAGAATGACCTACTACCAGCAGCGATGGTGACAACGTACACTGGCTAATAATATTGTTTCTTTGACAAACAACGGGGCAAAATTGTCCACCGATAACAAAGATGAATGGTCAGTAGACCAAAATGTCATGTACTGCATTTGTAAGTGCAGCCTTTGCCTATCAAGTCAATATTCAATCAGTATGACTTCAGAGAAATATATACATTTCCCAGTATTATAATTATATATAAGTCTACTAATTACGATGTGACTAAGAATACATTAAAATTACAAATTCATGTTTTCTTTAATTTGCCATTGATAATTTGAAAAAATTAGTGTTCTTCAAATTTGTGTTGTTCATAACGTTGTTATAATATTTAAATTTTAATGAAGATTTGTATACAATTTCATAACTACAATGTTTACCCGGTGTTAAATTGTTAATTAAAACTTTAATTACTAGTTTTCTATGTCAATTTGTTAACACCGACGTTTCAATTCTGAATCAAGACGAAATGTGGCAAAACTGGCTAAAAAGTGTCACTTTCAGTGCCGTGGCAGTGGCAGTGCCGTGTTACAGTACACTGCTTACAAGACAACGCTAGCCGGATAAAAAATCAGTGACGTGGTCGTGGGGGGTCAAAACATGACAGTCAGATATATGTAAAACTGCCCAGTGTCTTACCACGACGTGCACGTGTTTGTTGTCGTTCAGGAATGTTTATGCAGCCAGTGCATGATATAACTATAAGCAATCTGAAGAGACAGGTAAATAACTCTGAGCGATAAAACTTCGATTACGGTTGGACGTGAAATCAATCGCCACCTTGCGAAGAAGTGAAGAAACACGACTAATTCGTTATTTGATCGCCAGGCGGCAAAGACCTGTTGTGAGCGCCAGCGTGCAAACAAACTTACAGAGGGAGCTTCGTGCTTCTTCTTCCTTTTTCTTTTGACGGCAACATAAATATATTGATGACTATGTCGTACATTTGGAGGTTGCGAAAATGACGCGGTTTTGAAGATCTAGGGTGGTAGGGTAGATATAAGGTAGGTAGTGTAGAGATAGGCAGGTAGTAGACAGAAGGGGGAGGGTGGTTACTTTTAAATTTTAGCAAAATTTATGGTTGATTTGATCATTGTCATTGATGTGCAAAAGGGCTACGTTTAAGGTTAGTTTGAAGTACTTTTGTCTTGACGAGATCGACATCAGACGTTTACTTTAAATATGTATATATGCAAATTGTAATTTTGTATCTGGACCAAACCCCAAAGTTAGATAATATACACCATATCTGGTATAATCTCTTTGCCTGGCTGGACTATGTCTCTGGAGAGGTAACATAATACTGAAATATTATTTCAAATAGCCACCTCCCCATGCCATGCCCCATGCCCACATCAAACAAATCTTTGCCATCATTATTTAATCATCTTCAGATGCAGAATTTGAAGGCGATTGCCTTTTGGTATTATACATAGTCTAATCTTGAGAAAAAAAATTTGAGAAGACCTAATAATTTAGAAAATTATGGTTTCTCATCAGAACTTTGTTAAAAGGTAAATGAGGAGTGCAGTTTTTATTTTGGTATGCTGGTGGAGATATTAGCAACTATTAAAGGGGCTATTCTCGACAATCAACAACTTAGGATACATGTGTACCAAGTGTATTTCTTGCAAGCGGCAAACCTGTGGTCTAGGACTAGGCGTAGACAATTAATGTGGCCTGATACAAATCATAGTTTTCATTTATTGTAGTGGAGCACAGTAATTTTTAATCATGTCACCGGGTTTAACAAAATACATTGTCATAGATATGAATCTGTTATTTTTATTGCTGAACCAGTAAGCAGATAGTTGTTGAACAATGCTAAACATGATGTTTTAATATGTCTGAATCTGGAGTACACTTGAATCTTTTATGTAAAATCTCCTGTTCATCTAGCCCATTCTGAATGGCATCACCTGGCAAGACTGCGGGCCGGGCCAAAAACACCATGGGCCATATCTGCAGTACCGCAGTGGTAAGAGCTACAGACTCTTGACTGAGAGAATGCGGGTTCGAATCCTGTGCGGCAATGTCGAATTTTGGGCAAGTTTGTTTACTCTAGTTTTTAAAATATGTGTAGTGGGGGATTTACTATGAAGACAGACAACACAGTTAAATGATGACTATCATTTATTGTGTTATAAATCTAAAATAGAAAATAAAACCTGCAACATAATAACATGATTACTACAAGTGCAACAAAGGATCATTCAACAACAGCGTTAAACATAATATTCCTTGCATAACATTGATACAGTTAAATTGCATATAGATCATCTCAGATACCAAATAGCAGGCTAGCACCTGTGGTACTTGTAACTAGATATCCAAACGGCAATACTCCTTAACGGACTTACTATCAATAACACATAGGTCTATATTAGTTTAAACACTGTATTCCCAACTCAAGAAATACATTCAAATGCATCCTAAGTATCATTAACACAGTATCAGATCGGTATAAAATGTCCATAAAGTATAAACTCGGTTGTAATACTTCTACAATTAGACACACGTATATGAGACACTCCTCTATGCATAATAAAGCATCGGTACGTATACATGACCATTATCACCACGTGATAGCTGATCATCCACATATACAAGCTGGACTTGTCTAGCTTTGCAAGTAAGTGTAATTGCTAACCACAATTATAAATCAACTTATTGCTTAAAGCATTGATTAAACACTCTTCTGATAACCTATCCTATCAATATATAAGTTACCCACTACACTAGGTGTTAATAGCTCTTCAGTAGAAACTACCCTGCTAAACTCAATGGGCAGTCCATCTGTCCACTGACAGTCAACATGCTGTCCCTACTCCCTGGGGAATAGCAATACCTGACACTGCTGCAGACATGTCACACAGCCTACTGTGCCTACATCTCAGCAGGGAACATATCAACACAATGATCTCCTATTGAGTATTAAAGACTCACGCTAATTACTAGATTAGAAACCATGCAATTGTGTAGATACAAAGATAGTGCTTCATTATCCCCAAAAGTGGAATTTAACCTGTGTATATCGTAATACACAACATCTGTAAGTGCTGGTATTGGGAGATAATTACATAAATCTGCAGTTAGTTAAATCCTGGTGCAATCCACCCACCTTATATCTTGGTTTGTGTTGTTCTTTCTGTAAAAACACGAAACCTAGTGGAAAAACACTGGAGCAGTATGTCTGTCCAACTTCTCTCTTAAACTCTACACAACCCAGGCTTAGTGACCAGGTATAACCCTCACTTGGTGACTGCTCTGGAAACTGACACAGCAGGGGAAGCTGACTTATAGGCTTTTCCAGGCCATAGATGTTACACAGGTGAAATGGGGTCTACAGACTTAACACATTAAAAGTAATGAGAACAAAAAGAGTACTTGGAGTTTTGAAATAATGGAAGTAAATAATTAATGAATTCGTCAGTAACCCTGCCGGTTACATATGGTAAGTTTCCTTTCTGAGTCCTATGTTGCTCAGAACGGAGTTTTTGACGTCTTCACGACGTCTTCATCAGCATTGGTCTGCGCCACTCTCGGTCGTCATGTGACCGTGTTGGTAACTGTCACATGACAACACTTCCAGGAAGATCGTGGGAAGGTTGTATACGAAATCCCTGTTGATTTCTGATCGCCTCTCTCTGATTTCAATCGCCTCACTGATTTTTCTTCTCCAGAAGTTGTTTTCTCTAGAGAGTACCTTTGCGTCTTTAGCGGAGATGTTGTGGCCCTCATTCACTCTGTGTTCACCTACTGCTGTGAGTGGGCCCCTGGTGTTTCTGTGTTCTTTGAGTCGGGCTCCTAGTGCTCAGCTGGTTTCGTCTACATAGGTCTGATGACAGTCCAGACATCCTATCTCATATATTACTCCACACATGTCGTTCTTGTGGGTTTTGTCCTTGGGGTTCACTACGATAGATCTTATGATGTTGTAAGAACGTGAAAACGTCGAAAGCTCCGTTCTAAGCAACATAGGACTCGGAAAGGTAACTTACCATATTTTCAAAACTATGAGTGTAACCGAGTCCGGAAGCAATTTACATGCTAATCGTTTACTCTACATTGCTTCAGTTCACTCAGCTGTATGAATGAGTACATAGCTGTAGACAGTGGTGGTTATTTGTGTACGAATAGTTTTCGCGCATTAATTGCAGCGTGGCTGACTGCTTCCCAGAGAAGTCGAGATGGTGTTCGATTGAACAGGCCTGCTAGGGAGTAAAGTGTAAAGCGCTTTGAACAGTCCTGAGGACTAGATACTGCATTATATAAGAACTTACCTTTCTGGAGTGGTGCAGAATGGACAGTTGTTGATGTGATCTGATCATGTGCTGCACATTTGGATCTACATGTATGGAAGCCTAGAACTGGCTAACCCCCGTCCGCAAGTGGTCGACAGTTCAACATGGCCCATTCCTTTCATGGGAGGTTGAATCCACTGCAGTGAATATGGTATCAATTCAATATAAATATATGCAGTTTATCTTTTTTATAATAAAATATATTTATTATAACTAATAAATTTAATTTGCATATAATATATATATATAGTTTTTAAATGTTATTGTATGGTAGTGTTATGATAACAATGATTGTATTTGTTGAGCTTGCTCAAGAAATAACACAGGCTTTTGAATGTCGAATGAATAATACATTATTCCATAAATTTATTTTTTGACAGCTTCCTTGTAATAAATGTGCTGCAAGCCCCCTCCCACCCACCCGCTCCACACAGCCAACATGCCATGCCCCCTACACAACCAACACTTATGCCCTGTAGTTACTCTCATAATAGACACGTTTACAGTGTGACCTACACAATCTGGTGGTGACGTCACCACATGATTAATGCCACAGTGCAAGACTGAATCCTGTTGACCTACCTACCAGTGGAGTGTTATTGTGCAGTCAAGCGCGGAGCAGCCCATTTACCATTGAAGTAGACCAGGACAAGGCAGACCTTTGCTGTCTCTAGCCAGGTGTGTGTTGTTGGCAGTTATGGCCAGGACTTGACAATCCCCCAGTGATCCTGCTCAGCCGAAACTGTTGACTAGCTTGGACATTCAACAGGTAAAATCACAAGTATATGTATAGTGTCAACCAAGATATAGACTTGATTGGTGTTGTGGGCAATGCATGTGCTTGGCTGCGCCATATCATATTTTGTGTTATGGTTCATGGTCTGTTAGCCGTGATTAATATATAAAGAGATTGCATGTGTGTTTGCATAGGTGTCTGTAATGCACATAGTAAGGTGACTAGTTCTGTATTGAAAGGCATGGCTATTTATAAGGAATGACAAATCACTGCATGGACATTGTCTGTATGAGAGTAAGTGTACATATCATGGCAGGCATGACTGAAGGTTCGTAGTCTTACCTTATTTGAGGATGATTCTGATTGCAAGATCCACTCGTTTCCTTAGTCTATGATCAGATGTTCTTCAGAATCTGATATTAAAAGTTCATAGTTCCCAGTTCTAGTGTTTAGTGTTAGTGGTTCTTCAGTCATACATAATTTCTATATTGCCAGAATTTATCCAGATGAGGGTTTTTTCGATCTAGCTTGTAATAGTGATTCAGGTAGACTAGTCCATGGTTTAGTCTAAGAAGGAATGCATTATTTCCCCAGAAGTAGCTCAAGTTGATGTGAAGTTGATCCATTTATTGCAACCTATTGGGTCCTTCCTGTAAGGAAGCTTTCTACCCATGATGGTATTGTTCAGGTCACCAATACCCTGGTTATCCTGTCGTAGTTTAGAAATGAAGCTCCATAATGATTTTGGTTTCTCCTTTATTGTAGATGTTAGGCATTGGCTTACGTAGGACAGCCTAGCGAAGATGTTTGTTTCTCCTGATGTTACAGAACTCATGCCAGTCTTCTGGATTTGTTGTTTTTTTGCTTTGTTGTAGTTTTTTCTTTTTTTTGCACATTGTCTTTAAATCTTTACTGAACCAAAGGAGATTGTGTCTTGAAGTAGTAAGACAGTGTGGCATATACTGGATCATAATTTCAATGATTTTAGTGGAAACAAGATTCCATTTGTCGTTGACTGCCATGTTTTGGTTTACAGAGAAGTAGTGATGTGTAAAGTTATCAAGAAATTTCTGGATGTTAATGTTGTCAACTTTGTTTCTATTGAACATTGTATTTTTGGATGATGTTTGTGTTTGGACGAACTGTTTACATCGATGATGACTGTACTATGATGTGTTATTCCGTCTGCTACATTTAGTTTCTTTAATAACCCAGGTCTGTTGGCGAAGACGAGATCAAGAATATTGTTGGCATTTCCCTGTTTGTGTGTAGATTCTTTGTTGGATCAGTCCGTGTTCTTCCGCAAGAGAGAGTAGTTTGTTAGCAGCTGTTGTGCTATGTCCACTGTTGGTACGTGTGACTTGGTGGTTTTCCTAATTAATGTTAGGAAGGTTGAAATCACCAGTAATTATGACATTATGTGTATTGATTTTGTTGCCTAGTTTACAAAGGGCTAGATGTAATTCTTTGATTTGAGTTACCTGGGAGCCTTTAGGGGCATGATAAAAGGTACACATTACAATTTGTTTCGTGATATCTGGGTTTTGGTCCAAATGCTCTCACTATCTGTATTTAGGTTTGTAGGTGGCTCGTGATGAGGTCATCTCTTGATATTTGAAATACCCCCAGTAATGTCTGTTTCCATGTCCTTTCTAAAGATGTTAAAGTTATCTGGGAATATTTTGCCATTCTTTACGAAGGGATAAATACACCTACACTTAATAAAAAACACACATCTATGGCTAGTAGGGTAGGGCCTCAGGGTGATACTGGGCAAAGAGTTGGCGAAAGGCCATGTGTAAGTTAGTAAAATGTTATGCTTCACAGAAACCTAGTGTTGCCGTTGTCGTTGCAAGGAGCGCTATTCCAGGCTATAATCGTGGATTTAGTATTTTTATGGTGTACGAGTTTAATTTACAGGCTTTTGCACCAAAAACTAATTAATTTTAGTTATAACATAATCATCAAAAGTGTAGCTGGTGATATGTATAGAGTGTACTTAGCTGTTGGTAGTTTAGTTTGGGTTCGTTGCTTCTTCGTTGTTGATGTTAATGTTATCCAATATAGCGGTTTCGGCGGGAAATCAACCGAACATTTCAAAGTTTTGTTTTAGTGTTTTTAGCATGTGTCATATACACTATATTACATTTGCAATTTATGTTCGGCGGCACTATAGCAATTGATGTGGAATTCTCTGCACTCCTACCATGATTTTAAGTATGACTTTTCAATAAAATTTTGCAAGCCATTGTCAAGCAGATGTCTATATGTTCATGCATGCGCACTGGCTAGTTCTTGTATTACTTTGTAAATGTCTAGTTTCAAAATGATAGTTTGTGGTAGAATTGAAACCCTTGTCCCTTATCCAACAGTCCAGCATTTTACTGTCGACCACCAATTAGTGGTTTGGTTCCTCAGTGATTAGGTCTCATCAGGATATTAAAATGGTCACTTTAATTACCGTGGTAATAATAATTCTATCTCTGGTTGACCGGAATTGATCGATATGGTTTTTAAATGAGTTACTCGGTTTGTTTTGTACATGCTACTGATTCTAGAAGACTATTCCGTGATTCAGCTATTCTTAGAGGGAATGCATTCTTTCTCATTATTTAAATCTTTTCCCTTTGCATAGATTACATACATGTCATAAGTATGTGTCCTCTCTTCACTTTCGTGGGAGCAGTTTAATTAATTGTATTTCAAAAGATCTGGCAAGGATTGATTGTCATATTTCATGCACAATTTAAACAAGTTTAATCACGGCACCTCTCAGTCATCTCTGCGGTATCTAAGATAACACTCCAGATGTGATTTCAACAGCCTTATGCCCACTAACCTGTTTAAAGTAAGATAAGAGAGTTTAATTTTAACAGTTTGGCAATTATTATAATTATAGCAAAATTGCACTGTCTGGCTGAATGGTCGCTAGTTCTGTCAAAGAAAAGTAAACACTGGAGATCAGGTGTTATATCTAATCATAGTCATACTAACAAACTTTCCCACCAACTCTTACTGTGAATTTCACCTGATTATAAGTGTATAATAATGTGGTGGAACCCGGCATGTAACCATTGATTCAAAGGGAGATTATAAATCCTATTATACAAAGCCTTCCACACTTAATTGAATGTAAGACACCACTTAATCTTCACCCACATTTTTAAAGTACCAAATTTTATTCTAATTTGTTATAGTGTGGACTAAAATAAATTTGTAATATTTAACATATTATTAATGATTTCCTTATTTGGAACAACAAAATTGATTTTGTCTTGGTTAAGATGATAGGAAATAGAAAGCCAGTAAGATGTTCATGTACTTAAAATCGGCAGTATTCATGACTTTCATATGGTAGAAGGCACACAAACCCTTCATCATCATCTGCACAACCTCTGATCTGCCAGACAGCATGCCACAACTCGTAGACCACCTCAGAGTTGCTGAATGAGACATTGGTCAATGCACAGTATGGAAATAAGGACACAACTGCCCATTCAATGAGATGACAATAACACATATTCTGACCACGTTATTTGCGTGACCATTGACCAACCTACTCATTATGTGAGGATGGTGTAGTCTGGCTCAATAGCTATTTGGGTGATGGCTTTTGTTTGGGAGATCTTGTCCAGGGGATTGTGTCCATATACATTTATCGCCACAGCTTTGCAGTAGGGGAAGAAAAGTCAACATGAAGCATCTCTGGTATCTCTTATCACACACACACACAGTTGTGAGCCTAGGATTCATTCACTGGCAAGAAACTATTTCTCAGGTAATTTAATCCCCACAGCTATCATGTTCACAGGTGGTTTTGGAAAAGCTGAATATTTGAGCACATCATAGTTTGCGTGTCAATAAATATTAAGTTGTTGGCTATATATAGACCAGTCAGACAAAAGTAAGGAATTACTCGGCAGGTGGCTGGCATGTTGGGGGGGTTGAGTTTGGGGGAATGATTGGTGGTATTTCTTTGCATATTGTGATTCCCAGTTGCTTGTAGACAGGCTTAGACACATTCTGGTAGCGTGCTCTAGTTGTAAAGAGAGTTGCCACAATACCCTTTCAGACCTGCTCTTTAACTGCAGACTGATTTCCAATTAGATATGTTTTGAACACAGTTTTTTAACATTCTAAGTAATCTACAAAACAATTGTTTTCTATGTGTTTACACATGTATTTACAATACATTTTAAATGTAGTGTTTTTTACATTCAACTCATACGGGCCGAGTGGAATGCCATACAGGCAAAACCTGTTTTCATCTTAAATTTCTTTCAAATTTCTTAGTAAAAAATAGTTGTCATACATCTTTTATGGGTGCTATAGTATTTCATATATCAAAGGCCTCATACAGACTTCATTTATTCTCTGTAATCTTCCCCTTGACCCCTTGTGGTTTGGGGTCCACGTCATTCAATCTGTTCCACCCTCTCTACGAATCCATCGTTCAAATTAACAGCTGATATTGGAAAAATTGCAGGAGGCTGGGATAGATGGTTAAGAATCACACACTGTCTTTCTATCCTAAAAAAACATAACTGAAAAAATGCAGCGTGGTTGCATAGTGGCTAGAACTTTGGAATCTCGGTCAAGACATTCCATATTTTTCATCTTGCTGCCATTACAAATCTTGGGCAAGTTCATTCACTCCACATTGGTCCAGGTCACTCAGCTGTATGAATGAGTACCTGGCTATAGACAGTGGTGGACATTTGTGTACGAATAGTCTGCGCTTTAATTGCAATGTGGCTGAATTCCTCCCAGATAATTTGAGATGTTTGATTTATCAGATCTGCTGGGAGGATGAAGTGTGAAGCGTTTTGAGCAGTCCCGAGGACTGGATGCGGCACTTTACTATAAACTAGAATAGAAGAGAATCCACTTAGTGACATAGAGCAGACCCAGGAAATGAGATGCGTAGAGGCCTGGAGTACTTACCACAGGAGTCTACAGCACAAATAACAAACACTCTTGTATTGTTAGCCAGCTGCTTTGTGTCAGCTCAGTTACTGATGGATGTGTCATGAGAACCAAGTCCCTAGCTGTGCCCTGCATGACCAAACACCTGTCCGGCGCCTCCAGTGGGTGTGTACAGTAATTACTGCATAAAACACAGAACAAAGAAAACATTGATTGCCTGGGATACCTTCAGGATAGAACACACCCATAAACTTGCTGGCAGCTGTATAGTAAAGGTTTGATGCTGCATTACACCTTTGTACTGGTTTAATTTGTACTGCTTGAGGGGGGTACACACCTATGGGAATCTGCCCCTGCATGGTAGGTACATCAAAGCCATATTAAATTTGCCCGCTATCGGATCCAGTTTTACTGGAATGAATGCTCTTACCTCGTGTAACATGTGTGGCTGATGCTAACTATCCCAGGTCCGTTACATACTTAGTACAACTTGAGAAATTTGAACAATGACTTGAGTGCTCGTCATCACTTGGACCGTGAGTTTGGTTCCATTTGGATCAATGAAACGTAACTCAAAATGCTTCCGTGGACGCTCCAACTATGAGTTATCCTATATAATAATAATATACTTAATTTGTTATAGTGCCAGATCCACAATTGTTCGTGGTGCTTTACAATACACAATCTCTGCCACCATCTGTACAGTACTTAGTGTTCTTTTAACGTCTTGCAGTGCACCTCATGGGTATATACATGTTTTGCATGTGTAGTCACGGACAGGTGCGCTTTCACAAATACACATATCACATGCACACAAACTATAAACCTACCTACGTGGCCACATGACTACAGTTGTGCCTTTCATCTGCATGCCACTAAGGCCTATCAAAATTATATTTGTGTTGTCTGCTCCATGCTCTCAAATTTAAGACTAAGTATGACGTATTTTCTTTTTTATTATTTTGTGGGGATTATATATGTTAGGGTAGTAGGCATTCGAATGTCTGTTGAGGCTGTCATATTGTATATGCGGCCATGTTGCACATAATCTCACTTAGCCCCGATTCTCTCGCGGCTTTGTAACTCCCCAAATAAAGTTGTGAGAGTGACAAACAGTGGCGCCACCACGTGGAGCCTTGTTAGTTGAGGCTACATGGCTCCTCAACTTTTGCATTTGTGTGAAACTAACTTGAGCACCTGAGACACACGGAATCACTGATCAGTTTTGTGAAAATGTCACCCATAATTACTTAAGACTAATTATACATGAGATAACATATTTCCACCATATTTTAACAGGAGTAGGAGATTTGGTGGGAGGCAGAGAATGTTGTTTTCTTTATGCTTGGATTTATATGTGGTTGCAAATAAATGATATATTTTTCTTTATCATGTCATAATAAGTGTTAGGGTTTTAATCCATTAGGTCAGGTAACATGAAACACAAATATTACTCTGGAGTCTCATCTGGCCTAAGATGGTTAAAGTCAGTGTGACTCAACAGTTATACAATGGAATTATCTCTCTGTCGATTGATTGCTTCTACTGTATCTGTGGAATTAGCCAATATTGAGTTGAATTAAACATCTAGAAACATTTCAGTTGTACATGCTTCTCAAATGTGTCTTCCAAATAGTCAGTTCTAGTATTTTAACAACTTAATGGTTCTGATCATTAGATCGTGGGTAACTTGCAAAAGTAGCATTATATTATTATGTTTCCTGTTTGACAGAATAATTTAATAGTTTGTCTGATGATTTCACTGAACCTAGTTAACAATATTTATAAAATGTTGCAACTTTGATTTTGCAATAATTCCTTATTTGGTTTATCAAAAAAACTATCATAACTTTTTTGTAATAACATGTCAACAAAACTTTGAATTTCATGATGCGTTTAAAGTTTAAGTTTTGTTATAAATAATAGTACAACCACTTTTCACTTGCATTTACATCTACATTACTAAATTCTTGAATTAGTTATCTTGTTTTTAGTACATTATCTATGGTTTCCAGAATGTGGACGTTACTTCTTATCACCTCGTGCCTCTTCTACTCCGTGATTGGTCAGTTGCAATGGAGGCTGATCACAGAGGGTGCCACAGGTGGTCCCCCAGCAAGACGGGACACAGCCATTGGCTACGATGCATCTAGTTCCAAGGTCATTCTGTTTGGGGGACGCGGTGACGACAACATGGTTTTTGGTGACACCTGGATATATGAAATTATATCAAGTGAGTTTCTCATTCCATTGGTTTGATAGATGTGTTGTTTATAACTATTTGGAGTTTCACGATAAATAATGCAATAGTTGTGGGGACATGTGGCTATTAAAATTTTTAAATACCAGTATATTTGTAATGACTGTTGTCATAATTGACTAATTAATTTTGTAAGTTTTGTATTTTAAGCGCCTCTGAATACATTTTTGCCAGATCTATGGAACACAAAATTTGACATATTTCCATGTCTCAAATATTTGCTAAACGTACTGTACACTTAATAGAACGAATACGGTACTTACTAATATTATTATTATTTATATGATGACAACCATCTTGTTCCTTTGCTAATAAATCCGAAGACAGTCAAAAACCTGTTAAATATCATGCACTCATTGTATGTTTTATTTGCATTGTAATATTCACACTTACCAATGCTCGTATTTCTTGATAGCATAAAGTGTCCATAAACAAGGTAGATATGGACACCTAATGCATATGAATGTGTAGTGTAAAGTAGCGTATTATACAATTGTGACTGACAAATGGCATTGTAATGTACACCTGCAGTACAAATGGCACTGTAATGTACACCTGCAGTACAAATGGCACTGTAATGTACACCTGCAGTACAAATGGCACTGTAATGTACACCTGCAGTACAAATGGCACTGTAATGTACACCTGCAGTACAAATGGCATTGTAATGTACACCTGCAGTACAAATGGCACTGTAATGTACACCTGCAGTACAAATGGCACTGTAATGTACACCTGCAGTACAAATTGCCATGGACAGTTTTTACCATGTGAATGTGATGTAGGATGGCTTTCAGGACAAAACACGATATATCCATTTTCTTCATTTTGAGACAAATTCACTGTTGTGCTTCATCGTCAAAGTTTAAATAACAACTTGTAAATTCAGTTGATATACCTGTATATTTAGAATCCAAAGTCATAAAGAATGGTGACAAACCCTGAAATATTTGTTGCATATTTGTATTGCAAAATGTGATTTTGAATGATTTTGATATCAAAATACTATATGTTTACACAGTGTGTCATCACTCCGCGTAGCTGCAGGTGCGGCATGGCGGTGCTGATTGGCTGAACATGGATATATCGCGTTTTGATAAAAAAGACGGATGGCACTTATCGTGTTTTGAAAACAAACGCTTGTTTGTGCACCTAGTTTCATGGGGATTTGTTGTGTTTTTGTATAAATTAGATAGTATCCTAGCTCAACATGTGTTTAAACAAATGTTTAGTTCAGGTTTGGGTGAAATTTCAAAAATGGTGTTTATTGCATTTTGCCCTGAAAGTGATACCCTTCATATCTACTAGTTGTGCATCTGCCACCACCAATGGTATAAAAGTTACAAAATCCAGGTTACAACTACTGAAACCAACCGGTGTTGTGTATTTTACTTTCTCAGCTGACTGACATAGAATTCTTTGGCCGGGTACACATATGGGATGAATTTTGAATCAAATTTAATAATGTAACCCACAACCACTGAATTATACAACTGTAGTATTGAGTATACGGTAGAAGACTAAATCCAAGCAAACAAGGCATGCACATTCAAAATGCAACTTTTCCATTAAGATTTTGGTTATAAACTTACATCTGATTTTCTTGCAATTTTTCACCATTCAACAATAAAAAAATAAAACCTGGTTTAAGTTAAGTCCCATCGCCATTTTACTTGCGTTTTGACGATGTTGCTTGAAATAGAACTGAAATTTTGTCTCCTGTAAACTTTGACCTTTGGTGAACCTTGACCTTGCAGAGAAATGGACGAAGCTTAACATAACTGGTCCAGGTGCCAGATTCAGCTTTGTATCGGGGGTGAAAGACTCACAGTTCTACATCGCAACAGGACAAGGGTTAAATCAGTTCTTCTTCGATGACATCTGGAAACTCGACATTCAGTGAGTATCTGTGTGACAATTTAGCGATGATGTTGCGATACAGTAATGTGACATCTTATATCATAACAATTGACCTATCCATCACGTGAGCTGTTGTCTGGCAAAAACTCAGTCAAGCCATCAAAAATGGATGCTGAACACATGGTGGTTTCGGACATTCCGTTGTATATTTTGTTGAAATTCTCATCCCCAAAATATGTCTTTATGACAAAAACATAAGGCAGTGTTTTAAGGTGGCGACTGTACGCAGGGATGTTTGATTTATGGGCTCTCACGCAGCAACAATGGTAATGTAATCCACGTATATAACCAGTATCAACACTGATTGCAAAGGCAAAGTTTGACGGTGGTCATTCGCAAAACTTTGATTGTGATGTAGACAAACCGCGACGTAAGGATACATCAATTAATGTCTCGTTGCAGTGCTATTGTGTCATGACATGTAATTTGTTTGTGACTGCATAAACAGTTTGCAGTTAGGTGCAACATGTGGAATAACGGGTTTGTTGATGAAGTAAGTAACTATCCTGTTGACCGATTCAACCTCCCCAGCATTGTGCCTATTTACCCCATGTTGAGGGTAATAGGGGGAGGAACTCTGTAGCTTCATAAGTACTGGTGCTCAGTTCCTCTCATCCAAATTAGGAAGGTTTATCTCTGCATAGAAGGAACAACTTTGAAGTTTCTCTTCTGGCCTTCACTGTTTTATGCAGCCATGGATAAGATAAGGAACATTGCATGTATATGAAACAGTTTGACTGTGTCCCAAAGTATTCCTTATCAAGAGCGTCCACTGTGGGTAGTTGATTTAGTTTGTTGAAATTACAGGATTTGTTAATCTTGTAATTCACAACTACATTTATATCGTCATTTTAATAGAACCAGTAACAATAACAATACACTCATATTTTCAGTGGGCAGTCATGTAATACTGCTAAATGTTTGCTCTACAGTATCCAATTGTTATTATTTCAACAACCCTTGGTATAAATCAACTGTGCACTTGAAAATCTTCTTTGGTTTGATAAGTGCTAAAATTGTTTACTTGAATGCTATGCAGGTGAACGCAGGTGAAGGCAGGTGAACGCAAGTGACACTAATGCTGAGCAGTGTTTATGTAACCTTTACAACCTTTGTAATGGCAAGTGGCCCAATTGGATTTATCGCTCATTTTAACCCATTGATTTTGCTGTTGATCAAACAGTTCTTGCCTAACTGTTTGTTTATTTAGTTAAAAGAAAAGTATCACCACAAACATCTAAAACACTGAACAACAAAATGACTTGTTGTAAGCCTATGCTGCAGGTGAATTACTGTTTATATCAGAAATACAATGCCATAAATACTTGAACGTGCTAAGGGCTGAATACCTGTCCTTATTCTTGTATGACTAATACATCTGGTGCATAGTTTGTGTTGTTAGCACAGTGAATGTACATGAATAGCCAGTGTGGAGTTTACAAGGCCAATGCTAAAGTCAATCAAAGATGGGTCTTGCTTTGAGACATGTCTAAGAACGAAAATCTGCGAAACATTAATAATTCATTTATGGGCAAAGAACAGTCGTTTCATAATGGCTGCTTGAAAACTATACATCTATTCCTGTTCTGATGCAGTATCAAAAGATGGGACCTTTTGTAATTCTTGCAGGTCAGAATAGGTCTCATCCTCCCGTGTACATATGTAACATGTATAAAGTCACCCACTGCCAACTACCAGGACAATTGAATAAACATGTGCAGCCCTTAATTAAACAACTAGTTTGATCACATTATTTCTCAGTAGTAAGGTTTTCGTTTAGTTACATAGTGATAATTGTAATGTATTGTAATCCCTTACACTAACATGTCATTCATTGTGTTGATTTAGTCACGATTTATTAAGTTTACAGCCAATAATTAAAATAATAATAATGTAATCCTTTTGGGTATACTTACCTCTCAAGAAACTTTTTTGTTTTTTGTCTGTACAATTAATTATACAGAGAAGAAACAAAAAAGTTTCTTGAGAGGTAAATATACCCAATATGAATAACCAAGAAACTGGATCATCACTACATTCAAGGATGCAATCCTAATTTAGGCCATTTAAGGACAAGATTACCTGAATATCTTGGCTACCTGTGTAAAGTCATGCATTATACTATTGTGGTGGTAATTTATTTGGTTAAAACATTCTCAAAAAATTACTGTATTGAGTGTATTTGCACGCTGCTTGTTTTTGGACACCCATAAAATCTTCAATAAGAATTATATTTTATGTATTGTATACATACTATTTTTGTGTGCCCGGATACCTACAAAACATATGGACTGTATAGTTTTGGACAACAAAATTATTCTTTTTGTGTATTGTGTGTTTTAGGACAGCTGATAATGGAATTATTTTATGTGTCTGGATACGTAGTCATGTAGCGACCATGTCATAGATGGTTTAAAACATGTTTCTGTCTGTCCAGGAAGGAGATCTGGGAGGAATTACCCGCTCAACATCAGCCTTTCTACTACACGTAGGTACCATGTGACACCAACACAATGGTCATGTATATTGATGTGACTTTATTGCCACATAAATATGTCATTTAGTAGCAGACCAGCTGTGTCGTGTGACTTTAATTGCCTTATAAAGTATTCAGGACAAGGTCAGAAATTTGATTGGAATTCCTGCCAAAAAAAAGTGATTTAAATTGGAGAGGAAATGAATCTATGTCGGTTGGAAGCAAACAGAATGAAGGTGACCTACACATTGTACACTGAAACTGAAACATATTTAATGCAGCCAATTTGTGTTTTATTTTACAGATTGCGCAGAGACAGTCATTGTTGTCAGTATTTATAGTATTGTATTTAACTCATTTACATGACAAGTTTTGGAAATATGAACTACATTTAACATTTTGCCAGTGGACTATTCGTCAGTAGTGACAGTGGGCCTTTTCGTCAACAGTGTTTCAATGTTATCTTAAAAAGTAGAAACATTAAATACAGAAAGATGGTTGGTGAAATGTCCGTGGATGCTTGTCATCAGAAACCAAAGATGGAAGCAATTAAAAAGGGAACAGTTGAAGCCAGCGTTTCGCTATGGGGCTGCGGGAGGCATATTCAACGAGTCGAGTTCAGCCCGGTTCTACCTCTCCATGGGATTCTCACAAAGACGGCTCAGTGACACATTCAGCTACAGCTTCTCAGAGCAGGGGTGGTTCCGAGGTAGGTAGATATTACATGTCCATGTCCGCGTGGTTTTTATTTATGCATCGGTATCTGGGAAAAGTGGGTACTCACTCACCAGGAATATGAATAATTGGTGTCCGAATACACAGGGACAAAAAATAATTACATTTACAAAGGTGTCCCAAAACATACGGTACAAATAAATAATTATTTTTATAGATTTTAGGGTGTCCCAAAACATAGTGTCCCAATACATAGGGTCATTGCAGTAGGTGCCAAATCATTCCTCATGGGAAATAAGAAAGTAACAGACGTAATATCTTTATTTTTAGATATTTCCGTGCTCCTAAATGTCAAATTTGTTTCTTATTTGTGTTTTGATGTCTCAGTCATCCACATTGTTTCAGTTTCAAAAAGAACACGTAGTCTTCAGGAATATCATGGTTTAGTTTAGCAATCAGAGTAGTGTTTCAAATTGCATCACTCTCCACTGTTGTGTAAATTGCGCGATTTGGAAGACTGTTCAGATTGTGTGGAGTGGAATAATACATAGTATATTTTAAATTTTCATTTGTTTATTTGACAGAAGCATTGATATATAAGAGGAATTATCACAGAGATATGGTCAAAACATTCAGCAAAAAACAGAAATCCATCATTTTCCAAATTTCAAGGCCTGCTACTTCCCGCAATTGTTTAGAGCATTATATAGCGAACTGTATAACAATATGTAACAGTTCTGGATAGTGATTGTTGTTTCATAACAAAGTGATGTGTACATATATGTACGGGTTTTATGTTCTAGATTACCCTGACCTGAATCCTTACAGCCCTGCATACCCTCATGCTCGCTGTTTGCACGCTGGCACGATGATCTCTCGTGACGAACTCCTCATCTTTGGTGGCTGTCTCTCGTGAGTGTCGCCTGTGTCCCCTTAACAAACACAACATGTGTCCCTTGAACACACATGGACTGTAATCCCCTTGAACAAACATGGCAGGTGTTCCTTTGAACAAACAAGTTATATGTCTCGTGAACAAGCTTGTCATGTCCCCATGAACAGACCTGCAATCTTCATCAAGCAATTAGTGACTACTTCATGAAACCCCCGTCTCTGTATACATACATAGTGCCCTCTCACACATACTATCAAACTAAGAACTTGGTTGCTTACTTTCTTTCCTAACTACGAAGATGGTCACATAAACCCACTTACAAAATACCAGATTATTCCTACCAGAAGTTGGCATTTTAAATAATAATGATCCCTTATCTGACCTGTTGTCTGTTCTCCCCCAGGGGTGGTGGTTCAGGGGGTCCATGCCCCAGCAGTGACTCGTGGATCTTCAACGGCAAGACCAAACAGTGGAAGCAACTGAAGAACTGCGCTGCAGCAAGGTATGGCTTCACTGTACTTTCAATGATGGCTTGTTCCTTTCACTATTTCTCACTGTCTTACTTCACACAGACAGGTTATCTAGACAGCATCGTTATGTTTTCCAACCATGTTTGTGTAACTTTAGAAACTTTCCTGCCCTGCAGATCGAAGTAGGTTTGTTGATATCCTGCTATGGATTATGTCATGGTGGCACAAATGTGTTTTTTAAGGTAGCAGGGGTTGATATCGTGTCAGTTGATGTCTTAAATCTTTTCTTCATAGAACATTAGTAGGTGTCAGTATGAACATGTGTACTATAAAAAACCAAGGAACTAGTGCCATATGTCACCAATTCGTGCTTTAAAAACTAGTATTTTTAGTGTGTCTGTGGAAAGTCCCTTTTCAGATTCTTGGAAACGTCGATGTTTCTGCAGTGATGATCACGGTGTGCGTCAGGCCAGTTCAAACATTACACAAAGATAAATTCGTTTACTGTGAATGCATGTCATATGGTCTGGTTATTCTCATGCCACTATGCTGCTGTATTGTAATTACATAAATGCATCACATTGTTAAATCACCAAATACTGGCTGGTAGTTTTGTTTATTCTGCGACAATGCCCTATCTCCACCGCCAGTTGCAATGACATGTGACTGACCCCAGCGGGTGTCAATCAATCTTGTCTGTTAAATCTTGTTGAAATAAGCCAGTGAAAAAGTCACATTTCTAAGCAAAAAAAACATCCATCTGGTGACATTTGTATTATTAGTAACAACCAGGAAGTATTCCTTAATGTAACTTTATCCCCTGCCGATGCTTATACCCTAATGATACACATTGGCAGAAACCTGAGCTTGTTTGCTACAGGAACACACAAAGAGTAAGTGTCGATAAAGGTCATTTAATAATTGTACTAACAACATAACAATATACTATGAGAATACAGCTTAGCAGTCAGCACAGAAATGGTCATCAAGAAAATACAATACATGTGTATAAAATGCTGAACTGCCTATACAAAGTTGTTAATTGCTAAACAATTATTAAATGACAAAAGTAGAAGTAGCAAAGGTGGGGGGCAGTCTTATGTCCCACCAGGCCTCCCGTAATAGAGGCCCAACCCCCACCCACGGAGTTTCTCAAAATTAAATTAAATGTAATTTTAGGGTGTTTTTTATACATATTTTTAAATTGTCTTTAAAAGCATGGCAATGTCAGTAAACAACATAGAAACTTTATTCTTTTTGGACTATGGTATTGTTTGATGTCTTAGACAGAGTCTGAGAGAAAAATTATTAGTAAATCTTCAAAACTTTTATTAGAAATGTTTAATTCAAAACAAGCATATCTTGGCCACCGGAACCACCCTACATACACAAATCTCATTGAAATGTTCACTTTGTTTATTTACATGAAAATTGTCAATGGGTGCCATGTTTGGGAAGTGTAATATTTTGCAAAGAAGTGTTGTTTATAAGGAAACGTACTGTTTTTCTCAGAACTTTGATGTAGTTTTGATTAAATATAACTCTCATCCCCCGAGATGTATTGCGCACTCAGGAATGAGCTGACAAGTACTCAGTTCATAGAACCAGATGTTCTAAAGTTCTTTTAGATTATTGTTGTGTTAACGTGTTAATGAGTTTCTGTTTCTTGCAGAATTTACTCGACTCTGGCCATGTTACCAATAAAGTCAGAAGAGAGAAGAGCGATCTTGTTTGGCGGACAAGTCAACAGTAGTCAGGTTATTTATGTAAGTACATGATAATGATGACGTAACGATAATGATAATGTAACGATAATGATGACATAATGATAAGGATGACAACGATAATGATGACATAACGATAATGATGACATAACGATAACGATGACATAATGATAATGATGTTGATATCGCAGATGATGATGTTAAAAATCTGAGACATGTAGTTTGTGGAAGATATAATTTTTACACATTATGGGCATGATGATATACAAAGTATTTTTATTGATAACTTGTTTACCAAGCAATCGATTCACTCATTGACATACATAACCATTTCTATTTCTGATTCTCTGTAGACAGTGGAGCCCTCTGCTGACCAGATTGGCGTATTCAACCCGTACTTGGAGGAATGGACTCTCCGTCGAACAGAGGTAATATCATGATACACTATTTGTGTTATATATCCACTTTTATACAATAACAGCACTAATTATATATTAACATGAAATAAATAATTAATATTAATTCAATTGTAGATTATCATAAACTTAAATCTTCAGTGAACAGATAACTTGTGCATAGAATTGTAGAATGATTTATGTTATTCACTTTCATAGGCATTGGATATGGGGGGGCTTTGAGGTGCTTGGCCCCCCTAATATTGAGTGGTTTTTTAAATGGGTGATCACCATTGCAGTTGTTTTTTTGGAGTAACATTTTTTAAATTTGGAATAATTAGAATAAAATATGGTATTTTTTGATTGAAATGTTTAACAACACCCACGGACCCCTTGTTTTTGTGTGGCAAAATGTGGACTGTAATGCCGGAAAATCACCCCTCATCTTCCGATGTCATGTACGACAGCGCAGAAGTGTTCGGTGTAAGAGGCCAGACAAAAAACAAAACTTTTCAACAGCACGTGTGTATATGTAATAATTACACATCTAATCAACGGTATTTATTGTGTTTCAGGGGAAAATTCCTTCGAGGCGAGCTTCAGTTGCCATGACAACTGGACAAACTGGTGTTTACATGTTTGGTGGATTAGTATTAGAAACGTTGGTATTCCATTTACAGTTTATATTGGGATTTTAATAAGAGGGTTTGGCCCCTGTGTATTTCTTTTATGTCTTTTTTAGTTTTGTTGAACATGCTCTTCCAATATATTATATTCAATATACTTTTGATGCTCAGAACTGGGAGTTGTGTGCAAAATTAAGCACACTAAGGATTAATAATATTTTTAAAAAGAAAATGTAACTGCACTTATGCATATTTTCATGCTTTGCTGCATGAACACACACAGACGCATACATGCTCGCATGCACACACGCTGCTCGTGTACACACGCACGCATGTATGCGCACAGAAACTGTGATCAATCTAAATTCTGCATGTAGTTTTCATTATATATGTCATAACATTGCTACGAGTCCGTTAAATTTAACACTTCTCCCAGCACATGTTTGTTATTTATGTTTTTAATGACCTTGACCTGCTGTTACATCAGGGCGAAGGTGACGGATGAATTCTACGAGTTGGTGGGAGACGCGTTGATGGCAGACAAGGCCCCATTGTCAGCCGACTGCTCACCGACGTTCTTCAGCCAGATCATGCTGCACGGAATCTTCATGGTCCTTGCATGGGGCTTCTTCCTGCCATGGGGAGCTTTCATTGCACGTCACATGAAGCACAGGGAGCCTTTGTGGTTTCACCTACACAGACTCTTCCAGGTAAATCTTGTGTCGTTTTTGCGTGTGTGTGTGCATGTGTGTGTGCGTGTGGGTGTGCATACAGAGGTCTGGGAATATGTTACTTTGTTCTACCAATACATTAATTGTTTAGTGAAACTCAGTAAGCCATCAAAACATGTTATGCTGAAACATGTTTCGTATGCATCAGATCTGTGGATTATAGGTCCCAAGATCATTTTTTTTGCTTGTGCGTTTGCTTGTCTCAATTTCGACTCGGTTTGTGAATATCCCAACCTAACTAGTATCAACTATGACTTCCTGGGTCAGTTTTCAGTGTTATTGTTTTAATGCATTCATCGGATAATAAATTACCTCTGTCGAAAATTTATGTAAATTACAAATTTTGCTCTGTCTCTGTATTGGGTATACCCTAACATTAATTACTCGGTGTCTGATAATCAAGTTATGTTTATTGGTTAGTTATGCAATTGCCATAAAAACTTGAACTGTATAAGTCAAGCTTTTCCCGGTGACAATGTATGTTTCTGAAACATGGACCACAACTAAAGGTGATCGACAACGCATCCAAGCTTTTGAGATGTGGTGCTGGCTGAAGGTGCTTAAGGATCTTGTGGACCAAAAAAGTGACAAACCGTTCAGTATTAAATATACTTAATAATCCAACAATCCTTGATGGATTTATCCTCCACCAAAAAGTTATTTACTTTGGCCATGTCATGTGAACATCACACATGGAAAAAATCATCATGCTGGGAATGATTGGGGGAAAAGAGGTTGACCCAGAAGCAGGTGGTTAGATGAAATTAAAACAGAAATGACCTTGACACTAGAACAACTCAGCCAGACAGTATGGGACAGGTGAGACTGGAGAAGGCTGTGCTGGAGAGTGACCCTGACACTAGAACAACTCCGCCAGACAATATGGGACAGGTGAGACTGGAGAAGGCTGTGCTGGAGAGTCGCCAAAAGTCAGACCCGGCTTGGCGGCACAAGGTGACAAGGGTGCAAATTGACAGTCATTGTTGTTTTCTTCTGCAGGTGACTGGTTTGCTGCTGGCCATTGCTGGGGTCATCTGTGCCATCCTCTCTGTCCAGTATAACCACGTCACATTCGTCCACGCCATCATTGGCACCATCGTCATGATCATTGGCATCCAGCAACCAATGAACGCCATCATGTAAGTGGCAACAACATGCACGATGATTTGGGGTCTTATACATTGTTGAATGCTTACTTACCTAACCTAACCTACTTCTTCACCACTTAACATAATAACTTCTACAGATTCTCAGCATTTTGTACCAAAAAAAGGTTGGATATGGGAGGTTGGCCCAAAAACAGGTTGGAAGTGGAAGGTTGGTCCAAAAACAAATTGGAAGTGAGAGGTTGGCCCCAAAAATAGGTTGGATATGGGAGGTTGGCCCCAAAAAACAGGTTGGATATGGGAGGTTGACTAAAAAAACAGGTTGAAGATGGGAGGTTGGCCTAAAAATAGGTTGGATATGGGAGGTTGGCCCAAAAAATAGGTTGGATATGGGAGGTTGGCCCAAAAAACAGGTTGGATAGGGGAGGTTGACCCAAAAAAACAGGTTGAAGATGGGAAGTTGGCCCAAAAAACAGGTTGGCGATGGGAGGTTGGCCCAAGAAACAGGTTGGAGATGTGAAGATTGGCCCCCAAAACAGGCTGAGGATGGGAGTTTGGCCAAAAAAACAGATTGGATGTTGGCCAAAAAACAGGTGGGAGGTTGGCCCCAATAAGAGGTGGGAGAAGGGAGGTTGACCACAATACAGATGGGAGATTGGCACAAAAACCATGTGGAAAGTTCAACACCCCCTCATTTATAGCTAGCCACATGTTTGCTACAGGTAATGTCAGCTCGGGTAAATGTGTAATCAAAAAGGCTATTTTTAGCTTAATGAATAGGATTGACATGTCTTTGAATCCCATTATTTATAGCATTAAAACTAGCGACGTGTATTGTACTTCGAAACTGCGGCACCAGTGGCTCCGGGATTTATATAATTTTTAAACATATTGTTCTTATTGATGTATTTTTTTATATATTTACATACTTTTATTTATGTATTTGTATATATGGACATGGTGATTGTCTGAAATAAATACATTATTATTATTATATTTAATAAAAACCCATAGTTGACCCCTAACCATGGTTGCCATGTCACACACCAGTCTTGTGTTTAACAGTCGCTGTGCGAAGCCAGATGAGGGGGAGCGTAAGACGCTGCGGCGGGCAGTGTGGGAGTTCACTCATCGCATCCTTGGTCACAGCGCCATCTACCTTGGCCTCGTCAACATCTGTCTGGGGATCTTCCTTGCGATGGCGCACCAGATCATCTGGATTGTCTGGTTCTGCTACCTCGGCTTCCTACTCATCGCCCACGTCATTGCTGAGGTGATCCGCCAGTACAGGTGCGGTCACGGTGGTCTCGAGGAGAACCTCAAGATGTCCACCATCAATAAGTATGTCATTAATGACGGCTGCGAGAACGCCTACGAGGAACACTAGTGCGATGTAGTCTTAAGTACTGGCAGTGGTTTTGTCATGGTTCTGTTGTTAGTCTAGGGGGTGTATGGTTAGTGTGTAAAGTGCAGAAAAACGTGTTGATGTTGCACCGACCCGCACCGATACGTGCTGTCAGATTTAAGCTTGTATGGTCAGAAATGGCTTCTTAAGATGCTGGCAACTGCCGCCGGATTCAACTGGTGTGACATAGTTGCCAATTGCCGCTGAATTCTACTGGTGTGACATAGTTGCCAATTGCCGCTGAATTCTACTGGTGTGACATAGTTGCCAATTGCCGCTGGATTCAACTGGTGTGACATAGTTGCCAATTGCCGCTGGATTCAACTGGTGTGACATAGTTACCACAACATTACGCTGTCTAGTTGTAATAGCAACGGTAGTATCATTGTGCATTAATATCTGTTCCACCTGATAGATGCCGCCACTGTACAGTATGTGGTAATGACCAAGCTCCCACTGAACCACGTGTTTTCCCTTGCAGCGAAGTATACAGTATAGTATTCACCGTTATATTGTAGTAAAGATATGTGTGTAATTTGCGTGATGCTCTGAGGTATACATTGCATGATGCCTTTCCCGATGTATAAGTCGGACCCATATTTAAAAATGTGTGAAGACTTAAATCTGTACAACAGATTTTTCATTAATGTGCTCTGTATTGGTTTTGTAATGTAATTTTCAAACTGAACGAATTGTAGATAGACTAACAGTTACTAAAATGTAGTTGTTATTCATTTTGTGCATGCAAAACTGCTGTAGGTGCTATAAGCAGTGATGTAAAGTTTCCGGTTGTCAAAATGGAAGGTATCATGCATGTTAATAACATTTTACAGAAACAATTAAAACATATACAATAAAACTGCTTGATGGGCATACTAAATTGATACTAAATTTGTATTATATGTTTATTTCATAGAGAAACGGCAAGGACTGGTTATGAAATATTTACTATAACATTATTTACACATGAGTATTTCAGATGTGATATGTATATTACGCCATCACACAAATGATGTGAATTGGTAATATGTGTAGTTGCATATTATTTGAAACTAATGTTCAGTTATGATGTTTTAGCTTTACATTCACTTCATAATGTATAACTTTCTCCACAGAGACAATCGCCATGGTTTTGCATCTAACTGGAGCATGACTAAGAACTTCCTGCAGGGTTAAGTTTTGCAGGCTGGGTGGAAATCTGAAGTGTAATGATGTGTTATGTAAACCTTTTTGTAAAGGATTAATCAGTTGTGCGGTGTGTTGATTACGCAAGCAGTGGTTTTTCTTTCAGTGGTCCCTTCAAGTATACGGATGCAAGCAACTGTTTCTTTATGTATATACAATAAAATATAAAATGAACAACTTGTGTAACATTGACAATTATTACATATAATAATCACTGCATTTAATTTAACATTAAATAGGAATTAAGCTTGAAAAAGTAATTAGTGAGTAATCAATTAATGATGCATTGACACATGATGTACATGAATTCACCACAAGGTTAAAAAAGTAAAGATAATAATGGTTTTGTGTAATTATCATCTGTAACAATCATGTTTGTTTAGCAGGTAAAATTTCTTGCTGAATAAATTATTTGTTTTGCGTATAATGTCCGACGTGATTTATTTACTCATAATGCTATTACTTGGTTACCATTGTTGTAGTTAGCTTGAGATTAAATGTCATGGGGTACTCAGATTTCAGGTAGCAATCTAACAAAGATCTTCCTTGCTGTCAGTCGTGGTTATGACCATGACTGCTCGCTTGGTTCAGCACATACAAGTCCTATCCAGGTGGGTCGGCCTTATGCAAGTGTGTATATCCACTGCTTGGAATCTGTTCCTTGTTTCTTTCATTTTATAATGTATTTGGGTTCGGGGCGGCCTCTCTTCCTAGTTCCTTCTGATAGTTATGAAAATAGAGTTTATTTGTTGAAGTTTGTTGTCGTTCATGTGAGCCACGTGACCTATATCCATCTGACGTTTGTCTGTACGAGTAGTTATTCCATGCTCAGGATGTTTGTTATTTTGAGTATTTCTTTGTTTGTAATGTGGTCTCTATATGTTATTCCCATGATGGATCGGATGTGTCTCATCTGTAAGCTTAATTGTAGCTTCATAAGTTGCTTTCGGTGTAGAGTTGAAGTTTAATCCGCTCCGTAGAGCAGAGTAGCGAGTACTACGTTTTGTCCTATACACTTGACACTTCACCATGATTGTTACATGAGGAGTCTTCCATAAATGGTTGCGCAGTTGACCGAAAGTTGATGATGCCCTCACTATGCACTTCTCCAATCAATTCCATGCTCGGTAGGCCTAGTTCCTCAGCACAGATGCGCGGAGTTTCCAAGATAATTAAAGTTATGGACATTCTAAAGTGGTTGGCCACTTATTAAGATTTGACCTGAAGTGTGATATTAAAAGTACATTTAAGGATGCCAGACCCTATTGAACCTGAGACAAGTTTGGGTCCAGTCTGGTCTTGTAAAACAATGTGACGTCCTCTTAGACCAGAGCCTGGTTCCTATATCGCAGACATGTGGCGCCACCCGGCGGGCTGGGACTACGGGATTGGTTATCACATACTACAGGATTGGTTGTCGCATATTACGGGATTGGTTGTCACATACTACGGGATTGGTTGTCGCATACTACGGGATTGGTTGTCACATACTACGGGATTGGTTGTCACATACTACAGGATTGGTTGTCGCATACTACGGGATTCGTTGTCGCATACTACGGGATTCGTTGTCGCATACTACGGGATTCGTTGTCACATACTACGGGATTCGTTGTCGCATACTACGGGATTGGTTGTCACATATTACGGGATTGGTTGTCATATACTACGGGATTGGTTGTCACATATTACGGGATTGGTTGTCATATACTACGGGATTGGTTGTCACATACTACGGGATTCGTTGTCATATACTACGGGATTGGTTGTCACATATTACGGGATTGGTTGTCACATACTACGGGATTCGTTGTCGCATACTACGGGATTCGTTGTCATATACTACGGGATTGGTTGTTCCATACTACGGGATTGGTTGTTCCATACTACGGGATTGGTTGTCACATACTACGGGATTGGTTTTCATATACTACGGGATTGGTTGTCACAGAAAATAGGTTTGCTTTCATAATAGGAAATAAAGTAATAATGTTGATGGCCAATAACATAATACGAGGATTTGTGAAAGGCATCAGTGAATGTGTACGAACATTGTTGGAATGATGATAGTTTGGGATAGTTCGTTGTATCACAAGCATTGTGTTGAAACATTCGCATTTTAAAAACATTTTTTTTTCCACACTGCCCCTGACAAGAACGTTCAATGTTTGCGTATGAACTATATCTACCTATATAATTGTTTTTGTTGATGCCAGCAACCGCATGGTACACGAGGTAAGATATACAAACGTATATTTCGAATGCATCTACTGGTACAAAATGTATCCATTTCTCGAGTATCGACCGACATCTAAACAATGACAGCGTGTGCGTGATCCACGACAGCCTACTCCAGAGTGACGCGGACCGTTGTTTCCAATCCAGTGTAGCTTTTGTCCTTTTAACACTTCTTCTGATCGGCTCAGTCACCGACGTTCCAGGCGACGGACGTCTTGCCGCAGCTACGCCTGCCCTACACGGCAACACAACCTCGACACTGTAGCGACAACTACAGCGTCCTTCTTGCAAGTGGCTGTCACAGAAAGCAGAGTCGTAGTTATCCAGCAAAAGCATCTTGTTAACCTACGAAACAAGATTTAACAAGATTGCCACCCAGAGAATTAACTCTAGGTAGCAGGTGGACAAGGAAGCCCTTGGCTTATCGAGAGTCCGACCCTTTTATCTATGTGTATCCCGCCCGTCTGAGGTATGTGTCAATTTTATTTTTAAACATATTCACGCTACTAGCACCCACACAATCAGCAGGTAATCTGTTCCATTCATTTACAGTCCTTTGTGAAAATGAAAACTTTCTTATATCCAATCTACTCTGCTCC
The DNA here is from genome assembly GCA_963995525.1 of Escarpia spicata. Classification (NCBI taxonomy): domain Eukaryota; kingdom Metazoa; phylum Annelida; class Polychaeta; order Sabellida; family Siboglinidae; genus Escarpia; species Escarpia spicata. Next base: position 61,741,057 of record OZ023212.1, read on the forward strand.
TTTGCTAATGCAAGATCATGTCCTCTAGTCCTTCTATCTTTCTTAACTGAGAAAAACATATTTCTATCAATATTTTCATAACCCTTCAATATTTTAAACACTTCTACCCGCATTTGTTTAGGCGTATTTCGTAACTAAGATCCCTCAGATTTGGTATCATTTTAGTTGCTCTCCTCTGCACTCTTTCTAGCATATCTATGTCCTTCCTGCGATATGGCCTCCACGCTTGAATACAATATTCTAAATGAGGCCTAACTATTGTTTTGTACAGCGGTATTATTAGCTCTTTTTCCTTATACAGTGTACGTCATGTTTCGCCTAATTAATCCAAGGATTTGATTTCCCTTTGAAGCTGCAATTCCGCACTGCTCTGAAATCTTCATATCAGCACTAACGGTTAACCCTAAGTCCTTTTCTTTTACAGTAGTACTTAGTACAGTACCCCCCATTGTATATTCTACTTCTTCGTTCCCATGTCCTATGTGGAGGCATTTACATTTCCCAAAATTGAACATCATTTGCCACTTTTCAGACCATTTGATCAACCTATCAAGATCATCTTGTAAATGCTGTCTATCTCCATCACTTTTAATCCTTCTAAACACTTTTGTATCATCCGCAAATTTCAACACCTTGCTTGTTATTTCATCATCCAAATCGTTGATGTATATTAAGAATAATATAGGACCTAATACTGATCCCTGTGGTACCCCACTCAATACCGATTTCCAGTTTGAAGCCTCCCCATCAACTACTACACGTTGTCTTCTGTCAATCAGCCATTGTTCTATCCAGTTTATTATACCATTTCCTATGCCATGGGCCTTTAGTTTAAGCAGTAATCTTTGATGTGGTACTTTGTCAAAAGCTTTTTGAAAATCTAAGTAGACGATATCTACTGGTGATCCCTCATCTACCCACTTAGTGATGTCTTCCAAAAAACATAACATATTTGTTAAGCATGACCTCGCTTTAAAAAAACCATGTTGAGATGGGTTTATCAAGTTTTGTTTAACAAGAAAATCCACCATGTGATCTTTAATTAGTCTTTCTAATAATTTACAAATCACTGATGTTAAACTCACTGGTCTATAGTTATCCGACTTGTTTCTCGAACCTTTTTTGAATAACGGTATAATGTTTGCTTCTTTCCATTCTAAAGGAACCACTACCTCTTCTAATGACAAGTTGAAAACTGTTGCAAGTGGTATGCTAATTTGTTCTACAATTTCCAATAGTAGTTTGGGTGGAATACCATCCACTCCAGGTGATTTATTATCCTTCATAGCCCTTATTTTCTTAGCTACCATTTCCGGGGTTACAATTAATTGTCCTAAATAGTCTGAATCTGCCCCCTTGAACTTAGCCTCTGGTATTGGCAGTGAACTAATATCTTCCCTGGTAAACACTGAACTAAAGTACTCATTCAGGTCTTCTGCCATTATGAATCCCTGTGATATTATATTTCCAGCACTATCTTCTAGAGGACCGACCTTATCTTGAACTTTCTGTTTGCTTCGAACATACGCATAAAAACTCTTGCTGTCATGTTTTATGTTACTAGCTAATTGTTGTTCATAGCTTCTCTTTGAATTTCTAATTTCAGCTGTAGCTTGGTTAAGTGCTTCTTTAAAATTGTAGTCTTCATCATTTCCAGTACATCTATATGACTTCCACATCATTTGTTTATACTTAATTTTTCTAATGGCTTATTTCGATAAGTGTTTCTTTTTAGACCGTTTTCCTTGTTTTTTGAAGGGTAAAAATGTATTGATTATGCACTTAATTTCACTCTTTAATATATTCCAGCATTCTGTTGCCGTCTTATTTTTCAGTGTCTTATTCCAGTCTATCTTTGCTAAATATTTCCTCATGTCCTTATACCTTCCTTTGTGGAAATTTCTCCTATACTGCTTTTTGCTATTCCTTTCTGATTTTACTTTGATGGTAAAATGTATCTGGTTGTGATCGCTACTCCCCAGTGGCTCACATATCTTGACATTGTCAACTAATTCATTCTGTGAGGATAAAACTATGTCTAACACATTCTCACCCCTGGTTGGTTCTAGCACATGTTGAGAAAGGAATGTATCTTGAACTAAAACTAAAAACTTGTGGTCCTCTCTCCCCATACTCTGTACAGATTTCCATTGTATATGCCCATGGTTAAAATCCCCCATAATAATACAGTCCCGTTTGCTTACTTCCCTTATAGCGTTTTGTATTTTTAAATTCTCTTCTATACTTATGTTTGGACTTCGATAAACTAACCCAACTGTTAACGTTGAGTTTCCTGTAACTATGTTACACCAAACAGCTTCTTTGCAATCTGCTTCTCTTTCAAATTTTATTTCATAAGCCTGAATAGATTCTTTAATATATAAAATAACTCCACCTCCCTTTCTTCCTATTCTATCTTTTCTAAACATTACATATCCTGTCAGTCCCAATTCAGCATCTGATATATCGGTGGTGGTCCAGGATTCGGTTATACCTATTATATGAGGGTCAATATCTTCTACCATAATGTTTAGTTCATTTCTTTTGTTTACTATACTCCTTGCATTTAAACAAACACATTTATATCCAGCTTCAGAAGAGTTTTCCAGACTGTTATTTGTTGATTTATTTGTGCTGTCTTTATCTATGCCTCCATTTTCAGGCTTTTCTGTGAGTCCCCCCTGCGAATCTAGTTTAAATAGATGCAACCTGTCCCACTGTCAACAGATTGCAGCAGATTCTCTGAGAAAACTGCTGCCCCCTTTCCACTAAGATGGAGGCCATCTCTCATGTACATATCTTCCCTCCCAACAAAGTATCCCCATAAATCTGTGAATCCCACCCCCTCTTCTTCACACATCTGCTCAGCTAGTGCATTGATCGCCATCCTCTTGCAGTTTCTATATGTTGCCCCCCTTCATCCCATTACTGGCAAAATTCCTGACAAAATAACCTGTTCGACTCTCGTCTTCTTTAGCTTCCTCACTAACTGTCTATACCCTGTCAGTTACATGTTCAATCCTAGCCCCCGGTAAACAAACAATGATGTCCTTCCCTTCGCTCAGTGTCTTGTCCGTCTTTCTCATAATGGAGTCACCCATAAACACCCTCTCTTTCCTCATTGCCCCCTCAATCACTGCCTTAGAATAGCTCCTTCTTCGGTTTGCATCTGTCTGGTTGTTGTCTTTCCCCCCTGCCGTCTCCTCTCCTGTCACATTCTCTTCCGATCCATTCTTTCCTGTCGCTTTTTCTCTTGTCACCTTTCCTCCTGTCAGCATCCCTTTTATCAACTTCTCTTCTATCACATTTGCTCTCACTTCCTTTCGTCCCTTCTTCTTTCGTCCCGTCTCATTTTCCTCTCTCCTCTCCCGTTCCATCTTCCCTCCCTCCTTCTCTACAGTCACTTTCTGCCCTGTCACCTTCACGCTTGTCACGTTTTCTGTTGTCGATTTTCCAATTTCTTCCCCTCCAATCACCTTCTCTCCTCTCAATCTCCTTTCCTCAGTTTTCTTGCCACTGCTATTCTCCTTCAGTCTTGCAGTATCCTCACCTCTCTCCCTGTCGTCTCTCTCCATTCGACCTGCCTCCTTGCTAATTCCCATCTCCATTCCCTTCACAATATCTGTCAACCTAACTATCTCCTTCTGCAAACACTCCACCTTCCAACATCCAATGCACTGAAAGGTGAATCCTTCCTCCATGGTTTCTGCCCATGACTTTCCACACCCGGACAATGCAAAGTCTACCCAGCTGTGGCAGTGATCGCACACCAAGTGTCGCTTTGCCTTGACTTGCCGCTTGCAAGGCGCCATATCCCGATCAGAATTTATTTAATAACTTAACTAACTTAGTCTTTATAAAGACTGTTTCCTGTGTACTACAGCACACTTTAGGTTACAAATTTCAATTACACAGCCGACTATTTATCCTAACACGAACGCTAACATCACCGGTAGTGTCCTAATTTAAATACAATCAATTACGTTATGTTGCTTTATTTATTTAGGTTACGCCGCCCGACTATCGCCCTTGCTTAATTTTAACAACAATGCTACCTAACCAAAATATATAGCAAGTACTGGCTTACACAGATATTATCTTATGTAAGTAGTTTGATGGTTGTTACTTTATCTCCTATATATTCTACCACATAATCAGGTTTGTTAAATCTTGTTTACAACTTATCGAAGGGGGGGCGCGCGATAGTGTAGTGGTTAGCACATCCGCCTGACATGCCGGCGCCCCGAGTTCAATACCCGGACCGGGCAGGTATGGTATATTTGGTGTAAAAACCTGGGTCTCAACATTGGGGACTGTGTATTCCTCGTGAATCGAAGATCACGTTAATGTCGGTCCCGTCTCAATTTGGGACGTAAAAGAACCACTGAGGACGACAAGCACCCTGGCAGTGACCACCCTCAGTGCCAGCATAGAAAGGTCGGCTTGGCGATAATGTTCTGAAAAAGGCTGACTAGTTGAATGAGACCTCATAAGATCATAACATTGTAACCACAAAAATATACTGACATTGCCGAGTGCTGGAAACAACTAGGCAACTAGGCAACGAAGGCTAAGCCACCTAAGTGAGTTACCCTATTATCACTCACTATATTTAAGGTGTTCTAAAATACTTTAACTAACTAACTTTAAGCACAACTGCTACTCAATATATGTTTATTGCAACTTTATGAATGATATTAAGGCAAAAATAATACTTATCAATCAGTAATTCCACTTGTTTATCCACTTTTTTACACCACCAATTTCTACGATCTATCTCCGCCAAATATAGCCTCGAAAAATAAACGTGTGTGTGTGTATGCAGATATATTTATTTGAAAACAAGTACTATAATAATTTCTGATTAACAGCTACACTGTTAATTGTGTCCAGTTGTATTCTACGAACAGCATATCGCACGCCACCGTCCTCTATCAAATGAAACAGAATATTGCCGATGTAGGCCGTTAATGCACAAAGTGACTGTATTTAGGAGTATACTATATATGCATGGTGACAATCTAAAAAACGTTGAAATCTATCCGGTTTTTTTCGGTAACCCACTCGGCAAACAACAGTAGGCCTTAGGCTACGCGCAGGATAACGTTCACCAATCTGACTTCCTTTCTGTCTCGGCAAGGGATGGGACATACGTTTGCGACGCACTTAAAACAATCTAAAGTGTAATACAATTTATTTGCATGTATGCATGTACATACGTACGCACACAGACACACAGACACTCACACGAACGTACGCATATACGCATGCATTCTCGCACGCACGCACGCACAAACACACACACAGATAGAAACGTACACGCACACACATAAACGCGCGCATGAACAAACGCTCGCCCATGCGCCAGCACGCACTCATTGACACGCAGACGCACGCATGCACATACACGTGTATGCACGTGACGTATCCATGTATAGCTCTGAATAGCAGTTTGTTGTAGGTATCGAGACCTAATTGAGGTGGTTACTCATACATTGTTACTAAAGCAATGCCGACATTGTGTCGTAGACATAGTAACAAAGGAGGATAAATTCCTTACATTCCATCATGTTTTGATGCCACTCGTAGATACAGCTCCCCTCGATAGCCAAAACCAGCGGCCCGCGACCAATTGGCACTTGGTCATGTGTGGCTGCACCCCCCCCCCCCCAAGTCTCAAGTGAGTGTATACTCACATCACACACGCGACCGCACACTGTGATTGGCCTATCGTGTATCCGCTGCTCAACACACCAGCGACAAGGTTACTAAAGCTATAGCTAATACAGTACACTCATGGCCTACATTTCTAATCAGTACCTGGTTCAGCGCCAATTTTGGGCGAGTGTTCAAGAAATATACTAATTAACCTGACAGCAAACAAGCACTCTCCCATGCCGACCCAGACGTTGGTGCAGTAGCCCAGTACGCGATCGTAGCGGAGCAGACGACATTTTGTATCGGTTCGCGGCGGTTCGCAACAGTTCATTGTGATCTCTGCAGCCATTGATCTGACTCGCTCAGGTAAGCGTTGTTTACCAGCATGTGACAGCGGAATAACTCGCCTGTTGATCGCGATTGTCTTAATCATAGCATTTACAGCATCGCTCTGGCGTATGTCATAAAGTATTCAACAGTGACCGCAGTAGTAATCTTGTCATTAGAACACATCTGTTTCGGCAACATACAGCGAGTATTGACTGTTGTCTTCGGGAGTTATACAATGGTTTACAGTTGGAAATAGTGGCTCAGTTGGCCTACTCTGTAGCTGAGTCTACAAGCTAGTGTTTACATTCCCTCTTTGCACGCCATGGTTCTACGTCCAAGATAAGGAGTTGTGTTTTTACCAGGTTGACTAGTTGAAAGAGACATTAAATGAGCATTAAACTATCGTGACGCTTTTATATTCTAAACAGTGTCACTACTGCAACAGACAAATGGCCAAAGCTAAATCAAATGATTACACAAACATGGTCTCGAGTAACTCTGATAACCCACGTCAGCTATGGAACTGCATAAATCATATTTTACACAGACGGCCGTCTCCATCTCTACCTAGTCATGTGTCAGTCAGATCTCTGTGTGACTCGTTTTCTATTCGTTTCAAAGATAAAATAAGTTTTATACGTTCTGCTTTTCCATGTCAGACTTTAAGTTCTGTAAATGTGGACTCCCCGCAAGTAAATTCTCCACTTGTATTGCTTGAGCCAGCCACAGTTGATGAAGTGAGGAAAATAATAATGTCCTCCCCTAATAAGTCATGCGATCTTGATCCATTACCAACCATACTACTAAAAGCATGTCTTGACTCTACTTGGTACAATAACGAATATCATAAATTTATCACTGAGTTCGGGTAAATTCCCAGATGATTTTAAACACGCACATGTAAATCCTGTTCTCAAGAAGACTCCTCTGCCAAAAGATGATTTCAAAAATTATAGGCCTATTTCTAATCTTAGCTTTATTTCTAAGATACTTGAGAAAGTCGTAGCAAGCCGTCTAAGGTGTCATATCAGCTCAACTTGTTTATCCAGTGTGCTTCAATCAGCATACAAACATTTTAATTCTACAGAGATTGCTCTCCTAAAAGTACACAATGATGTTATATTAAACATTGATAAAGGCAAAGTAACTGCACTTACCTTGCTTGATCTGTCTGCCGCCTTTGATACCATTGATCACAACACTCTTGTCAAACGTTTATCAATGTGGTATGGCATATCTGGCACAGCTCTGACCTGGTTTTCTTCATATCTAACCAATAGACATCAATGTATAAAGATAGATAATTACTTTTCAACCTTACTCCCCACTTCATGTGGCATTCCCCAGGGTTCCGTTCTTGAGCCTTTGCTTTTCACTCTCTACACTACGCCACTCAGCTCTGTAATCCAAAGTCATAACTTGGATCATCACCTTTATGCAGATGACACACAGATCTACATTTCCTTGGCCACGCCCGATACAAGTCACTCTCTAAACCGACTCAACGATTGTCTCCAAGATGTTTCTTCATGGATGACCGATAGCAAATTTAAGTTAAATGCAGACAAAACTGAATTCCTCATCATTGGTACTCCAATGCAGCGAGGTAAACTTAATGACTTTTTTCCAACATGCATCCTGAGTCAAAATATCACACCAGCAGCATCAGTACGGAATCTAGGAGTGACCTTTGATTGCGACTTCAATTTCAGACAACACATATCCCAAACATGCCGTTGCTGTTTTTATCATATCCGTGATCTTCGCCGCATTCGCCGACATATGTCGCTTTCTGTCGCTAAGACTATCGCAACAGCTCTTTTTAACATCAGCTTAGATTAATGCAATTCCCTCCTTTATAATATTGCTATCAAGAATATTGCAAAACTACAACGCGTCCAAAATTGTTTAGTAAGGGTAGTCAGTCACACAATCTCCTCGATTCTCCCGCTCAGTGCCACTTCTAAAATCACTGCATTGGCTCCCCGTGCGATATCGCATTATGTTTAAGATCTGCACAATCACCTACCAAGCCCTTTCATCCAAACAACCTAGTTATTTACACTCAATGCTCACACCAGCTAGACAAGCCAGACAACTTCGGTCGTCTAGTTCGAAGTTGCTATCTGTTCCTAGAGTTAAGACAAAGGCTGGAACTCGCGCTTTTTCAGTTGCCGCGCCAACTATATGGAATTCGCTTCCCGTTAATGTTAAATCAGCAGAAAATATTGTTACATTTCGTCGTCACCTCAAAACCTATCTTTTCAATATCGCCTATCCTCCCTAGCTTCATAGCACATCCATCCAGTTGTTGACGACTTTCGCCTATCACACGAATACGAGAATGCTCAATCCTTTGGTTTTGGTGCGCCACTGAGCTCGGATTGTCTGAGGATATTGGCGCGTAAGAAGTTATGTATTATTATTATTATTATATCGGACAGCTGGAACACCCACCCTCATGTAGCGCGCCGTAACACCGGAGTAAATTCCCGTGCGAAATTATGAAACACTCATTAGCTGTCCCTGTATAAACCCTGAAGAAATCCGAATGTACAGTCTGTCCATAAATCGCGCTTGTACGCATCCTGACTTACCTCTATAAATAAAATAGTATTTGTTGGCTTGTGGATGGAAACAATTCCTCGGTTGTGTAAATTAACACTATTGTAAATGGTAAGCGTAAAGTTGGGTTTAGTATTACAATAACTGTATTAGGTATGCCATCGCGAACGTATAGCGTCACAACTATTGCAATACTATCGCGACAGTATCCTATGGAGTGGCGAATAGCGAGAGTTAATTAATAGGTTGTCTCAAACATTCAATTGGGGTGGCGTCATTGCAAGTATAGTGGCGTTTGGTTAATAAATAAGTCAAACATTTAATTAAAACAAGCATTTAGAAACAGTCTATTTAAGCAACAAAAGTGGCCCTGCTGATTTCTTTTCAACGCTAACCATCATTAGTTAAATATAGGCCCTACTATCGCGATGCATCGATTAATTTCCTTGAAGCTCGCCAAAATGCCAACACTTGAGGTTCTCCAAAAACCTTCAAATGAACCCAACCCCGAAGCTCACCAAATATACCAACATTTCAGGCTCTCCAAAAACCTACAATTGCCCCCCCCCCGCGAGGCACGCCAAAATACCAACACTTGAAGGTATAGGGGACACGTCACATTACCATGGGCGCATTCCAAAGGTCTAGGGGGCACGTGTCCCCGGGCTCTCTGGGTCCGTATGTGCACATGCGTAGGATCTCTGCAGTTTTGAAATGCAGCAAAAGACAATTTCAGGATGCTTTGACATGGGTGTCGAAATTAATGGTAGGCGTGACAGTAGAATGTCTCGGCATGATGGTTTATCAAACAAATACAGATCGTCAAGGTATCTTACAGGCACACATACACATGCACACATGCACACACGCACGCCGTACGCACGCACGCACATGTACACACACACACACACACACACACACACACACACACACACACACACACACACACACACACACACACACACACACACACACACACACACACACACACACACACACACACACACACACACACACACACACACACTTTTGTTTCTGGCAAATTGTTCGGCCTCGGCATGTCACTAATATTTGAGAGACAGGACCCTTGTAATCCTGACCGACACACACGTATGTTATGTAGGGGATATGATATAAATCGCAGTTTTACGTACATTGTTATTGTTCACTGTGTGGTGTCATAGATCAAGAAAGATGATATATCATCTCATTTACACCAGCAGTGGTATGCTGTGCAGTGTTAATGGCTACCCCTACAATGAGGAATTACGGAGTGTTTTTTAAATATTGTTTAGCATGACAGTATATTCCTTAGTAACAGACCAATCGGATTCATGCTGGATGTAGGAATGAAAACGAGCAACATTGTATATGTATATAAACACCATCACTTCGGAATATAATACTCTGAAATAAACGAAAGCAGTCTCTTTCCGCATTGTGACAATTAAAGTACGAGTAGTGCATGTTTACGTGTAGAATGATGCCGGTGACCACGACATATCTGGATATTGTAGACATAAATACATTGACAGCTTTATGTGGTGTCAGGTAAATCACTCAAGCGCCACGACGTACGAAACCTCCGTTTGGGAATATATAAGACACCACCCTGACAGTCGACCGGCGACCCTAACACATCACCCTGACAGTCGACCGGCGACCCTAACACATCACCCTGACAGTCGACCGGCGACCCTAACACATCACCCTGACAGTCGACCGGCGACCCTAACACATCACCCTGACAGTCGACCGGCGACCCAAACACATCACCCTGACAGTCGACCGGCGACCCTAACACATCACCCTGACAGTCGACCGGCGACCCTAACACATCACCCTGACAGTCGACCGGCGACCCTAACACATCACCCTGACAGTCGACCGGCGACCCAAACACATCACCCTGACAGTCGACCGGCGACCCTAACACATCACCCTGACAGTCGACCGGCGACCCTAACACATCACCCTGACAGTCGACCGGCGACCCAAACACATCACCCTGACAGTCGACCGGCGACCCTAACACATCACCCTGTCAGTCGACCGGCGACCCTAACACATCACCCTGACAGTCGACCGGCGACCCTAACACATTTTGCACTGCTATTATAATATATGTAGGGGAAGTCGGGGCATGCCCGCACATCGGGGTACATCCACACTCCTGATTAGAGATCACACCGCGTGGTGTGAGACGTCAAAACAACCTAACATCACACGCATGCACGCATGCACGCACGCACGCACGCACACGCGCACACACACACACACACACACACACACACACACACACACACACACACACAGTGTCACACACACACATGCACAGACGCCCGCACGCACGTACACACATTCATACACGCCAGCTGACGTTCTGTCGATTTGAAACTTTTACACTGTATATTAGAAATTACCGCAGTCCTATAAAACGTTTTTAGAGTTAATATAATTGTGTGTGTAAGTGGCCTGTTATGTATGTGTTCATAAATCAAAACCCATCACATGCATACGTGCACTCATAAAGTGCTGATGTCATCATTGTTTTTTTTCATTGAAGTTGTAACGCAAATCAACTTTATGACTTGCTCATCAAATTGTACGAAAGCGGTTAAATCAACGAGGACAGTATTGTATAGGTCTTTCCGACAAATTTCTCGTAATGTAGTAAATTAAATATAATGTTGTAGTCAATCAGTGTTACACATTCTAAATGATTATTATAATACTGGCTAATATATATAATACTGACTAACAGTCACGGAACGAGATAACCACGATAGCTATATACTGCTAAACGACACCCCCTCCTATACAGGTAGCGTATACGTACCAACACCAACTAATAATACCATTGAACGTTCATATACCCACGGGACCTGATATCCGCAAATTATATATCCGCGCACAAATTTGCGGTTATACGTGTAACTCCGGGGCACAATCTGGTGATCAATACATTTGACTAATATGCATCCGGTGACTGTTACGTGTACACAATAGTTATCGATGTATGTGCCCGTTGGCACACACAGTTCATTATTTTGGATACAATATACATTGGGGTGCGGACATGACCCGGCAATACCGAAACATTTTTCATCTCGGCCATTCTGGGGCGTGATAGTATCACTGGAACACCGGACTCTCATTGAAGAGAATCCGGGTTCAAATCCTCTCGTTGTCGTTTCGAAGCTAAACAGTTTCGATCATGCAACCTTGTTGCAGTTCACACCTGTATACATGAGTACATGGCTATATACACTGGTTGGTATATGTGTGAATGAGCAGTCTTCGTGCAGTAATTGCAGAATGCTTCCCGGAGACATCGACATGGTGTTGGAATGCACGTGTTTGACACGACTGAAGTAACGAGTTGTCCCAATTACTGAATGCCATGCTACAAAAGGATTTACGTCCGGTTTCAACTGGATTATCGACACGCTGCTTAAATAGCTTCCCTCCTTCTGCTATCGATGGATGCCTTCTTGTCATCTACTCCTTGTCAAACATGCCTAGTTCTCTCTCAGCTTCACACCATGTCCCTAGTTCAGGTCCATGACACCACTGTCCCTAGTTCAGGTCCATCCGTGACATTCCTCTGTGATACCACTGTCCCTAGTACAGGTCCACCCGTGACATTCCTCTGTGACACCACTGTCCCTAGATCAGGTCCATCCGTGACATTCCTCTGTGACACCACTGTCCCTAGATCAGGTCCATCCATGACATTCCTCCGTGACACCACTGTCCCTAGTTCAAGTCCATCCGTGACATTCCTCCATGACACCACTGCCCCTAGTACAGGTCCAGCCGTGACATTCCTCTGTGACACCACTGTCCCTAGTACAGGTCCATCCGTGACATTCCTCTGTGACACCACTGTTTCTAGATCATGTCCATCCGTGACATTCCTCTGTGACACCACTGTCCCTAGTACAGGTCCATCCGTGACATTCCTCCATGACACCACTGTCCCTAGTACAGGTCCACCCGTGACATTCCTCTGTGACACCACTGTCCCTAGATCAGGTCCATCCGTGACATTCCTCTGTGACACCACTGTCCCTAGTACAGGTCCATCCGTGACATTCCTCTGTGACACCACTGTCCCTAGTACAGGTCCATCCGTGACATTCCTCTGTGACACCACTGTCCCTAGTACAGGTCCATCCGTGACATTCCTCTGTGACACCACTGTCCCTAGATCAGGTCCATCCATGACATTCCTCTGTGACACCACTGTCCCTAGTACAGGTCCATCCGTGACATTCCTCCATGACACCACTGTCCCTAGTACAGGTCCACCCGTGACATTCCTCTGTGACACCACTGTCCCTAGATCAGGTCCATCCGTGACATTCCTCTGTGACACCACTGTCCCTAGATCAGGTCCATCCATGACATTCCTCTGTGACACCACTGTCCCTAGTACAGGTCCATCCGTGACATTCCTCTGTGACACCACTGTCCCTAGTACAGGTCCATCCGTGACATTCCTCTGTGACACCACTGTCCCTAGTACAGGTCCATCCGTGACATTCCTCTGTGACACCACTGTCCCTAGTACAGGTCCATCCGTGACATTCCTCTGTGACACCACTGTCCCTAGTACAGGTCCATCCGTGACATTACTCTGTGACACCACTGTTTCTAGATCAGGTCCATCCGTGACATTCCTCTGTGACACCACTGCTAATCATGGCAACATTTCTTCTTATGTCTTCTCACTATAATCGATAATATATTGCAGGTGGTCGTAACGTCGTCTCCATTCCTTTTGATCAGGGCAGCATACAACAGCTTCGGCTGCATAAAATGTGTCATCACAATTACACTTTCTGCGGAAACAATCCAGCCAGGCAGCACAACAACCAGAGGACGTCAGCAAGGCAGCACAACAACCAGAGGACGTCAGCCAGGCAGCACAACAACCAGAGGACGTCAGCTAGGCAGCACAACAACCAGAGGACGTCAGTCAGGCAGCACAACAACCAGAGGACGTCAGCCAGAACTCTATAGATCACCCTGAATGACTGACTTCCACCTCAACACATGTTTATTTTCAGCTTTGCGTCTTTGAGATTCCATTCCATCACAGTATGACAGAAGTAGGCATTTCAATATGTTCAAGACAGGACTCTCCTTTCCCACGAAACAGGAGGCTTTGTCGTGAAAGCAAATTAGACTGTGGTTCCTCCAATGAACATATCACGCATCCGGTCTGATTGCCACCTGTTTGCTAACGCTGCCTTATGGAGATACTTTATCTTTTACTTCCTTCCTCAAACACGCCCTTTCAATTGTATCACGTTTCTTCTCCATTTCGCTGACAAAATATTGCTATTTATACTCCCGTATAAGACATTCTATCTTTTTATATAACAATTGCCGGGTAGATATTCAAACGCGTTGTAGCGTTATGCCTTTCCCCCGAGTGAATGTGAACGCCTAGTGGGTGAATCACGGTCATCCATGCACCTGCCAACTTGCGACTTAGATTCAAGATACCTGGCAGCTGATGGGTGTATTGTACATAGAACCAACAGTGTCTGACTCAACCGATGCATCATACCCGCAACACCAGCGTACGACGGGTTCATTCCTTTTGCGACCCGAGTCAACGGAAATAAAATATATCTTATAAGCTTAAATATAAGAAACACATCTGAGAACAATTGAAATCCTTCGTCCTTGGTAGCCGCTCTAAATAGTCGACATCTAAAGATTGTGGCCAATTATATTGTAAGAACAATTTGGCACATTCCGGCTAATAGTAATCGATGTATGGTTTGCTAGTATGCTAGGCCTGTACGTCAACACAGGTGTGATGTATGGTTTGCTAGTATGCTAGGCCTGTACGTCAACACAGGTGTGATGTATGGTTTGCTAGTATGCTAGGCCTGTTCGTCAACACAGGTGTGATGTATGGTTTGCTAGTATGCTAGGCCTGTACGTCAACATATGTGTCATGATAAGTCTAATTTGTAATTATTACGATAATAAATATGTTATTAACTTGCATTATTATTAGATAGCCATTAAAAAGGCTATTTATCCGATTCGGTTCCATAATTTCTATTGCTGCCATCCTGCACTTATTAAGAACGTACACGGGTACTGGCTTACTACTATGCATCCTGTGTGCAGTTTACAAGGAATGACTAAATCCATTGTTATTTTGTAAGGTCAAAAATAAACCACGTAAGTTCAAATGAATATACGACATAAACTGTCAAGTTCAAGGGCGTCTTGGAAGAGATTATATTGCTTTCAGACGACTCCAAACATTCGTATCAGATAGGCGATCATTGACAGTTCATTTGTGTTGAAATTGCTGTCAGATAATGAACATATAGGAGGTGAATGGATATGTTATGAAATACGATCAACGGACCTGCAGAATGTTGTCAGGTCTTGTGGGGTCAGATATGTAGAATGTGGTAACACAAGCTGGTCCACACATGGTGTTCTTGCACCTTGAAGGGACAGCTCTCTACAATGCAAATATAGGCCTAGATCCCTGTACACCTTGTAGTCAGTCTGCTAGATCGAAATTGCCTGGGCTGACATTGTCATAGCATCTATTGCCTCATAGTACATATCTTCTCCAGCTGAAACTGCTGTCAGTCAGGGCCTCTCACCAGTAGTGGAAGGACAAGTTGGTAGTAATTGCAAAACTGACAATCATTGCCTGTAATTCGAAGCGTATTGACAATCATCTTGCCGTGCCTGGGATGATGGCAGTTATATTATCTGGAGTGATAAATTACCCCAATTATCGACACTTTGACGCCAGAATTCCGGCAACGTGTCAATTTTCGTGATCATGCTGCCAAGAGCGTATTCTCAAACAAAATAGCCTTAGTACGTATTGTCATAATAATAATAATAATAATAATAACAATAATAATAGGTTGCGACTGTTATTTTTAATTGCAATAATACCGATGGCGGTACACCTACACACCGACGCAGAAGACGATTTCCAGTATAACGTCTCCTGGGGTCTTCCCTTCTTCAAATATCGGTTACGACTTATATCCTTGCACCTGTCGTATTAGTACATCCGTCATAACACCTACCTCTACACTTGTTGTGAGATAAATTCGTTCGATTTTTTTTGCACTGACGCTGATGGTTTGTAGCGTTGAGGCAGCCCACCACCTGTTGGATTTACGCAATGATATGTAGGCTACAATACAGATGCACAGAACGAGACGAGATAGCGACTAGGCATACAAGTCAGGCCTAAGTGTGTTGCCTGACCGTTTCTTACGGCTTTGCATTATCATAACACGTACGTATTCTCTCTGTCAAGCTCTCTAAATAACGAAAACTTGATTACCTATTCAGAATCAGACAAAGCCCGGAAACTCTGCAGTAGCACTTTCATATATCGGAAACATAATTTCAAGTCAACTCCATAATATAGGTTTCTTTTCTTTTGAAGAATGGCGGGCTTAAGTAATCTCATCGCAATCTTCAGTCTGGCGAGCATCTTCACTTCGACATCCGGTCAACTAGAATGGAAGCGTCTATACAGCGGGAACACGTATGTCATACACACTTCTAACGATCGCTTGAACTACGTTAACTGTCATTGGTCAATGAACATGCTTGTGATGTGTTAACATGCATGCGCATGGCTTTCTTTCAGATAGCGGTGATATTATGCTATTTCAAAGCAAGGGTCGTAATCGAAAAAGAAAGCAAAGTGTGCATGTGTGTATGAGCGTAAGTGCATACAGACAGACACATGTACATAGACACACGCACGCACGCACTCACGCACGCATAGAAAATTAGACGCACATGCACGTACACGCAAACACACACACACACACACACACACACACACACACACACACACACACACACACACACACACACACACACACACACACACACACACACACACACACACACACACACACACACACACACACACACACACACACACACACGCACATTACGGCCATAAACAACACGAAAAATACAATACAGGTGTTACCAAAACCAAAACGAAAGTGATAATACGACCAATAAAAACAACTTAAAAATCTGTTGACACCAGAACATACTTATAATGTATAAAGACTGTGTTTGTTACGACTTCCTGAAACACAGTTGTGTTTTTCCTGTGACAGCTCGGACAGTCCTACGCCACGCCGAGACGCGGCACTCGGCTACCACGCGGCGGGCGAACTTCTCGTTCTTTTCGGCGGTCGAAGTGAAGACGGCAACGGGAGCATTGTGCTGGGGGACACGTGGATGTACTATCCATTCGCAGGTAGGTCCACCTATTACCAGTCTGCAATGATTGCCTTTTTTACACACTAAACGATCATCGTCTCATAAGTTCGCAAAGTGCAAAGCACGCACTTTGCAAATGTTATCATCCAAAATGGCTATTAATGTCAATTGCATGGACATGTTTCACACACCAAGTGGCGTCACTGTAGCTATTTATTTCCCTCGCGACACGTGGTGACGATGATGTTCCCCACGTAATGCCTACGTATCTTGATTGGGACTTAGCGACCACCCCTAAATTATTTTAAAACAAATTCTCAATATTTTGTAATACTGACAGCTAGTGTCAGTATTCAGAATGAATTCAGGACATGACGAAATATCCAGCCTTGATTCGAAATGTCCCGCATTGGCTGATGATTGAGCGAACAGAATGTTCAATGGTATTCAGAGGCTTAACTCGGTTAATATTTCCGAAGAGCAACGACCAGACATTTTCGTGACCCCATATTTTAAGTTTATGCGGTTGGTGCAACTTTTATTGCATTATAACAGGCTACGTTAGTTTGAAAGAACTGTATATGTGTCATTTGGTGGAACATTAATAGTGAATAGGCCTCTTCATGCTCTGACTTGGAAGATTTGTCATGGAAAATAGTTTCGTGTTCAGAATATTTATTTGACTGATAAACCTCTGCAGCAACATGGCGAAACGTTTCACCAAAGAAGAGTCCGCCAGCTCGTCACAGCGCTGTCGCCGGCGTCAGCGGGAACTACTTTTATGTGGCAACAGGAGAGGGAACGACTGGGGTCTACTACAACGACATCTGGCGGTTCGACATCAAGTGAGTCAAACTACAGGCGAAGGAGAGACTGAATAAGCAGAAGAAAGAATCTACTGAATGAGGACGCAGAGTCACTCAAGTAGCGCCATCTGTCGCACTGATAACGCATTATTACACTGTGTTGTTGATAATTCAATCGATTACCGGTACTGTTCAGATGCACCATTAGTGTCACACCAGTTCATCACGCCGATTCATTCTGAAAATAAAACATGGCGATACTCGTTCAATTTCAATATGGCATATCGCCAATTGACTCTGCTTCATGATTTAAATGCTTTGGTGGTAAAATTTAGATAAAAATGATAATGTTTTGAATATTTGGCCTACCTAAGTCCATAGTTTACTACTAACGTATATATATATATATATATATATATATATATATGTATATATATATATATATATCAGATAACATTTACCCTGGGTATGCATATCGAATCGACACGTGTATAAACCTTACACAGACTCTACACATGACACTGTTTGACAGTTACACCCATCTTTGCTGAGATGACTTTACAATGTGTAATTCAAGAGGGAATTGGCGTGATTACGAAATTACAACACTATTTTTGCAGTGCAAAGACGTGGGATATACTACCGACTCAAGCAAAACCAAGTTATTGCACGTAAGTAGGGCCTACTCTAATTACGTCGCTCTTGCACGTATAGGTGCTAAAGGGCGTGCGTGCGTGTGTGTGTGCATGTGTATTTGCGTGTGCGTGTGTGCGTGTGTGTGTGTGTGTGTGTGTTTACGTGTGCGTATGTCTGTACGATACATATGTTTTAATCTTAATTTAGTTTTTTAGTCTACTTCAAAACTAAATCAGACTAACATATATCTGACATGCACGTAAACGTACTCGTTTAGAATATGTGAATGAGTGAAAGGCCAAAGGAGCATGCTTACTCAGTCATTAGTTTTCCATGCGCTAAGATACAGTGACGGAATAGGTTATAAACACAATAGCCAAAAGGACATCTATATATGCCGCTGGTGCATATTAGGTCAATAGGAGCCTACCTTAAGTCTTAACGTCATTGGTAGGCTTATTAACTAGACATATGTGTCTGGTGCAATAACAGTGAATTATATCAGCGTCAATACAGTGTAGACAACTTCTATCCACTAACATACTAACCCATTATTAAGTGAGTTTAAGTATTAACACTTTCCTATCAATCGTTGTCACAGTTCCACCGAGTGCCTGCAGCGAGCGAGTAAAGTCTTTCCTGCGCCGCGAGGTGGCGCTGCAGGCGGCATAATGACCAACTCGTCGATTCTGCACTTGTCACATGGTTTCTCCAAGCACAGCTACAGTGACGTATACACGTACAGCACACGTGATCGAGGCTGGGAACTAGGTGAGAAATTACGTCATCAATGACACAATTTCGCAATCTATCTGATGTATTATATGGGTTAATCCCTCCTGTAGGTCCTTCAAAAAAGGTCTTCGTAGATGCATTTTGGGATTTACTTCTGAAAATTGATATGGTTGACCTGGGAATGACTCGATCAAAATCTCACTTAAGTATGGCCTGATGGTTGTGTTTTTGTTACTAGAGTAGAGTGGGGCAAAGCGCAATCACAGAGAAAGTGCACCACAACCTCTTTCGGCAGAATAGTACTGATATTTTAGCACGAATATCAGCAGAATTTCAACAAAAAGAGATACTTTACTTTTCTGTAATTGTGATAACGTCATCTCCCAATATTAGTACATGCACGAAAATCACGCAGTTCGTGGCGTATAAAACTGTAGAACAACATTATTACCAATCGTACAAAAGCCACATTGTGTGCGAGACAGGTGGTAAAATTCAGACTTTTGTGGATTTCCAACTAAAATTTAAATAGATGTTTCCACTTAGCCCAAATATTCGACGGTGTCATGTCGATTACATCGCCAAGACGTTCACACGCATATAGACATTGATTAAGCCGAAGCTACACGGTTGTGTTAGAGAATATAATAACCCACTCACTCATTCATGTCGGTCAATGAGGTCAAAGTTTAGACACCTCTGTTCCCCATTGCCGTTTTCAGTTCCTCTAGTTGCAGCCCACATCTTCACCTGAGAGGCAACATGGGTAAAACGGGTGTGCCAGAACGTGTTCTTTCATGTGCTGGTTGCCACAGGATGTTCCTATATGGTAGTTCACATTTGTGGCTACAACAATGTCCACCAAATATCTGCCTTCTTCCCGGAATCTTCAGGGTAACTTTGTTCATATTCCTATATAGCTCAGCATTAGTCACACGGTATCCCCAGTTAGTATTGAAAACCAGAAAGAAAGAATAAAATGCCACGATAGAATATGTTCATTTCCGCTGCAGAGTTCGCCAACCGCGGTCCATACAACCCGACGTACCCACACGCGAGGTATGCACACGCGGGCACCATGATCTCGGAGCACCAACTGCTCATATTCGGCGGCTGTCAGTCGTAAGTAGACTCTTCTAATTTGGTCATATAAGCCCCCAGAGAAGGACCCATGACAAAATAACCACGACGACCGCAACCGCGACTGCAAGAGTAGGCTTAAGCAATTCACGAGTTATCTGAAAATCAAAGTTTTACTAGTAAAACTCTGTTGGCCTACACCCTCTCATGGAGCAACAAACCAAAGACGGCAGTTAGCGTCATTACAGCATTTTGAACTCGTGGTGCCATCTGGGGAATGCCCGACTACTCCATTTGTAAATAACTCTAGATAATTACCTTTGTGTTTATATATGTATATATATATATAAAAGGAATTCTACACCGAGCTATATGACAGTGAACAGAGTACCATAATTCACACCGACCCGAAAGAGGTACCAGAGATAACACCATAGGAAGTGGAAGCTGCGCTAAGAGATATAAAGAATGGGAAAACATCAGGCAACGATCATATAAACATTGAAACATTAAAAGCAGGAGAAGATATTATCTCGAAGACACTGGCTAAGCTGTATAGTAAATGCTTATCAGAAAGACGAATACCCACCGCTTGGAAGAACGCAAAGATGGTGATAATCTTCAAGAAGGGAAATAAGAAAGACTTAAAGAACAGAATAGACTAGAGAAGACACTGGACGAAAACCAACCACGAGAGCCAGCAGGATTCAGAAGCAGGTACTCAACGACAGACCACATACACGTCGTAAACCAACTGAAAGAGAAGTGCCGAGAATATAATATCCCGCTATGGATCGCTTTCGTCGACTACGAGAAGGCTTTCAACTCGGTGCAAACTCAAGCAATACTGATCAGGAACAGGGGATAGAAGATGTGTACATCGATCTCCTGAAAGACATCTACACCAACAGCTCGATGACAGTCCACCTACACAAAAAGAGCAACAAGATAAACATCAAGAGAGGGGTACCACAGGGTGACACCATCTCGCCCAAGCTGTTCACGGCAACACTCGAAAGCATATTCCGAAGACTGACCTAGGAAACCAGAGGCTTGATGATAGACGGGGAATATATCAGCCATCTTCGCTTCGCCGTCGACATACTCGTATGCGCTACTACACCGCAAGAACTACAAAACATGCTGCAGGAGCTAGCTGATGAAAGTGATAAACAAGGTATCAAGATGAACATCTCGAAGACAAAAGGGATGCTAGAAAATGACACACCAATATACATCAACACGACGCAGATAGAGAACGTTGAAAGCTACGTCTATCTGGGACAGCGATACACTATCAGAGACAAAAACCAATACAAAGAAATTCAAAGAAGAATCACCGCCGGCTGGACATTATTCGCCAAACACCGCGACATCTTCAAGGGTAACATTGGAACCTGCTTGAAGAGACAAGTTTTCAACTCATGCGTACTTCCAACGATGACATACGGCGCGGAAACGTAGGCACTCACCAAGAACAAGCTAGCAGCCGCACAAACAAAGATGGAAAGAAGTATGTATGTACACATCACATATCGGGAGAGAAAAAAACATCTAGGTAAGGCAGAAAACAAAGGTCATAGACGTGAAAGAGAACAAATCAGAAGACAGAAGTGGACCTGGGCAGGGCACATCAGCAGACTACGAGATAACCGATGGACATCGCGTATCACAACCTGGAGACCTTACGAAGGGAAACGATCTAGAGGAAGACCGGCGAGACGGCGGAGAAACGAACTAGACGAGTACTGGAAGGGCACTATCAGGCAGAGGATAGCGCAAGACAGGCATATTTGGAAACGACATGCTGAGGCCTTCGCCCAACCACGGGAGACTACGGCTGCACAATGATGATGATGATGATTATATATATATATATATATATATATATATATATATATATATATATAATGCATCGGTAGACCAGAGGCCAATGGTCAATGGACTCGAATGAACACAGAAAGAGGATAAGAAATTTCGACACCTTGGAAGAGATACGTTTATACGTTTACAGTGACTCCGAGTTATATATATATATATATATATACTGTATATATATATATATATATATATATACTGTATATATATATATATATATATATATACATAGGTAATCAGAGATCATAGAACTTGCCGAGACTGGGTACTGTTCGCTGTTGTTCGTTGCCATTGTCCCAGTTCTTCAGCCTTCCACATCGCTGTTCCAGAGGCAGCGGCACTGGCGGTTCATGTCCGTCCTCCGACCTCTGGCTGTTTGACCGCACTTTGAAGACCTGGACGTCAATGGACAGTAGTTGCGTCTACCCCAGGTGAGTCGCAAATGAAAGTTGCGGAAATGATTAGGGTACAATGGGGCAGCGCGGCCCCTGGGGTAATACGGCTCCCGTCATGTACGCAAAATTAAAATGCTGTATGTCCCAATATCTTCTACAAAATTATGCTGCCATATATTGGACAACTATCCAGAACATTCAGCAACACGAGACAGGTGTAATTAAACCAGTGTGTTTTTGAAATGTTTTGTGCAGTTTAATATACTATTTTGCCAATGGTTAAATTGGTACAACTCATTATTTAAAGGGGAAAATCATGAATATAACTGGTGACATTATAATATTATCATTCAACTTGCATGTTAGACAATAAAACATGGGGAAAGTAGGTAGCTTTTTGCACAGATAGTGTTAAGACACACATTTTCCATTTGGTGTAAGACGGCCCCCCTACCGGCTTCTTATACATTTACATGTTCAATCTACATGGTCAATATACATGGTAAGTATATAAAATGTTATGACACGTGCTGTACGAAGTGTAAAACACAAAGTGTTCATGCTAACGTTGCATAATAAACATATGCTAGTTTCTGTATGCCACAATTATGACTAGTAATAAGAAATCCAAAACTTGTGATGAAATATTAAAAAACGATAGATCTCACACATAAGTTGGAAAATGTATACAGCCTGTAGAAGATGTGTTAATTATAACTAACATTTTACAGTTATGATAGTTTAATATATTACTATATTTAGATATAATAATAATAATATTATATTATTATTAAATTTTCAAAGAATGTTTCGTTCTTGGAGGTGGAAAAACGCAAAGGGAATGTCACTGACCGTCTTGCCCCAGGAGGGGGGGGGGGGCGTTTTCCCCCAGGTGGGAGGCCGTCTTGCCTCATGGTATGGGGCAAGACGGTTTTTTAGGTACTCGTACTTCTTTGCATATAGAACTTATCGGATTTGTCTATTTATTGAAAAAAGCTTCCCTATGGGTAACACATGATATGATTATCTATAATATGAACACATTAAAGACGTGTTAGCACAGATTTATGGTGGGTAATCGGAACGTTTTCCTTAGAGGGACTGCACTGCCAGGGTTACCCTGCGTTCATTTTTAACTCATCAGTGGAGGTTGTAACAATCGAAAAACCGAAATGAATATTGTCTGAAATTCTAAATTGATTTCGCCATACGTTGTGAGACACGTTCTCCACACTCATGTCTAGGACACTTGGCACGTAACACGCAACAGAAGGTGTTGTTGTGGCGCCGGTTACACTTTGGTTATCGCTGCCACTCGTGTTGTTCCATTCTAGTTGTTTTCAGCGCTCGGCAACGTTCTATTAACTGCCTAGTCTGCATTGTTGTGGTTACAATGTAATGGTCTTGTGAGGTCTCATTCAACCAGTCGGCGTTTTTTAGAACATAATCGCCAAACCGACCTTTATATGCTGGCACTGAGGGTGGTCACTGCCAGGATGCTTGTTGTCCTCGGTGGTTCTTTTACATCCCAACATTAGACGGGACCGACAGTAACGTGATATCTGAGTCACGAGAGATTCCCTTTGACTATTGCTATTTTAGATTGTCAGTTCCACAGTAACTCTGGTTATCTATAACTTTGTTGAGTGCGCGTAGATATATCCCTAGGACAAATACATTAGATGAGGACTCATTAAACAAATTTAAGCACGATTTAAATTATGCAAACTGGGACACTGTAATGAACGAGTCAAACCCTGATTTAGCATTCTCGCGCTTTATGCAAATACTAAATAATACTTATAACGATGCCTGTCCTGTAAAAACTACAACGTATTCAGGAGAGACAAAAAAGAATGATAAACCTTGGTTATCAAGAGGGCTAAAAAACGCTTGCATAAAGAAGAATAACATGTACTTAGCGTTTCTAAAAAATAGGACAGAATTAACAGAAATCCGCTACAAAAATTACAAAAATAAGTTAACCAAATTATTACGTCTAGAAAAGAAAAAATATTACAGAAAAAAACTCGACGATTGTAAGATTAATATAAGGGCAACTTGGAAAACTCTTAACAGCATAATAGGTAAAAGAAAATCTGATACCACATATTTGAAAAAGTTTCATGTTGGCGATAACATAGTAGTATTAGAAAATAAAGAAATAGCTAATCATTTTAACAATTTCTTCGTCGATATAGGTACTAAATTATCCAACCTCATAGAACCCTGCCCGGGAACAAAGCCAACCGACTTTGTAAAACGTACTGTATCACAATCAATGTATATGTCCCCCGTTACTGAGCAAGAAGTACTCGAAATTGTGTCTGGATGCAAAAGTAAAACTTCATACGGACCTGATGAAATCAGCATGAAAACAGTTAAGCATGTAATAAAGCAAATTGTACAACCGCTAATCCACATTTTTAACAGACCTTTGATCAGCGGATCATTTCCAAATGATATGAAATTAGCAAAAGTCATTCCTATATTTAAGTCAGGAGATCGTTTTCAGTTTTCTAATTATAGACCTATATCTCTCTTATCCCAATTTTCAAAAATACTTGAAAAAATATTCAACAAAAGGCTAAGGTCTTTCATTTGAAACACAACACATATTGACAGATGGGCAGTATGGCTTCAGAAGTAATCACTCAACTTCACTAGCTTTAACAGAATTTGTCGAAAAAATTACATCCGCAATGGATAAATGCCAAAGCACGATTGGGGTCTTTATCGACCTAAAAAAAGCCTTTGACACTGTTGACCACAACATACTGCTAAGTAAATTGCAATGCTACGGAATCAGGGGTCTGGCTCTGGCCTGGATAAAAAGCTACTTAACCAACCGTAGACAATATGTATGCTATAACAACAGTAACTCAGAACAAAAGGAAATCAAGTGTGGAGTCCCGCAAGGTTCAATCCTTGGCCCGTTATTATTTATTCTGTACATAAATGACATGTGTGAAGTCTCAAAATTGCTTGACATTATTTTGTTTGCTGATGATACAAACATTTTTTATTCCGCTAGTAACACAGCTGAAGTAAGCACTGTTATTAACAACGAACTAAAAAAACTAGACCTGTGGTTTCGAGCGAACAAATTATCACTTAATGTGAACAAAACACATTTTATAATGTTCAACAATAAAAAGCAACCTAGAACAGGTGTGAATATAGTTTTGAATGGGAAAAACATTGAGCAGGTATCATATACTAAATTCCTTGGAGTAACCATTGACGAAAACGTAACATGGAGAGAACACATAAAAATGGTTGAATCAAAAGTATCAAAAAACATAGCAGTTTTGTATAAAACTAGGCATGTTCTTGATTGTCAAGCGTTACACACATTATATAATTCACTTGTTGAACCACATATGTCATATTGCTGTGAGATCTGGGGAAATACTTATCAATCTAGACTTAGAAAACTATTTATGTTACAGAAAAAAGCTATACGGATTATTTTTAATCTTAATTATCATGATCATACATCTGTATTTTTCCATCTCTCAAACATGCTTAAATTTCATGATTTAGTTAAATACAAGACTATGATCATACTTTATAAAGCAAACAACCATTCTTTAAATGGTCGTGTTCAAGCATTATTTGAACCAACCGCAGCTATCCACATACATGATACAAGACAAAGCAAACTGTTCTATGTTAAAAAGACAAACACCACCCTCCGACTGCTGTCAATCACCGTCAAGGGTATAAAAACGTGGAACAATTTACCAAATAAATTGACTCAGCTTCCAAGTTTAACACAATTTAAAAAAGCAATCAAGTTGTCATTACTTTCTACATATTTGTGAATTGTTAATTGAAGGTGACGTTTTGTTAAACCCATGAAATAGTAACACAAGCACTATAGTAAACAGTCTATAAAATTATATGAGTTGTGAATATTATTTATAATTCCTGTTGTATTTATTCAGTTTTCATAGTTCGAGTAGGGCATAGCAACACATAAGTCTATGACTTCAGCTATGTCCTTTCAGCAGCAGCAGCAGCAGCAGCAGCAGCAAACCATACTGTGCATGTATTATGTTGTTGTTGTTGTTGAATAAACGTTCATTCATTCATTAAAAGGAACTATGTAAGCCTAACGTCATGCCACTACTTTGCTCGCGTATCGGTATAATCAGACATTTATACGGTCATGACGTCATTTCCGCAGGACATACGCTTCAGTGGCCATGCTGCCGATAGTGGAGGGTCAGAGGAGGGTAGTCATATATGGCGGTAATGAACAAGGAAATCAAGTCATCCGGGTAGGTTTACACACGTCACACAAGTCACACAAGCTACAAAGGTCACACATGTCATCCAAGTCATGTAAGTCATACAAATGACACAAATCACGCAAATCGCGTGTTGTAGTGTTTTGAACCTATGCAGTATTGTTAACCTTGGTTGAAAACACTGCAGTGTTTCCAACCTAGGTTCATAACGCCACCGTACCCATGTTTAAAACTTATCGTTTTGATCATACACATTATTGTCTTACCTGTAATTACACAGCGGAACCTCACTATTAAGGTTAATCTCGGAACTGGGCAAAAGTGACCCGGTTAACGAAGTGACCGTACTTGTGAGACTAATTTCCTATACTGTACTGCTACGGAAATGATTTGTCACTGTCCATGGGTAACAGTAATTATAACGTGTTTGTATTACTGAGGTGACCTCGAAGCGAGATCCAACTACCATTTAGTTGTACAGTTTCTAACATAAAAAGACAGTATTATTGTCTATTCTAACATATTAGCAATCTCGGTGTGTTTTAGGCACTTAAAGTTACGCAATTACTTGGCGTCACTTGTTTGCGTAAACTCTTGTGTTCGCTTATATTTAAAAAAATCCTAAGACAATCATCTTAGCGTTAAGAACGTTCTTAGCCGCTTTAGAAAACCGGCCCCTTGTTTCAAACATAAGTCATTTGTCTATGAATGTCGATATGTTTTCAAACGTCATATGGTTGCCTTAAAACCCTTTATTGGATGAATTATTTCAACTTTTCCAAATAAAAAATTCTTCACAACCTATGTTATGATGTTGTATCCAACATACTATACACAAAAAACATATATGAAATAAATATTTATTTACACTAACTTAATATGGCAGCACTGATTTTGCATTGATTATAGTTTTTTCTTCAAAAATGGCAATATACCAAGCAAAAAGTATAAAACTGGTACGTTGCCTCAGGGCAACAACGTCCAATAAAGGATTAACTTAAGCTAAAAACATTCTGGGGTGTCTTCGTTCAACATTATAGTGTGGTTTGGCTGGAGACTTACGTCGTACACATACAGGATGGGAAAACTAATTTATGACTTGTTTATGTTGCAGACATTTATATCTCCTCCAAACGAGGTGATTGTTTTCGACCCGGATACTGACAGGTGTGACGTCAGACAAACCATGGTGAGCACCAGGAAGTTAGTTTGAAGACACAAAAAACTCAATAATTAACGTCGGATTAAAGTAGAACCAGTAAACAGGTTTCCGTTGGTTGTAGTTTCAATGATAATGATGTTGAACATTATTTTTAAGATGTAGGATCAAACGAAACAATTTCAACTGTCCTGCTACTTAAGACAATAATTGGCTCACTTACCTCACGTAACTCACTTCCATACATGAAAGCACATGGGGCCTATACACGTACACACGCGCGTGCAGACATACTATGATACGCAATTACAATAAAGCTAGTGGTGTGGTGTGTGTGTGTGCGCGTGCGCGTGCGTGCGTGTGTGTGCGTGCGCGCGTGTGTGTGTGCGCGTACGTGTGTGCGTGTATGTGCGTGGGTGCGTGCGTGCGTGCGTGCGTGCGTGCGTGCGTGCGTGCGTGCGTGCGTGCGTGCGTGCGTGTGTGTTCGTGTTCGTGGTGTCTATGTACCCGCGCGTGCCTGTTTGTGGGGCACGCGTGCGTGCCAGAAAGAATGGGTAGGACACCTACAGGAAGGCGTGCGTGTTTCTCTGAAAGTCTTTTATCATTTTGTATATGATGACTATTGTCTCCATAGGGCGACATACCACCTAAACGCGCCTCGGCTGCCGTGGTTACCGGGTCACGTGGGATATATATGTTTGGAGGATACGATTTAGCAAGGTATGAGACTCCGGCAATTCCGTAATATATTCTACTTGGAACTACGGAATCGCTTTTAAGAACCCATTGTCATTATATAACATAACCTTATTAAATACATTATTATTACTATTATTATTATTACTATTATAATTAGTATTACTAGTCTAAGAATGTAGTGTAATACATTTGGTGACCAGTGAACAAGTATGAAGTTTGACAATGACTGTTCGGGTGAACTTTGGTTTGTATAGAATTTAAGATGACTGAACTACTGACGTCTTA
Organism: Escarpia spicata; assembly: GCA_963995525.1. NCBI lineage: Eukaryota > Metazoa > Annelida > Polychaeta > Sabellida > Siboglinidae > Escarpia > Escarpia spicata. The sequence continues at coordinate 61,769,801 of OZ023212.1, forward strand.
GCCAAACGACCATGATAGGCAAGCATCCCCACAATCATCTATATCTACCCTAAGGACGTGTAACCATCTTGCAGCTTCAGTACCACGGCCGACCTGTACTTACTGATGGGTGATGCCAACTCGTCTTCCGATGCGCCAGACGTCGCCATTGATGTCAGCAAGAGCCGCTTCTGCAACATGCTCGTATGTTCTACGTACACCATCACACATCGGTTACGGTAGCCTCGATTACCCAGCGGCAATGGCCCCTCACTGCGGCCTCGATTATTAAGGCCCTGCCAAGGTTACCGGCTTTACCCCAGATTCGGGTAGAGACAGTGATTGGCTCTCAGGCCAACTACGAAAAAACAAATTAAATAAGGATACCCTTTTATCAGATAATAATATACTATCACAACTATTCAACATTAAACTTATATTGAAACATGCCACAAAAAAAATAAACCGATGTTAAACTTTTTTCGTAGTTTAGTCCCTTTTAATGACATGCATATTCACTAGGTGGCAGCTCTCGTGGCTGTCAACAAGTGGGCAGTCAAAACGCGACTCTGAGCCAGACTATCTTCCTGGCGAAGTCACGCAGCCAGGCGAGAGTCGGTTAAGCGAGACTAGGTTAGGGATGGTCTCATAAAGTCAACAAATACAGTGTGTCGTACCGGTTCAAACCTGCGCCCACAGCACCAATACGTGGTGTAGGACTTATATTTTGTTACATTTTTCCTGATTATCAGATACAAAATGGCGTCAAAGCCACAGCCAATGGCTGCCGAATTCAACTTCCACTTGATAGGTGGCGCCACTGTGGCACGTGACGCAGACTAAACCTCCACGTAATGTATGTGTTGTTTTGACTTTGCTGCGATCTTATGCGAACACTCCTAACACGGTTCTACAATGCATGTCAGACAATAGAGTGTATGGATAATTAAAGTTTGCATAAACAAATATCTTGTCACGCTTTTCTATAGGCCCAAGTGGCGGCTTTACAGACTACTCTGGGCCAAAATATTTTGTACAGCTGACCTACTCACGAAATGACTTGGTAATTGCAATGGTTAATAGGAACTCCTTATACCAATGGCATATAATATTTTAGGCTTTAGGCGATGTGGATAATAATGTCATATTTCTTTATCATGCCATTGTTCTTATACAAACACAAATATTGAACACTTTTATTTTATCACTTGCTGGCATGTTTCGAATCATGACAACATTTAACAAGAAAGAACAAGGTTTCCACCCAGAGTAACAACCCGGATGGCTTGTGAACAAAGTCAAAGAAGCCATTGATCTACGAGAGCCCAATTGCTGTTGTATGTGACCAGCCCTTTTGAGATATTTGCCAATTTGGTTTAAAACGTTCACACTGATAACATTTACATGCAACGTTCTCTCCTACCCGCAGTTGTTGCACGGCGTCTTCATGGGTACGGCCTACGGCTTCCTGTTGATCTGGGGCGCGGCTCTCGGTCGCTACGCCAGCGACAAAGGCGTGCACGTGTTCATCCAGGTAAGACGCGAACAAGAAGCCTACGTTACTAGTGCTGTTAAATAGCGTACAAAATGGACGCCTCCGTATTTTTAATGGTCATGTGGCCTGACAATAAGCGCATCAAACAACATGCATTGACTTTATTATAGATCTCAAGCTTAGTTGTGTGGTTTTTATTGTGTCCAAATATATATTGACAATAGGGCATGTTTATTAAAAAGTGAAAAACCATCCAATATGAAAAATACTGTATTGTGTTTTACAAAAGAACTGATCACACTGAATGTCAGCGCGTCATCACAAGACTCACAAGAGTCGGTGCCAGTTTTGTATAGTATCCACCGAAGAATGGTTACAAACATTCACATATCCCAAGAAATATTGTAGAGCCTAAAATTAATTAATATCAAACGAATTCCTATCTGTAAGACGCTTCTTCCCCGCAATGAAGTCGTCCTTAAGTAAATTCTCCCACCATCAACTCTCACACACGCACGCACGCACGCACGCACGCACGCACGCACGCACACACACACACGACGAAATTATTCCATAAACGATGTTCGTTGTATCCATAGGCTAAGTTATGTTCCTTCGAAGATACCTCTAACACACTGACTGTGACGGCGGTTGTAGATCATCGGTGTTTGTCTGGCGATTGCGGGGTTCGTGTGCGGAGTGCTGTCGGTCGAGGACTCCCATTTCACGTTCGTTCACGGAATCCTCGGTCTTGTCGTCTTCTGTCTCACACTCTTGCAGCCAATGAACTTCTTCGTGTGGTACGTCTCAGTCACACTCAACCCGTGCAAACATGGATTCAGGATTTAACTGTACAGGGACGCATCATAGCGGAATCGGGAGTGTTTTTTGATCCTAAATGATACGTAATATTGTTACAGTCACAGACGAATACTGTGAAATCGAAGTAATAACTTTTAAAGGCTATTTGAAATTTAATTGACCTCGAAAGCCAAACATACAAATACGTTGGGGTCCCGTGACCATTTTATGAAATGTCTGACAAAGTAACACCTACGGCAGCGTCGACATTAGCAAAATACTGTGGTTTAATCATAATCAGTAATAAAATATATTTATGTATTATTTAAATATGAAGCTTGCATGACAACATTCTACAGTTTGATACCTTCATATTATGGGAAATAATTTATGTGGAATATGTGCAAAACAAACGGTATTTTTTATTTTATCTAGTTGTAAATATGCTTAATAAAGCCAAAAACCTGACAATATTTTCACTTTGCAAATTATGACATGTTTTTGGGTGTAGACAGAGATCGGAGGTCGTGCGTAATTCGATTAAAAACTTTTAGCAGGAGAAAATATTTGTTAAACCATTTAAAAAAAACACCGGTCACGTGGGGGATGATTTGCTTCTATTTGTGTATGCCAACCCAGATGGTGAAATAAGCGCAATCCCGGCGTGTTTCAGCTGTCCACTGCCGGCGCACTATCCGAAGAAGGCGGCGACGCTGCACCGGATCTGGAAGGCCGTCCACACCGTCGGCGGCTACTCGTGTCTCGCCCTCGGTGCCGTCAACGTGTCTCTTGGCGTCTTCCTCGCCGACTTCCACCACGCCATCTGGATCACGTGGTTCGTGTACATCGGTATCGTCGTCACTGTCGCCAGCGTCTCACAATACTGCCGCCGTCGGCAGCCGGACGGAATGGAACACCCACTGACGAAGTCATCCCAACAGGCGGACAATTATAATTTCGAGACCAGCTCCAAAGACACGCCGTTGTAACAGGTGGCCGAAGTGCATAGGAACCACTGATAGGGACAGGAAGGGACATTTCGCCGTTTTTGCAGTCCGCACAATGCACGCGACACGACCAGTTTACCGTTGATGTTTGCACAGCACCTACACGCTGGTGGGGACAAATGTCGTGGGAAAAACGGTTGTATTTTAAATACAGTGACAACGAGCGAATGACACAGGCTCAGCGACACGTGCCCGCTGGACGCTGTAGTAATAAAATATTGTCTACGTTATATACGGCCGTTCAGTTGAAGTTGTAGGGGTAACCACGCTTTAATTAAACTTGCCGGATGTGATTTAACGCTGTTGTACACGAGAACAAGTGCAATGTTGCCCTCTAGTTTTGTATAAAGAAGTAAATTTGCTCAAAAAGTCACGAAGTTTCTATATAACGTCATCATTATGTTCCTCGTGTAGGGACTAAAGCGTGTATAATAACTTGCATCGCTGGTATAAAGCGCATCGATCTAGTGTCTTTAGCGCAGGCGCAGCTTCGTGCAATATGTGATTTGATTGGGTCATTAAAGCCGATGCCTACTCGCATCTATGTCCAGCAGAAGTATATAAACCAGAACCACAAGGCTTAAGAACAGCTTTTACCCGTAGACTGTTAGACACTTGGACACTTGAACGGAGAGGTCTTCTTCGTGCCCCATCTCTGTCTCCTGCCAGTTCCGTTCTTATATCGCCATGGTTATTTTACTTATATAATCACAAACACGCACCGCCCACTCACACATTGTAGACCCGGCAGTGGTACATTCATGGGACGTAATCAATGTTAATATTTTTTTATAATACTGTATTAAAACTGATGTTTATCGTCGCTCATCTTAGCGCGCCAGGGGGCGCTACTGATGACATCATTCTCAGTACTGATGTAATCAGCAGCGTGCCCTGGCTTGCGAAGATGTCGTCCTTTACTGAATAAGTGGCAGCTCTGACATAAATGCATTAGAGTAGTCAGGTTTGTTTCCAGGTGTGATTGTAGAAGCTGTTGACAGTAAAATGGTGTACTGTTAGCTGATTTTACAAAGCTAGATTTTACTAGTTGACCCTTTAGCCGGATTACTGCCTGCATCCATTCGTAAATATTGACGGGTGTCACATATACAGGCATTTTACGAGAGCTAGAGATATTAGATTTTGACTAAACTCAACCACCATGTAAATGAGATGATAATAACAGCAGGTGAGAAGTTAAGACATTTTTTAGGTCATGTTTTCTTATAATCAGACAAAACGTTAACATGGTCGCCAATGGGAAATCTAACAGTGTGCTGACCCCGTTTGGTAACCGGCCAGACGTAATTGAAGCCGTGGTTTCGACAGTGGCGCAACACGGCGACCGGTAGCCAGCCAAGTTGCGCCGTGTAATGTAGATCTGGCGTGATAAAACACACAATGCTAAATATAGCGTATCGTCTTTACATATCCGTAGCAGGTGTTTATTTTGTGTGAGTGATACAGTAAAACAACAGAACAAAACATTGATGATAGATAAGCCAAAAGCATAAGAAATTCTGCTGTTGAGCACGAAGTCTTGTCACGTGGGGCAAAGCACGCTCCAGTGCACGTTTAGGGTCGAAATATATTTTGTTTACATTTATCAGAACATTGAACCTATCCATCATCGATATATTTTCTATACTTTACCGGGTATATAATGTAGAACATTATTTAATGCTCTTCCCTTGTTGTTCTCATTACGTTATTATATATGAGTTGTCTTGATTTGTATTTATTGTAATGAGTTACAATACATTTTATTTGAAAACTTTAAGTGTTGTATACATGTTAAAATAACTACAAAACCAGCGCGTGTTTATTTATTAATCAGTTGACGTGTAAATGGTGGTTCATTCCATAAATAGTTGTGAAAAACTGTTCTACTAAAAGGGTTAGTTTGTAATAAAAAAAACAATTCCATTGTAATTTACAGTGGGTGCACTTTGTTCTGCATTGGATGTGACATCGGAATTGCAAAATAGCACATTGCCTGCAATCTAACGCCGGCTATCATAGCAAAATATATGTGACATGTGAATAGCTATTTTACATGTTTTCTTTACCACACCCTACTCTATAATAGATAACACGTAATTTAATGTTATATGATATAAGCTTGCTAGTTCAAGAGATCGACATCGACATAAAACTCGCCTGTCCAAACAGGTATATATCGGTGGTTACGTGATTCTTAAAACGAGGAACATGTTTTTGAATTGACGGACTAGCATTTCACTGAAACCTGACCAGTGAGACCGAAGGGTCTGGCGAGACTTTGCGCGAGCTAGTTTATGTGTTATATAACACGAAGAGTATAAGTAGTAGTATACACCCGACTTGTACAGAAAACATTAACAAATGTGATGAAACATAAACAATTTTATTTCTTAAAAATAAAACGCACTTATACAGCAATGAAATTTTCATATTAATTATACGCACATCATATGCATATCAATTACATTGCAAATTACACTTTTTAAAGGTGTTTTCATGTCATAAAATATTGTATACTAAAATATAGTAAAATATGCTCGTATCAAATTCACATCAACTCATTATAAAACAATATAAGGACTGTTATGATTAAAGAAAGACATACTCACCATTTTTAAATATACATACAATATAACATACAAGGTAACATTTTATTTATGAAGAAAACACCATCGAACCTTTATCATACCCGGTACTTTGAAACACGATCTACCAATTCTACTTCATTAAAAGTTAACATGAACCAACATTTTTATACTAAAGATATCACACAAGTAAAATCAAAAGACTGCGATAATTCTTCACTAAACAACGGTTTACCTGATATCGGTATACAAAAAAAGCCATATTTAAAACCCTGCTTCATACGGTGCAACATCTAACGGGCGATTTTTGCCCCGTTACTAGTTCAAAACAACAACATTCTTAAAACAACACTAAACTAAACCAATTCGGGTGACAACAATGCAATCAAATCTTGTCAATAGAAAGTGGGACTATTGCCAATTGATGTTGTTTAGAATGTGAATGCGCTGTTTACAATATGAACATTTCGCGGTCGAAACAATCAAATTGCATGCACTGTTTCTGGTTTATTAAACAACATTTGGCGGGCAGTATAACTTTGAAGAACAACATATTTATTCTAGCATTAACTAACATTACATTAACCGTTGACGAACAGAAAGCCTCTTAAATCTAAATCAGCACTGCACTTATCGGCAAGTTTGTAAACGTCCTTTAGTTCGTTTGAAACATCAACAACAACGCTAACCTCGAAGTAACAAACAAACGCAGCTGCGCACGCTGCCGATCAGACGTTATGGAGAATGACTGTTCTCAGACACTATTATCTACTTCGTTTTCCAGGTCATCTAGGGCCGCTTCTATGTCGTCGATTAGCTCCGGTGTTACGTTTTCTGCTTCTTTCACCGCGTTCAACAACACTGGCTCGATGTCTACTTCAGTCAGCTCCCTCTGTAGTCGGTCCTTCATCTTCCGTAAGCGTTCTCCCTCCAGATAGCGTAGAACCCCAATCAGTGTGTCACCTACCTCCTTACCGTCTGTGCACAGCTGCAGATCGGGTTGATATTTTGTAGCTTCCGGACATTTCACCACGTGACAATCGGCCCACAAGTTGCACTGCACGAACAGCGAGCTATTTGCACTGTGCCGGAACGTGTGTATGCCCCACGCCATCTCATGCTGATTGCATGGGTTGGTGCTGGTCGACTGGCAGTTGAACCCAACTGAAAGCATGAAACAGCGAGGTTTATGTGCAAGAGTGTCACAAGTTTTCGTTAATCCACCTACGTGTTGAAGGCAGTGGGGAGTTGGACTATTAATACAATCCAATAAGCATAACTGAAACATACGTACGCACCGCACGCGCACGAACACATACACGCGCGCGCTCTCTCTCTCTCTCTCTCTCTCTCTCTCTCTCTCTCTCTCTCTCTCTCTCTCTCTCTCTCTCTCTCTCTCTCTCTCTCTCTCTCTCTCTCTCTCTCTCTCTCTCTCTCTCTCTCTCTCTCTCTCTCTCTCTCTCTCTCTCTCACACACACACACACACACACACACACACACACACACACACACACACACACACACACACACACACACACACACACACACACACACACACACACACACACACACACACACACACAGACACAGACACAGACACACACACACACACACACACACACACACACACACACACACACACACACACACACACACACACACACACACACACACACACACACACACACACACACACACACACACACAAACACACACACACACACACACACACACACACACACACACACACACACACACACACACACACACACACACACACACACACACACACACACACACACACACACACACACACACACACACACACACACACACACACACACACACACACACACACACACACACACACACACACGGGGACGGTTTCATGAAGTATTAAAATTACGCAGCTATATTGCGTGTCCAGCTTCACCAATATATTTTAATTTCTTGGAACACATTTTGCTTAGTTTCAATCCCTGGACATAAATGAGTTGTCATAAACAAAGATAACTGCTCAACTTTACTATTATGTTTCAATTATAATTACAAACGCCTTTCTGAAAGAGCTGCATAATTTTAAAATAGGCCTTTCCAAGAAACAACGAAATGCATAAACTATCACGTAACCATCATGTAACAACGACTGAAAGAAAATTTGTCTAAATATAATTTAATCTTTTGCCTTTTGATTCCTATTAATTGACACACATACTAAATCATATGGGACAAGACTATTTTCACGTGAACATGGAAATGCTCAAACTGTATGTAGTATTGTAAATTGTCGTCGGTGACGCAATGAAAATCAGGTTTGACTTGAAATAACTGCAAGAAAGCAATTTGTATTATATTTCTATAGTTATGGAAATATTTTTGAACAGCTAGTACCCCATTTGCAGTTTTTGGGACATTGGTTCAAATGTTAGAGAGCTGAGCAAGGCACAGTTCTGGTGACACATCCTACATATGTATTAATGGCAAATGTCTGTAATAACTATTCTACACACCTTGAGTCAAATCCAACACAGTTCGATACGTGTCGAAATCTTTCAAGTCAACATCGGTGCCACTCGTAGTCATATTATTCTCATTTGTGGTCATCGTGTTGGGCTCTTTAGGCTGAAAGGCCAGATTACGTCCCCATTGCCTGTAGTAGGACACCACATCCGCTCCCCGATAGAGCATTGATACATCGATATGATTAACATACTCTGCGGACAAATAGAAATACGATGACACAGAAAAGGAACCATAGTTGCATTAAAGTGTACAGAACAGGCAAACGAGGGAGGGAGAGAGAGGGGGAGGGAGAGAGAGGGGGAGGGAGAGAGAGGGAGGGAGTGGGGAGGGAGGGAGGGAGGGAGGGAGGGAGGGAGGGAGGGAGGGAGGGAGGGAGGGAGGGAGGGAGAGAGAGAGAGAGGGAAAGTTAGGATGGAGAGAGAATGTGTGTTTGTGTTGGTTTGGGCGTACATGGGTGCGGAGGATATTGGAGGCTCAACATTTCAAAAGATTGTACCTCCAGATTGGTTGCAACGGTGGAATTTTATTCGTTTCTATATCATCGTAAATAGTATAATGCCATACAAATGTTGTTTGACGTACCCAGAAATCTTTATTTTGACAATTGGATTTCAATCTTGGCAGGTTGAACGTATTTACATATTTGTTGTTCTATGTATTATTTTATTCATGTGAGTTTCGCTGTATGGACGAACACTGCGGCATAACAGAGTCGATAGTTCTAGTTTCGAACTAAACGTACGTCTTATGGCTAGGTTTGTCATGTTCACGCTGCCGTTTGGGATCTCGTCTTCGGCAAGTAGACCCTGCGCTTCGCCAACTGAAACAAGAACGGTCATGAATCTACTACGAAGCGTGTGTTGCAGGGGCCGGCAACCTTTTTGAATGGAGGAATATGTGACTTGAGCTAGGTCAGCGGGCCACACAATTATGTCTTAATATGTGTTATCACTACCCATTCTTCGTGGAAACGGGTACGTTATGTTATGATGCATATATAGTATATATTTAGGCATTCTAGCTCATGTGCGATGAAACTGAACTTACACATTTTGGCAGTGTATAAATAAAGAGTTATTATTAAATGCAAGAAAATATAATTTTGAAAAATTTACTATTAATATACACATTATTCAAGGTCCGCGTTATCGTCATGGAACTGACATTTTAACCAAGTGTTCCAAATCCAAGTGAACTTGACGTGTGTGATCAGTTTAAGGAAAATAATTGTTCCGGTAGCAAATGTGTTTGGTTGCATGATAACACCTCATTGGATGTCACTTAGAGTGACACAGAGCCACATTACATTTTGGTGAACTTCATCTACACAGCTTCACTTTCTAATGTCCCGCAACATCAAATTTGTGTGTTTCAACAGTGAGACTTGCAATACAATGAAGGGTCAGCGGAATGGAGTCGTCCGACACTTGCGCGATCGGCAACCTGACACGATTGACTTCGGCTGCATTTGCCATCTGGAGAATCTTGCGATAACGGCCGCCATCAACCAATTGCCGGTTAATATATACGCTTTCCTGGTGGATATCAACTCGCATTTCTACTTGAGCATCAAGAGAAAGGAAGAGTTCAAGTCTTCTGTGAGTTTGTGAACATCACGTACAAGCAGATTCTGGCTCAGTTTGAAACGTGTTGTTGCCCGGGTGTTGGACCTTTGACCAGCCCTGGTGTCCTACTTCACGAGCCATCCGGAAGCAGAGAAGCGAGGACGTGTGAAATCAATCAAGGACCAGCTGTGCCATGAAGTGAAGCTTTACGTGCTCTTCCTTAACTCGGTCTTGGCATTCTTTGATCATGTTCGTCAGTTCTACTCTATATTTGTGAAAACATTGATCAAGAAATTCCCATTCCAATCGACTCTCTCGTCTGACCTTCGGGTTCTACTGCCCTACCAGAATTTGCCCAATGCTGTCGTCCGGCTGGCAAAGCAGCTCCCTCAGCTTCAACTGGGGGACAAGTTGGACCAGCTGAGGACAGAAGCGGTTGACTACCAAATGGCTGATGGCGATGATTATTTCTGGGCCAAGGTCCACGAAATTAGAGGCAAGGGCTCAAGCCAACCAACGTACGCTACGCTATTGGTACTCATTCGTGCTATTCTTTCACTTCCGACCAGCAATGCTGACAGTGAGCGTTGCCTTTCCATGGTTCTCAAGATAGACTCCGAGGAACGTGGCCACCTTGAGCGTAGCACCGTCGCAACTCTTCTCTCGCTGAAGATTAATGTCGATGATGACTGCCACGATTTTAAGCTCTCTCCTGAAATGCTGAGGCTTAACAAATCAGCTATACGGCAGTATAATGAGGACAATGGCAGCTATGATACGCCAGCTGAGGTGCAAGCTGAACTTGAAGCATGATAGGGAAATTGTATGTCTGATGATCATGAACAATTTCGCATTTCAATGATTTGCTTATTTTATATTCATACTTGCAAATATTTGCATCCACAAATCTAGGTCATATGGCTGAAATGATATACTTACAGGAATGTTTAATTTCCTGCTGTTGTTCATGAACTTTATTGCTGTACATAAATGTTGTACATAACGGAATGATAGCTGTGGCTGTTTGCGCCGTGCTGTGTTATTGTCTTGCTGTCCATGCTGGCTGCACTGACCTATTACATCGTTGTCAGTTGCTGTACATAACGTTTGTAGATAATGGCATAACAACTTCAATATAACGCCTTCATCACAAACGTATGGCTGTGCTGGCCCATTGCATTAATTCAATAAAACCACAATGATCGACAGTAGCGATTTGTGTGCGTGTATTGACCCCGGGGGGGGGGGGGGGGGGGGGGGGCAGCCATTTTGTCCCGACTTGTGCCTGGTCAGAGGCTGGACAGTCTGATATAATCGAATCGCTACAAGTAGCGATTCAAATCAAATCTGCACAGGCATTGGATAGGAAATTTCTAGAAGTGACGTCAAGATAAAGGTATTTTCCCAAATAAATGGTGCAACAGGCCATATTAAGTTGAAAACATAACATGATTTCATAAGACCAACCATAAAAGGCCATTTGTATGTGAAGGGATACCAGGAGGTTACCTCCGTCGACGAAGCCAAATATGGTAGGTAGGGTCTACTACGTATTGCCACCATTGCCCGTATTTATCTTTATTTGTTGTAGTTCTAAATAGGAGCACTGCCACCCAGGCTAATTCTAGGTCATGTTGAATATACACAGTCGTCTAGACGGAAAGAGAAGTAAAACGCAGTGCATTCCATATATATGGAATCACACAAAAACGGCAATCTGCATGGAATCGTAACTTAACACCAGAGAACGTGCCTGGTCAGAGGCTGGACAGTCTGATATAATCGAATCGCTACATGTAGCGATTCAAATCAAATCTGCACAGGCATTGGATAGGAAATTTCTAGAAGTGACGTCAAGATAAAGGTATTTTCCCAAATAAATGGTGCAACAGGCCATATTAAGTTGAAAACATAACATGATTTCATAAGACCAACCATAAAAGGCCATTTGTATGTGAAGGGATACCAGGAGGTTACCTCCGTCGACGAAGCCAAATATGGTAGGTAGGGTCTACTACGTATTGCCACCATTGCCCGTATTTATCTTTATTTGTTGTAGTTCTAAATAGGAGCACTGCCACCCAGGCTAATTCTAGGTCATGTTGAATATACACAGTCGTCTAGACGGAAAGAGAAGTAAAACGCAGTGCATTCCATATATATGGAATCACACAAAAACGGCAATCTGCATGGAATCGTAACTTAACACCAGAGAACGTGCCTGGTCAGAGGCTGGACAGTCTGATATAATCGAATCGCTACATGTAGCGATTCAAATCAAATCTGCACAGGCATTGGATAGGAAATTTCTAGAAGTGACGTCAAGATAAAGGTATTTTCCCAAATAAATGGTGCAACAGGCCATATTAAGTTGAAAACATAACATGATTTCATAAGACCAACCATAAAAGGCCATTTGTATGTGAAGGGATACCAGGAGGTTACCTCCGTCGACGAAGCCAAATATGGTAGGTAGGGTCTACTACGTATTGCCACCATTGCCCGTATTTATCTTTATTTGTTGTAGTTCTAAATAGGAGCACTGCCACCCAGGCTAATTCTAGGTCATGTTGAATATACACAGTCGTCTAGACGGAAAGAGAAGTAAAACGCAGTGCATTCCATATATATGGAATCACACAAAAACGGCAATCTGCATGGAATCGTAACTTAACACCAGAGAACGTGCCTGGTCAGAGGCTGGACAGTCTGATATAATCGAATCGCTACATGTAGCGATTCAAATCAAATCTGCACAGGCATTGGATAGGAAATTTCTAGAAGTGACGTCAAGATAAAGGTATTTTCCCAAATAAATGGTGCAACAGGCCATATTAAGTTGAAAACATAACATGATTTCATAAGACCAACCATAAAAGGCCATTTGTATGTGAAGGGATACCAGGAGGTTACCTCCGTCGACGAAGCCAAATATGGTAGGTAGGGTCTACTACGTATTGCCACCATTGCCCGTATTTATCTTTATTTGTTGTAGTTCTAAATAGGAGCACTGCCACCCAGGCTAATTCTAGGTCATGTTGAATATACACAGTCGTCTAGACGGAAAGAGAAGTAAAACGCAGTGCATTCCATATATATGGAATCACACAAAAACGGCAATCTGCATGGAATCGTAACTTAACACCAGAGAACGTGCCTGGTCAGAGGCTGGACAGTCTGATATAATCGAATCGCTACATGTAGCGATTCAAATCAAATCTGCACAGGCATTGGATAGGAAATTTCTAGAAGTGACGTCAAGATAAAGGTATTTTCCCAAATAAATGGTGCAACAGGCCATATTAAGTTGAAAACATAACATGATTTCATAAGACCAACCATAAAAGGCCATTTGTATGTGAAGGGATACCAGGAGGTTACCTCCGTCGACGAAGCCAAATATGGTAGGTAGGGTCTACTACGTATTGCCACCATTGCCCGTATTTATCTTTATTTGTTGTAGTTCTAAATAGGAGCACTGCCACCCAGGCTAATTCTAGGTCATGTTGAATATACACAGTCGTCTAGACGGAAAGAGAAGTAAAACGCAGTGCATTCCATATATATGGAATCACACAAAAACGGCAATCTGCATGGAATCGTAACTTAACACCAGAGAACGTGCCTCGTCAGAGGCTGGACAGTCTGATATAATCGAATCGCTACATGTAGCGATTCAAATCAAATCTGCACAGGCATTGGATGGGAAATTTCTAGAAGTGACGTCAAGATAAAGGTATTTTCCCAAATAAATGGTGCAACAGGCCATATTAAGTTGAAAACATAACATGATTTCATAAGACCAACCATAAAAGGCCATTTGTATGTGAAGGGATACCAGGAGGTTACCTCCGTCGACGAAGCCAAATATGGTAGGTAGGGTCTACTACGTATTGCCACCATTGCCCGTATTTATCTTTATTTGTTGTAGTTCTAAATAGGAGCACTGCCACCCAGGCCAATTCTAGGTCATGTTGAATATACACAGTCGTCTAGACGGAAAGAGAAGTAAAACGCAGTGCATTCCATATGTATGGAATCACACAAAAACGGCAATCCGCATGGAATCGTAACTTAACACCAGAGAACGTGCGATACGTCTTAACAGGTCTCGACAGTAACACTGGCCCGGCGTCTTTTTGAATCTGTCGGGCCAGTTCGGGCAACCAGTTTTCATATTTTACTGGCTGCTGGTATAAATCCATCGTCTTTCCGGTAACCCGGCCATAGCTAGAAAAATGGGACTTATTTGTATCCGCCTGCGTGATTACCGAATGGCGGGGGTAATTAATTATTCACCCAATAAGCGTTGACTACCGATGACAGGCAATCTCAGCTGCCGTCGGCATGATAAAGCGCTAGAGCATATTATAATATTCAATAATGGAAAAACATCAAGACAATCATTTGTACTGTCAAACATTTGATAGCATTGCTATGACCATTGCTGCAGCGCTGGATCTTGTAAAACTGTTGTGCCTTGCGGAACGAGAGCAAGGACTCTGGATAGCGTTCACATTGTCGCACACCGACGCATTGTTTACACCCGTCATCGCCAGTCATAATGATAACGTGATACACATGGTATTTGCGTTAAGATGCACATTTATCATGGCGTCATGTATGCCTGCTCGTGGCAATACCGGCCTTAGCATTCAGGAACAGCTAAAACCAAGACATGCTTTTGGTGTGCTGAGGACAACCAGCTAAAGTTTCAAGCCCCGAGCTGATAATACTAAATACTTAATAGGTCGGTGACGTCTCAGATTTTGCATTAATAGCGGCCAGCAGAATGATCTTCATTTAACATTGTGTTCTGGCTTCTTGTAGTCGTTATCTTAATTTTGTAAACAATTTGCACACAAAAAACTTCGGAAAAGTCAGCATGCCGTCGGTTGCGAAAGGCACCTCGGTATCAACTTTTTATTCGGGCCAGTAACGTTTCAAATCTACTGGCCCCCATGGGCCAGTGGATAAAAACCTTAATGTCAAGGTCTGAGTCACCAATCTTCATCAGTGCAAGGAATACGTATCCAACCCGAATAATGTTTTGAAACGTGTTACCGATCTGGAAATGAATGAACAGGGGTATTAAACATTACGGAAACTGTATCAAGATAATAATTCCCTCTATAAGTCACAGAAGTATTCAAAAATGAGGCCCGTCAAGAGTGACGATGATACAGTTGCTGTTTTCAGCATGTTTTGCCTTTTCATCTTGGTTCAAATGATGTTTGTTAAAACACGTCAAGTGTTCACGCTTTAATACGAAACAGCAAGGGCACTCGGATACACGGTGTACATCCCTGCTGCCATTGCTGTGTACATCCCATGCTGTCATTGCTGTGTACATCCCATGCTGCCATTGCTGTGTACATCCCATGCTGCCATTGCTGTGTACATCCCATGCTGCCATTGCTGTGTACATCCCATGCTGCCATTGCTGTGTACATCCCATGCTGCCATTGCTGTGTACATCCCATGCTGCCATTGCTGTGTACATCCCATGCTGCCATTGCTGTGTACATCCCATGCTGCCATTGCTGTGTACATACCATGCTGCCATTGCTGTGTACATCCCATGCTGCCATTGCTGTGTACATCCCATGCTGCCATTGCTGTGTACATACCATGCTGCCATTGCTGTGTACATCCCATGCTGCCATTGCTGTGTACATCCCATGCTGCCATTGCTGTGTACATCCCATGCTGCCATTGGTGTTACAGACGTTATTTGTGTTAGTACTAAAAGTAACTCCAGTCACTGTAGCACCACTATATTACAATTAAGTCTGAGGTGATCTCGCCATTTGTATCGGCAATTGTAGATTTGGCACTGGTTAATCACGCCTTGTTACTGAATAGGGTAACCCCAGTCACTGTAACACGACCCTCCAGTGCCGTATCTGATGAAGTACACTGCATGCTCCACTTCCATCCGATGACTGCCATTCCCATTGCAAGTCTCAAGAGTTCCCGCCATTTGTGCTGGTAAGTTTGGTAACACCAGTGACATAACTTGCACACTGATTATAACACGCGTTGTGAGTGGATAGGACAACAAGAACAATATTAAGGCAATGTTCGCACACGACGACGGCTCGATAGGACACACCTCACCAATAACAAGTATCAGAAACACTCACGATTTTACTTTCACAAAATATATTCTTTTAGAGGGTGCATAAGACGACTAGTTGACAAGCAAAACCAATGACATTTTGTTGGTTTCAGTCCAAGCTGATGAATAAATTATGTATCGTCAAAATCGTGCATAACACCATATACAAATTCTGATATTTAATATTATTATGGTCTAATTACGCAATAACAATATTCGTCCCTGATACATTTCAGCTTGTGGTAAGTGAAACAATGTGAAACTAACTAAACAAATACACTGGTTTATGTGATGAAATTAGCACAGTTGCCTGTGAGTACTCTTAGTAGACTTGCAATTTCATGTTGTTTGCATTACTCACGTTTTCCGCCGGGCCATTGCAGTCTGAGGGCAAATGTATCATGGTCACCATTGGGTTTGCTTTTCATTGCGTACACTTTAACTATGTAGTCGTTACTGCCTTCCTTGCAGCGGATCAAAAACTGGTTGTCAGATGATCGATACGTTATGAGTATGCCTGCAAAAGTTGATATAACAATCTGCATAATAAGCTACCGTAATGACGCATGCAAATAAATGTCGTGAAGGATAAGCTTGGAATAATAAAACAAATGTTTAGAACATTAACGAATCATTGCATTTTGATGATTGCATTGAGTAAAACAGAACAATCGCTAGAAACGTCTAAGACTGTACGTAAGCTGTTGTAACTGGAGTTTGGACGGATGAGAAAAGGGCTGCATTTGTTTACCCCAAGCATCTTTGGAACACGATGATTCATCAAATTAGTCTTAGCTTGCTATTCTTTGCTTGTTCTCCCTCTTGTGCATGTCAATACAACATTGCTTTTTCACATCGGCAACACTGTTTGATAAGGTTATCTCACGGGTCCCAGCATTTTGCTCTCATTTAAAGACTCGTTCGATCAATCAATCACTGACATAATCACTCAATCACTCAATCACTCAATCACTCAATCACTCAATCAATCAATCAATCAATCAATCACTCGATCGACCGATCAATCAATCGGTCGGTCGGTCGGCTTTAGGAATACTAAACCACACAAAACTCGAAATGAATGGACCGATTAAGATGTGGGAATAATTGTACTGCACCGTTGTACATCTGTGGTCCTTCTTCATCGAAGCGATCTGGAAACTTGTCGTTCACGGACAATTCCAGCTTATTGTAGCTGTTTAGCTCCACCCTGACGATGTCAGAGTTGCCACACTGTATTGCTACCGCCTTCAAGACGGCAAGCCCAGGGGCTGCAACAGTAATACAGAACGGTTAACATCGGCCGATAAACACACGGGTCATCAATATCAGTAATCAGAGTGTTTTACTTTGTGTTGAATACTAGAGAACATGATTACTGCCTGGTTGATAACAGAGCCGAGGCTGTTATCACAATACGCACGCAAGGAAGCACACACGCAAGCACCCACACACATACACACCCACACACTGGCCCATTGTAAATGGTATGTCAAAGAGAAAGAGAAATTATGTCATTGCCAACCGCAAAATATAAAATCATCATTAAAAACTAGCAAAAGTAACAACAACACATTTATAATAACAGTGCCAGTATTACATACAGCGCGATAAATAGTGTTACAATATAGTACAATGTTTGAACGAGTAGGGCGCGACACAGCATTAACACCGTGATGTCGACGACAACAGCATTAACACCGTGATGTCGACGACAACAGCATTAACACCGTGATGTCGACGACAACAGCATTAACACCGTGATGTCGACGACAACAGCATTAACACCGTGATGTCGACGACAACAGCATTAACACCGTGATGTCGACGACAACAGCATTAACACCGTGATGTCGACGACAACAGCATTAACACCGTGATGTCGACGACAACAGCATTAACACCGTGATGTCGACGACAACAGCATTAACACCGTGATGTCGACGACAACAGCATTAACAGATAAATACTGTAAATGTCTTTCAGAATGAGACAGGCAATATTCCGAATACGCGGGGTGTTTTGGGTGAGGCACAGTGCATTGTGACTGAATTCAGAACTGTTGTGAAGAAGCGGAAGAATAGATAGTTTGTGCATTGCGACAATCCCTAACGTGCCGATAATTCTATTTCAATGTAATTATAAACTTTTTTTCATGCAATTCCTCATATTACACAAAATCTTATGCATATTTGCACATATCTTATACATATTTGCATGTTTTGGTTACCTTCTTGTGAGAAAAGTCTGCCGAGGGAGCATAATAATTTGTGGGTAAATCAATGGCTAAAACTGAACAACAGTATTTGTTTATGCGTTACTGAAATACGTATTGGTATTCTTTACCACACTAAGTTGTCCTTATGGAAAACCTAGAAATCAAATTGTATGCGCACCATTTTTGTCCATCTGTGTTCTGTCGAAACGAACGGTGCGCCCCTGCATCTTGAAGTATATGTGGTTGAGCAGGCAGAAGTCGCCGAGGCGTTGGAACAGGAACTGTTTGCCATGCAGCGTAGTTACGTGCCCAGCGCCATAGACACTCGCTGAAAACGACGAAATAAGTCACATAAGGCGGATGACAATTGTTTACTAGACACTGCATGCCTATGTTTTATTCGGAACAAGAAGTTCTGTGTAACAAGTAATATCAATGTATTCCCTTTCGTTTCGCTAGATTATTTGTTGTACAATAAGTGAATCAATATTCCTGGCTTTCAACACTGCCGGGATGACGCACTCGCCAATGGAGATGTCTGTCACCGCTGCTTTGGTGAGCTGCCCGTTAATTCCAACCGCAACAAACTCCGTGTTGTTGTTATCCAGTTTTAGGAAGTTCCAAGCCATCCAGATCCTGACCTCGGCGATGCACCTCTCCAAGGGTCAAGCGGTAACTGGGAAGATGCGGGGTTAAAGGTGAGCAACAGATGGCTGTCACCTGCGCATAGGTGAAACTCAATGTTGTGTCGGCGCATGATATCACCCAGTGGTAGCGTGTCGACACAAAAATGTATACTAATAACAGTAATAGTATAGTATCAAGTATGGTTGGTATGTTTTGGCAACACATGATTGAAGTATAACGGAACTCCCAAAGACGAATCTCACTAAAACACATTTAATATGTTTTGAAGGTTGTTTTGCATCTTGCCATCTGTCTGTTCTCTCCGGGCCATTATTGCATTAGGAGGTTTACCCACAGTTATCAACTTCTATGCATATTAGGGGTGCAGTTCTTTTGAATAATCTGTTTTTGCACAATTCATTAAGCATGTAAGGAGTACCCCAGGGGTCTGTGCTGGGGTTTATGTTTTTTGTGTAGTACAGTAAAAACGCCAAAACGTGCACAATTGATGTTTCGGGTTTGGTTGGAACAAAATTAAATATAACGCTATCTGATCAAATATTTTTTCTACAGAGCATATCTATGTAGTACATTACAATAAATTATATTTTATGATATTTAGTTGGGTATCCTTCCAAAATGCCTTACATGTTCAACGCTTTAATAATTTAATTTGATATTACACGTCGTGTAATTAAATCCAACTACACACGCACGCACGCACGCACGCACGCACGCACGCACACATTTCAAGGGTTACATTGATGTTATTTTAATCAACACCTGAACTAGTATACATAATTGTGGTCTGCCTGTTGCTGACAGCTGTATTTTCAATATTACTTGAGACAACACCGAAGTAGGTAATGTTCCGCGTAACGGATAACTATTAATAGTTGCTATTTCCCAGTATGATTGAGATAATAGCACAATTTTTCAGAGATTGTGCAAATGCTTGAATGTATCCTGATTCGCTAATTAATGACACTTGTGTGAAAGTATCATGATTATATATTACTGGCGTAACATAGAAGTGCTAAGGTCTACCTTTAAATTATATCGATATCATCAGCAGCTGGTTTAGTTAATGACCATATTATTGGCTAACATAAGACGTAAAGAAATGACTCACAGTTAGGAAGATCGTATTTGGAAACTGTCCCGAAACATCCAGCAGTGGCATTCCGGATAATTACAAACATATTACTCGCACTGTCCCATCAGTGGTATCCCAGGATTCGTCTATGCATATTGTTGTTTGCGATTTTAAGTTTAAAATAAGTGCCTTTGTTGAAATGTACCCAGAGTTCGGAACAGTAAATTGAACAACAATATGCATAGGACTAATGGGACACAACACCCTAGATTTCCCATTTTGTGGTCCAAAAATTTTTTTTTTGCGAATTTCTAGTTTCGAGATATTCGTATAATATCATCCTCGCGCGCCAGGAGTCGCTGCTGCTGATTACGTCAGTCCCAGCCAGCAGTACCCCTGGCTGATCGCTTTGCGAAACTCTGAATTTAAGCTCAGCTTATCAAATCGCTCACTAGATCAGTAGATCTACTCAGGTAAGGTGGTCATAATAAAAATAATTTCAACCAACCGTGGCTCATGTTACATGCAATGTTTAGGAAGCAGAAGCAATTATTCGAATACACAATACCGCTAAGCTGCTCGTGCTAATGGGCGAACGGGTCATTATATATTGGCATTCCCTGAAGTCGTTTATCCGCCTTCAAATTGGGGCGGGTATTTGCGCTGTTCTCACGGGTGATGCAGTCGCGACTGGCGAAGTCAATTACTAGTTTGACTCAGCTAACTTCCGCACTTCGCGTAGGGGATCAGCCAGGGCTAGTTTTGCCTGGCAAACAGCCCTGGCTTGCGAGGATGTATAATATAGTTATCTAACTTTCAATATATGCACGTTGTTGCTATGAGTGAATACGATAAATGCAATAAAAACATGATTTAGCAAGAGCCCTACTATCTTGTTTCTTTTGTTTATGTGCAATGAAGCAACGCCGATCGAGAAATCGCTTGCTTTCGATCGCGTATACCTTCCGCCATCTTGAACCTTTGTTGACATGTTGCATACCACCAGACAGGTTCACTATCGCATTGCATCATGGTACCACTGGTTATCTAGAATATTCGGCTGTTTCCGATATATTCCGGTTAGAATGACCCCCAATCTAACCATATCATCTGACCCAAACCCGTCCATCTACGGCAGTGATTGGATAGAATGGCGCACGTGACTGGATACGTATGCGCTGATCAGTCAAATGCGCGAACTCGACTCATTTTGTTTACAATCGCCATTGTTCTACGCCAATTATTCGCCGTTGTTATAAAAGTTATTCTACGCACGACATCATGCCGGATGGTAGAAAAAAGCACATCGTTTCTTTCGGGAAGGGTCGAAAGCGCAGGCGACTGCAAATTGGGCTTGCACAGGCTCCGCCGACGGCCACGGTAGCGGCGGTAGCAGTTTCTTCGGTGGAAGACAAAGGATCCGACTCGGACAGTGACGCGAGCGACACACATCAGTCTCCTGTCAGCCAGGTATTATTAATATTTTATTTTTACTTTTGTCTGACAAAATACCATTTCGTGTGCATGTACATTTTTATCACATTATATTTAGCTAATGTACCCAGGCTATGAATACAAATGACTTACCATGTCATAAAAATAATACTGATAATTTCAATGGTGAATGGAATTACAGGCAGGCTAGGCTAGAATAATTCTTGTAATTTATGGTAGGGCCATGTACTAGCTTTATGTCACACCAATGACCAATTATATAGACTGTTATAAAATGCAGGTACATTTGGAAAATCACACTTGTTTATAACTTGGGGAAACTGCAAAACATATAATGTATTTTCAAATATAGTATTTACTGTGAATTGAATATATATATATATTTATCAACCATTATGTTATTATAATATATATTGTATTCGCAGGTTACTGAACCCCAGCCATCAACTTCGGCAACAGAGAGGAAGTTCTCCTTCAGGACAACTTTCCGAGATGATGGCAGCGACACTGAAGATGCGCCCGAGACAGCGAGTGACATCACGACTGTCATCACTCGATGCAGCATGCTGTCAACACTCGTGACGGGTCTGCTGTGTCTGGAGTGTGGTGCAGCGTCATTGGTGATAAGTGTCACCGACCACCGACTCGGCCTCGTCGCTGCGATGGAGACTGTGTGCACAGAGTGTGACACCGTGCTCAACTCCACCCTCACGTCTGACCGCATCGAAGAGGTCAACTGCAGGGAACGTGCCTTTCTCCGTTGTGCGCCAGGCAGTAGCTGCATCGATGAACATGGGAGTTGGCCATGCCGGGTTGGTGAAGTTGTGTAGATTCCTCGACATGAAGCCACTGACAACACACCTCCTTCACCAAACACACACATGCCATTTGCGACGCCAACAAGGTTGTCGTGACCCGGATGCTCGACGATGCTGCCAGCGTTGTCCGTCGCGTCTACCGGGACATCGACTCGTCGATCGGGGAAGATGACGCCATCGACTTGACCGTCAGCTACGATGGATCGTGGATGACTCGCGACCACAAGTCGCTCTACGGGATCGGCTGTGTCGTCGAGGTGATCACGGGCCTGGTGGTTGACATGAACACAGCAACGTTCAAGGACTGGTTTAGGACGCACGAGCCAGAGTGCAACCGCAACTACGAGGGGGCGCCAGGTGGCATGGAGGTGAAGGCTGCGGAGCTGCTGTGGACCCGCTCCACCAACCGCAACTTCCGCTACACAACCATGCTCGCCGACGGAGACGCCAGGACCTTCAACCACCTCACCAGCTTGCGTGTGTATGGCGACGTGAAACTACAGAAGGAAGAGTGTATCAACCACGTCGCCAAACGACTAGGCACGGCACTGTGAAAGCTAGCGGCATCGGGAAAGAAGGCTGGCGTCATCCTCGTAGGCCGGGGCTTCGGGAAGTTGACGCAGGCCACAATCAACTGCCTACTATGGGAAGGCAGTGCGAGCCCACCCCTATGATGTCGACGGGATGCGGGATGCGGGATGCGGGATGCGGGATGCGATCCTGGCGACATTCGAGCACGCCGTCTCCATTGACGAGAGGCCCCAGCACGACCGCTGCACGGTGGGAACTGACATCTGGTACATCTACCAGAAGACACTCGCCACCGGGCAGGAGCCAAGCCCCCACCGGACGAATGTGGGCACGCCGCTTGCGCCCGATGTCGCTGAGCACGTCAAGGCTGGCCCATGTAGACCTCCTGAAGCGCTGTACACTGTGGAAGACGCAGAATTCGAACGAAAGCGTCCACTCAGTGGTGTGGAACAAGTGCCCAAAGACGAGCTTCGTCGGACTCCAGCGCGTTGTCTCCGCCACCTGCAGCGCAGTCTCTGAATTCAACTCTGGCATAGAGGTGACGACGAGGAACTTCTGCGAGGTGATGCAGGTGCCATCAGTTGCCCACGTGTTGGCATCTGCAAAGAAGGCCGACCGACGACGCCTCAGTCAGGCTAAGCTCCATGTTGTAGCAGCGTCGAAGGAGGCTAGGCAAGCCAGGACACGGGCGGCGGAATCTGCACGGATTTACTATGGTTCAGGGGTTTAACTTAAATATGATTAGTATATCACGTTGGGAGTTGTAGGAATGTTTAGTTACAATTACAAGTGGATGAGTGGCTCTCACGTCAGCGGCATATTTATAAGTAAGTGAGTGAGAGTCTTCTGATAGAAATGTCGTCTTTTTGACATTGTTGTTTCATACTTTGTATTTGCTTACTTACTATCTGTCGAATAAAGATGTTCCAGTTCCAGTTCTGGACATTTGAGATGAAGACCACGTAGTTTGAAAACCATGCATACTGACTTTATAGGATGATATAAAATGTCGAAGCCAAAGAAGCGCCCACATTCAGCAATGCCTCGAGGCCACTGGGGTTACGCACAATAACACATAAATCGTCTGCATAGAACATATGGTTTGTACTGATGTTGTGTGGAGGTGACATCCTATGCCAGAGTTTTTAAGCATAATGCTTAAATCGTTAATATATACATTACATAAATATAAAATACCACCTTGTCTAACCTAACACCATTTGAGACATTAAAAAGTCAGAGGTCGTAGAACCCCATTTAATACAAAACATTTGGGTTCTGTACCAGTATAAAAAATTCGTGCAGGATTGGCACACCACGGCTGAGCAATGTTCTAAAGAGTGTCCCATGGTTAACTCTACCAAATGCATTTTATGCATCTAAAAAGCATGTATCCACAGGACTATTGTAGCTTCAATAAAACTGAATAACATTTTAAACGCATTTGTCACATATATCAATTAGCTCCGCTTCAAAAAAGGATGTTTAAAGCAGCATTCAATTTGCCAGTTATAGCAATATTGTTGGTGCCTTTTTCCTCTATTATTAAGGCAATTTTTCCCAAATAATTACATAACTCCTCGTAGTTGTCAAGTGATTGGTAAGGTAGGTATACATTTAGGCGACATTTTTTTACCCTCCTTAGTATCAATGTCAATTCCCAGTAACCTGACATTTTGAACGTCAAATATGTTGCATGCATAATGTATTGTTTTCCTCCACAGCACACCTGCACCGCCATAAGGATGTCCAACCTGTAGGTGGGGTTGGTCATTCATAGCACTACCACCATAAGCTTCAAATTATTTATGAATTGTCCGCAGAAAAATAATATCTTCACTGGAGAGCCAGAGCTCTTGTAAAATACATCACATTATATAAAAAAGAAGTAGTATATCGTATGCAATACAGATGTTTTAAAACCATGACAATTGAAAGTTACAATTTTCAACGTGTTATTGATCGCTTAGTTGAACACTAATGGAAAACAAAGCAATCAGGATGTACATACTTGGTCTTCATACAACCACTTACTCGAAGTACTCACGTACCAGGACAGCGGAGGGCCACACCTTTGGGCCTAGTAACAAGTGTTGGTCACGTGATGAGAGTCTGACACAGAAGGATGTTTAAGTGTAAGTTTTCGGCTTTGTTGTTCTAGCGAGTCTGGTGACGAAAACACCCACTTGTGTCCTGGTTTTAGGTGAGGCTGCGGGACTGGTCCATTTTGCTGCGCGGAGTTTGGACCTCTTGCCACTCCCGCGTAGCATGGCCGAGTTGGGCTGGGTAGTGGGCAGCGATGCGGAACCTACCGAACAAACCTACAATCTAGTTGTAGGTTTGTCGATGACCTTTCGCACAGAGTCTACGTAGCTACGGCGACTGGCTTGATTCGTAGCGGTCGTCCGCAGGCGGCTGGATGTGTTCTAGCGCTGACGTGGCCTAGGTGGCTCATTAGCAGAAACCAGATGCTCTGCAACTCTGCAATGCCCTGCAACTGACTTGTCCACGGATTATGTAGTTTCCAGACGTTCCTGGCATGCAACGAGTTGCGCCTTCAGAATGGACTCGTTAGATTCCTGGGGCCGGTTTCACGAAGGGTACTTAAATTTAGCAATTACTTAGCGTCACGTGTTTGCGTAAACTCCTGTGCTCGCTTATATTAAAATAATCATTTACTAAGACAATCATCTTAGCGTTAAGAACGTTCTTAGCCGCTTCATGAAACCGACCCCTGGAGTATAGAGAGATGTTGTTTCAAGGACTCCATTTCCTTCGCGAGCGACGAGACGTCGAAACAATTCATTGTTAGTGATGGAAGACGGGATAGTTCCTTAGCGACGTAACTGGGGCTACATTTCAAAGAAAATGTTCAATAAGTCTTGGATGTTGTTCAGAGTCTTGTCCTTGCCCTTTCATTTGATCAGTCGCGGAGAGTCACGATTGTAGAACGCAGTTTCAAATAAAATGTTCTTAGCAGTTGTAACGTCGTCATCGGAATAAAAGTCGACTAAGTCATAAATGGGAGTATCTAAGCATAACTCTTCTACTTCTCCAGTGAAGCTAAGCGTCTTCACAACAATAGGCGCGGTAGGGACCTCAATCAACGATTTGTCTATGGACATAAACACTTGGATATTCCCGGCTAATTGTTCATCTGTCACTAGACTGCGGCGAACTATGACTCCGTTGCATTCGCTGTCTCTTTACACTCAGACTGGGTAATTCCCCACAGACCCTTTCATCAAAGGTAAGTTGCATTTTTCACCATGTTGTATACATGCACTAGCAACAACATGGATTTTACATTAACAATGTAACGTGACGTCAGTTTTACTCACAGGACATTGGGGAGGGGAGTCTTTATCCAAGATAACCGCACAACTCCTTACCATTGGCCTAACCTTAGGTGGCGACGTATTTCTATACATCACGCCCACCGTACAGTTTCGCGCGATGTGACCCGGCCGATTACAAAGGAAACACGTAAGCGGTGAAGGGGCGGGGCGTGGAGCAGGTTTGGGTGCAGCGTACTTCCCCTCCCCATAACTATCCTCCGGGTGAGGTGTGGGAACGGGAATTGATCGAATTTGATCTTTATCATTGTCCCTCTTACTGAAGGAGGAATGGGCATCAGTGAACGTTTTCACCAATTCTAGCAACTCCTCTTTTCTTTCCGGCTTGTGTTCTTTCAGGAATACGAACAGTTCCCTAGAACACGTGGACAAGAACTGTTCTCTCAAAATTAATTCTTTTAGGCCATCAAAGGTCTCATCAATTTTTGACAAAGAAATCCACTGAGTCAAATAGTGCTCCATTCGAGCAAAATACTGCGACACTGTTTCGGTCGAAAACGTCTTACGAAAAACACCTACAGTTAATTGTTCTCCCGTTCTAACAACGCTTGCTTTAACTTGTCGTAGTCATTGGCAACAGAAGCCGGGGAACGGAATAAATTTCCAGCGCATGTCCGGTTAACAACGCGCTAAAAAAGTCTTAATTCTCACGCTCCCAACCACGATTATCGGCATATCGTTCAAAACGCTGAAGATAAGCATCAATCGAATCACTGTTCTCGTTAAAGCAGGGCAATGGAGGAGTATGTCCCCCTAGGAATGGCAGAAGGTTCTCTAGGGCCGCAGCCTCGTTGTGGAGCCTTGCCATCTCTTTTTCATGCTCCATATCGCGCATGCGTAATTTGGCTTGGAGTCTCTCTTTCTCCATCTCGGCCTGTCTCACCACTTCCTTCTCACGGAGCTCAGCCTGGAGTCGCTCCTTCTCCGTCTCGGCCTGGAGTCTCTCCTTCTCCGTCTCGGCCTGGAGTCTCCCCTTCTCCGTCTCGGCCTGGAGTCTCCCCTTCTCCGTCTTGGTCTGGAGTGTCTCTTTCTCCGTCTCAGTTTGGAGTCTCTCCTTCTCCGTCTCGGCCTGGGGTTTCTCGTTCTCCAGAGCAGCCTGGCGCTCAGCGCGGGCTCTCTCTTGTTCCTCACGAACATATGTTCGAAGCTCGGGACGTGCTAAATCTAACTTCCCGCCTAACTCTATGAGTTGAGCTAAATCCATGATTACAAATAAGTACGAAACAGGAACAAATACTAAACGAACAACCGATCTAATGTAACAGGTAAATCACCTTTTAACCACAAGTAAGTGCGAGCTACGCTCCAACACTCCTCAGAATCATCTCATAATATTAAAACAGGAAATATATCTTAGATTTCTACCTCACCGTGTTAACGAACAACACACGGTAATCACCTAGAACTCAAATCTGTCCAATGCAAACTCGGCAAATACAACAAGTAACAGGTCTAGTAGGGTCCAGTGTTAATTAAGTCAGCGCTTGTGAATGCGGCCGGCAACCGTGATCAACGCAACAAGGAACAATGGAAATTTTATAAATGTAATTACATATATAAATACCAAAATCAAAACTCTTTTATAGTAAGATATGTGCTGATATTTATCCTCTCATCATTCCATATATTTTGATACAAAACTTTGCTTCGTAGCGCATTATCTACTATTTAAACTTTAAGATATCCAAATATGACAAAACGGCCAGTCAAAGACTGTATAGGCCTGAACGTAAATCCAATTTTCAGAATGAGGCCATCTGATTTGAGAGGGTTGCGCTCTATAGAGTTTTAAAAAACACAGAGCAACCAAACATTTCCATTTCCACCCCCGTGCTGCCCGACAATGCGATTCCGAATGCCCCTTGCGCGCAAAAACTGTTACAAGAGATGTTTTGTTCTATCAGCCATAAGCATGATTCAAGGGTCTGAATTTGCGGTTGTACTTTTTAACTAAATCATGGATCTACTGATATGATGTGCATTTGTGGTTGTATATGGATGGCTATTATTACCTATACATATTTTTTACTTCAATGTTTCTCATTTCAAACTTTTCTCTACTATAATTATATTCATTTCCACCCGTACGCACGCACTGGCACAGACTACCAGGTACATAAACTGTTAAACATATTTCAAATATTTATATTAGACATTGTTATCAAATGACAACTCTTACGGTTCACGTTGTATTAATTAAACCATCACGTGACCTATTGCCTAGCAATATTTCTATCAATCAATCAAAAATAGATGCCGAATACGTATGTAGCGTTGGGGCGTACCGTTGTACATTCTGTTGAAATTCTGACCCCAAACGTTTTTGTTTATGATAAAAACGTAAGGCACAGTTTATAGCGACAACTGTATGCGGGAATGTTTTATCTATGCTCTTTCCTATGGGAAATATGATATACGACTTTTAGAAAAATCTATTGAAATCTATAGCGACTTTGCTTACTAGAGAATTCTATAGAAAACATGTTTAATTCTATAGAAAATATATTGACATGTTCATTTCTATAAAACTCTGTAGAATATTCTATAGCATTCCATAGAATATTGTACACAAATCCTATTTCATATTTCCTACAGCATATATTCTATAGAATGTTATAGATTGTTTGCGAAGGGCCGCCTTGGTAATGTAATGAACACATATGCTACTAATATCAATATAGTTGATAATAGTCGGCACCTCTCAAAGGGAGGCAGATAATCGAAAGCGGTGGCGGCAGCTGTCAGCAAATCATCAGTGGTGCCCCAACGACCGCCTATTTATGAGATAGAGAGATCAATATCGTTGACATGACACCGTTCGACTTGTTGGGTAAGAGATTTTGTGCTGAAGGTGCAGGCATAACACACTGGCTACGCATGTGTGGGGTAGAAGCTTTCAATATTTTGTTACTCTGCTTCTGTGTACCAATTATAAGAAACTCTGTTTTATCAGCATTTAACTTTAAATCTACCCTCAGTCATCCAAACAAAAATGTTATTAATACAATTTCTGAGTTGATCTAAGGAGCAATTAATATTAGGAGTAGATAAAGAAATGTAAATCTGGGTATCACATGCAAAAAAGACATAATTATTTTCGTCACTTCACCAACTGGTTAGACGGTTTACAAGAACGACGCGTTACGGAGATGATGCGTCACGGAAATAACCAACAACACGCTATCCGCAATTGCGCAGTATTGCGTAGCAGCAGGAAATCGATTGCTATGCCAAATGATCGAGTTTCGTAGGATGAATAAAGTATCCAACATCCAAGTAAAACTTTAACGGGTTTTTGCCACAATTTTCATAGTCCACTTTGATGACGTCTACAGAAGTAACCGTTGTATTGATAATAAATGTTTTGTTTTAATTAAAGCATTAATATATCTCAATTGCTAGGATAAAGTATTTGTTTACTGACATAACGGTTTTCCAGTGTCATATGCTGTTCAAAACCGTTAAGGAGATGACACCAATTTGTACCACTATCTTGAACCAACACAGTGAAAAACGTAACAAACACTACAGTCCTTCACATCTGCCACCCAGTTGCACCAATATGACTATTTTAAATAAACAGTTTTATTATAACACTATCTGTTGTATTTGTTCTTGGACAAGGAAACAATATGGATGGGACACGCAGTTTTTTTTGCCATTTTTAGTCATTCAAATGTATTTATTACACACAATATGCTTGCCATAAATGCCAAACTTGAATGGTCTAGGTAGGTAATCACAAGGGCTACTGTAAACAAAAAGCTTTGCAAAACTGCCGACGATACATAAGACGCCATATCACGGTGACCGAAAACATGTAATTGTACACTTTTGCGTTTTTACTGAGTAGGCTTAGTTTGTAGAATACTAGATATCGTCAACATGTTGTTTATATGTTGCTTTTACATGGCGTTTTAATGATGTAATTCGCTTGTTATTTAGATTGGTTCAAGATAGCACAAACCATACTCTTTACGATCACTTATAAAAAGATATGTTATATTTTACCTAAGCTAAAGCGTAGGCCCGGTGAGAGATAATTGGATAACATTTGGTCCACACCGAAAAAGCTGCTCTAGAGTGTTTTAAAATTAATTTGAAAACACTCAAGTGTGTTGAACTTAACTTAAAACATTCTGGTTAAATTGGAAAAAACAAAAGTAATATATTGTTGCAAGGTTTGCGTTTCTATAAACTTATATCTATGAAGTGCTTTAATTATAACGTAACGTGTAAATATATACGTTTTTTTCTTCAACCTCATTGCAGTGTTTTGAACCTGAGCTGGAGAGTGTTTTCAAATTAAGCTGAAAACACTATACAGGAAAACACACTAGAGTGTCTTCAACTTAAGTTGAACTTAAAGTGTTTTTCAAGTTGAAAACACTATTGTAGGGTGAACATTTTAAATTGCTATTCTGGCTCAATATGACACGCTTGGCTAGTCAAGCATTTTTCAGAGGCTGTTTTAAACTAAATGAAATGCATAACGCCCGCACAGACACAGACACACACACGCACACACTATAAACACGTATTCCATGTCAACAATGACCCATATCTGTATATCACTAAAATTATTTGATAAAAAGCAGACATGAAATTATGGTGTCACTGACGAAAATTCTGATACCACGTGACGTCGTTTGTTCGATGATTATAGACAATAATTATCAGCGAGAAACGAAATCACTTGTTTAGGTGAACATTTATTATATTTAATGGTGATAGTACGCCTATTATACGTCATGGAATACATACACACGTGTGCGTGCGTGCGTGCGTGCGTGCGTGCGTGCGTGCGTGCGTGCGTGCGTGCATAGCCGGTATATACAGTTAATGTATGCCATTTTAAAATCTTAAGTTATTTGCACCGACAGAAACCTTGGTTAGCACTGCTTAATATGAGTTAGTTAAGTATACCCACACTACGCCCTCAGTGGGCAGTTCGACTTGGCCTCACCGTAAATAGGCAACTTGTAGCCGATGCAGTTGTCGGTCGGCCGTAGTTCGTGATACAATTGCGCGTTGCTGGTGAACTTGCTACACATCAGGTAGGGCAACTCGTCAAGAAGCAGGTGATGGGCGGGTCGAAGGACACTGTCGAACCTGCTGGTGTGACCGCCCCCGTAGTTGAACGCCACCAGCATACTGGCGCCATCGTGCGTGTCATAACAACATTCCTGCTGGGTGCCGGACGCCCTGAACAAACAAAACATCAAGTATACTGGTGGATCGTAATTTCATCGTAGACAAGAGGAAACATCGTTTTAACCAAAACGTGGACAACTTGTTACACTAGATTTTCATATTCTAAATGTCTACTATATATTTCATCAATTTTTTTCTCAAATAAATTGTTTGAAAAGTTGCTTTGAGTTAAATACTTACATTTAAAAAACGGCGAAACTGTGTTACCGCGAAGATATCTTGGCGTATTTTAAACGCGTTACTACGATACCAATATCTGCCAGGTACATAGCGTAGGTTTTTATTTCAGTAAATTATCATGCAAATGTTCCTCGTTGTATTATTTATCACATATTATAGTATTTGTAGGCTTTGCTCGTAGACTAGTAAATCTTAGTCGGTTATATTTACAAAGACCGTTTTTTTGTGAGCGATTTTCTTAACGAAAAATGTGTTCTGTTTCGATCGCTGATATGGAACGAAACTTTTTTTAGTTTGAAATCGCACTTATGAACTCACAAGAAACGTTTTAAAAAGCTCTCCAGGAGAACACATACCCAGGGAAGATACTGCGGTAGCAAATACTCGCCCCCGGGTTATGAAGCAAGTTCTTGTAATTCTCATATCTCATGTCGGCTGCCGCAGCTGGTGCTATACAAGGGCAGGCAGCGTGTTCCTTGTAAGAGGAAACGAAAGGCATGCAAGCACAGTATACTGTTTACTTTCATTGACCTATCCATCACGAGACCTACTGCCTAGCAAGTCGAACGTTGTCGTGTCAACGATATTATCTCTCTATCTCGTAAATAGGCGGTCGTTGGGGCACCACTGATGATTTGCTGACAGCTGCCGCCACTTCTTTCGATTATCTGCCGCCCTGTGAGATGTGCCGACTATTATCAACTATATTAATAATAGTAGCATATATATGTTCATTACATTACCAAAGCGGCCCTTCGCAAACGATCTATAAAATTCTATAGAATATATGCTGTAGGAAATATGAAATAGGATTTGTGTACAATATTCTATGGAATATTCTACATAATTCTATAGAAAGTAAAATGGCAATAGATTTTCTATAGAATTACAAACATTTTTTTGTAGAATTCTCTAGAAAGCAAAGTCGCTGTATACTTCAATATATTTTTCTATTGAATTCTACAGAATGTACAGCAAAAGTCGTATATCATATTTCATATAGGAAAGAGTATAGATAAAAAAACATTCCCGCATACAAAAGTCGTTATAAACTGTGCCTTACGTTTTTATCATAAACAAAAACGTTTAGGGTCAGAATTTCAACAAAATATACGACGGTATGTCCCGACGCTTCACGTATTCGGCATCCATTTTTGATGGATTGATAGAAATGTTGCTAGGCAATAGGTCACGTGATGGTTTAATTAATACAACAACGTGAGCCGTAAGACACGGCAGTGTTGTCATTTGATTACAATCTCAAATATAAATATTTATGTACCCGGTAGTCTGTGCCAGTGCGTGCGTGCGTGCGTGCGTGCGTGCGTGCGTGCGTGCGTACGGGTGAAAATTAACATAATTATAGTAGAGAAAAGTTTGAAATGAGAAACATTGAAGAAAATATGTATAGCTAATAATACCTACCCACACACAACCATACAACCATACACGTAAACGCAAGCAAACGTCCAAAAATCCACATCGTATCAGTAGATCCATGATTTAGATATAACGTACAACCGCAAATTCAGACCCTTGAATCATTCTTGTGGCTTATAGAACAAAATATCTTTTGTGACATTTTTTGCGCGCAAAGGGCATTCTGAGTCGTATAGTCGGGGAGCATGGGGGTCGAAATGGTAATTTTTGGATGCTCTGTGTTTTTATAATATTCCTGAATAATAATCTAGAGGGCAGCCCTTTCAAATCAGTTGGCCTCATTCTGAAAATTGGATTTACGTTTAGACCTATACAGTCTCTGACTGGCCGTTTTGTCATAATTGGATATCTTAAAAATTAAATAGTAAATAATGCGCTACAAAGCAGTTTGATATCAAAATATCCGGAATGATGAGAATAATAGCAGCACATATCTTACCGATATATTTATTTTTGAAGAAGTCAGAAACAAAACATTGAACAGTAAAAAGCCATTTCGGATTCGTCATCGACATTGTATTAAATGTAACATAGTTACCTAGTTATATTCAAAATCCATGTGTAATATATCAAAATTATCTCCATTCAGCAGTTCTATATATTTGTACAATATTGCTGAACACCACACATTCCTGTACCTAAATATACCTCACCCCCTTATTATGGTTTGACGTGAGATTTTGACAACGTAAGGATAATACCTTAATATATATTATTTGCTATGCTTTTATGAAGACTACATTTTGTATTCTTGTTTTCACGTACATCAAATTTGATATCAAGTTTAAATTACATGTTTTACAGCGTATTAATCATTCTTAAATCTTAAACAAGCTGCCTGGGGAATGACGCCAAACGGTCTGGTTTTCATAAAGTACGCCATCTGGACTGCACATCGTGATGCGCACCATTTCCAGTCTCTTTGTTCTAATTTAGATGACATTTAAGAGTAAGTACGGAAATGCCATTTACTAATTAAAATAATTGATAAGTTTCAGACGAGACATATGCTGATAAGTGTATATTTGACCATCTACTACATACAATTGTCATTATAAGGAAACCGGTCAAGTTATTTAAAGTAACAACAAGTGATTATCAATAAAAAGAATTGTGTGAACAGGTGTTGTTGCTAATGCCGGTATATTAGATATAAGCTGTATTGTCCTTTCGCCAAACTCGCTTATGGATGCCTCATGGATTTGTGCCCATATTCTTACAGGTGCGGATCACTGAAGGTTGACATGTAACGCTGATGACCTACTTCTATTCGCTCCTTCCGCCAAGGGACTACAAGCTTTACTTGACATATGTTACTCTTATGGATGTGAATACGACATTCAATGCTGATAAATCTTTGATCATGTACTTTGATTCCAGAAATTCAAATCTTGCCAGGTAAATGACTTTAGGAGGAAAGAAGTTAAACTTCGCCACCTCTTGTAAATACCTTGGCCATGTCATTTGTAACGACTTATCCGATGAGGCTGACATTCAAGCCAAATTAATTTTCTTTATGACAAAAGTAACGTTACGGCAAAAATATTTTTTTGGCTCTACTGCTGTAAAGAATAAGCTGTTTACTGCACATTTCAGTAATATTTATATGTGTGTGCATTGGGTAAATTTCCGAAAAGCTAATTTTCAGCAATTTATTGTTGCCTATAACAATTCATACAGAATATTGAACAATCTGTCGATGAGCTGTAGCGCTAGCCACGTTTTTGCTACAGCTAATGTAACATCATGTAAATGTGTTATCAGAACAGCTATTCTTAGCTTAATCACGAGGATTAACAGGTCTGTTAATACAATTATTCAGAGTATTGTTACTAGCGACATATACAGTATTTTCAATATGGACACGTTGCTTGTCTGAAATAAAAACACTATTATTATTATTAATAACTTGTCTCGGTTTTTAGATTTGATCATTTTGGGTAATCTGTGACAGATAGAAGAAACAATCTGCATTTGACAGATCATTTGAAAGCATCACCGACTGCAAAACTCTCACAGGCAGCGTTGATGTAATCAGAATCTTAATTCGCCTCGGGCATGTGTGTTTGTATTCGGATTTGGAAGAAATTGACACAGCGGTGTGCATTGACAAACTATCAAGTGTTGACAGCGATGATGTGCCAGTTCCTTCCAGTGTACATCATTCTGTCCCGACAGTGTTAGCGTTCGACAACATCGACAGGCAAGAGGAATCGCTGACTGGATGAGGAACATCACATGGAGTTAATGGCATCATTGTCCAACCAAAGTCGTTCACGTGCATGCCATCTCAGAGAATGTCTACTGTTGCTAAAACAAACAAGAAGCGATCAGATCAGCTATCAGAGAAATTGTTTTCAGTGTACAGCGTTGGGAAAAGAGCAGGCCCATCTACAGTCAAAACCAGCTGATTTATCTGGAACGCTTGCAGAAGCAGCATCAACAGCACAGCGGAGCAACCACTTGTGGATGTTGACATGACAAGGGATCATGTTGAGATGGAGGAGGATGTTGTAGGCTACTTGCCCACTATCAATGCACCTCAGAAATGTCCACTCTCCAAGAAATTCTACGTAACGCCTTGAGCATAATGTCCTCCCTTCAGCTTGCAAACGTGCAGTTGTCATGGAGAAAAGAATCGAACAGGGAGAAGCTGGGTAGCCATACAATGTTCGTCACATGTGAAGATAAATGCTTCAAGCTTACTTGACAGATGTGTGAGGAGGTCGAGGCCCTCAGATCCAACCATGAGGAAGCCGACACTCGTCTGCTCCTGCACGCACATCATGCTTCACTAAAATACCAGTCCCCCGTTGTTGTGGCTGATGACACTGATGTGTTCATCATCTGCCTCAGTTTAGGCAGCACAATTGACGACAACATCTTCATCAGACGCGAGACATGGTCACGCATCAGGATGATTGATGTCACGAAGGTGGCTGCTGCATTGGGGAGTGAAGTCTGTTCAGCACTGCCAGGGCTTCATTCTTGGACCGGATGCGACTCATTCAGATTAAAGCTCTGAATATTGTGCAACAGAATCGAAAGTTCCGAGAAGTTCACCACTCTTGGGACATCGTGGAGAATGCCACAGGAAGTGTTCGGCCAAATCCAAGAGTTCACATGTCAGGTTTATTGTAAGAACACGAAGGTAGCTGTCGTCAATGATCTTCGCTATCAAATGTTCTGTGCAAAGAAGGGCAACATCGAGTCAGGACAACTTCCTCCATTCGAGGACCTGCTGCTGCAAAATACACAACGTGCAAATTACCAAGCTGCTATCTGGAGGCGCAGTAGAAAGCTCCCCGCTCATTCACAATCCATCAGCAGGACACGGCTGGGAGTTAAACGACAATAGAGAGATCACAATCAAGTGGATGACAGGCCTGCCAGCCCCAGATGTTGTACTTGGTCTCATCTCGTGCCAATGTGCACGGAGTTGCCGCCAGGCAGACTGCCCTTGTCTACTAAATGGATTGAAATGCACCCCTGTGTGTAAGATACAGAGCTGCACCAACATGGCTGAATAATATGTCGCACAGGTCTCCAGCGATTGTGACAGCGAATGCGAGCGTGACGATTATGAAAGTCAACATATGAAAAGGTAAGCGTACCGTAAGTTTCACGCAAAATAGTGGATCCATATTAAAATTAATGAAATATACAGTGCACAGTTCACCCGTACGTCTTTCTCCGTGGGTGATGTTGTTACACTTTTGTTAGGAAAAAATATGTTCGACACTATAGTTAGTTAGTGCGTAAAGGGTTGCGTGTTCGCACTAAATCGTATGCAAATATGCAAAGCCATTTTTCCGTAAGAAAGAAATGTAGACCGTACGGTAATGTTGCCTTAACGGTATACAGGCACCAGTTGCGGTCACGTTTTAGTTTCAATGTACTGACCACATTCAATAGCACTACATATGAATTATGGAATGATATAAATATTGCATATTCGATAAAGATTCTTAGGAAAGTAAACAATGAATTATTTCTTTCATTAAAACATATGTAAAAGATGAAGAAGACTCACCTGTTCACTGCAGCGTACATGTAACTCGGACGCTTACCAACACTGTTTTATTATTGCTGATTGATGTTTAACGTTTATTTATCTATTTATAAACTTTTCATATATATTTTAGCCTAACTTAATGATGTTTACATTAATTTTAGTTTATTTATTAAAATAATAATAATATGATCTTAAGTATTTTATGACATTTTATATTATATTCCTTTTCTATTTCTACTATGTCTTTTGTTTTAAGTACTATTATTATTAGTTCATTTTATTTATGATATAACAACTATTTTTTATTTAAGTGCATTATTTTTAATATACATTTGTATATTGTTGTAAAGCGCTATGAACAATATTGGATGTGGCGCTTAACAAAATGAAATATTATTATTATAAAACTGAAATAAAAATAGCTGACTTTTTTGTATTTTCCTTGAGATTTCCCCCTACATGTTTGAACATAAAAATCATAAAACAAGTATTGCCGTACTCGGAATGCTATGGTAAACAACCTTTCTTAACACATCTGTAAGACCCAACCGCTAGAGATTTCGCCGCAGAGCACTACTTTTGAATAGCTTGACTTACTCTTTAAAATGGCAGCCATGTTTAAAGATGGCGCCCAAAAGATATTAAGCTACGCTTGTGAAATGTTAGTAACCCATTTTTTGACACGTCAGACTTTGATGTTTCTGAAAATGCTAATGGGAAGAATTCACTCAATTTGAGAATCACATCTTGTCTCGCTCTTGACCTGCTAATGTTGGCACTGCAGGTGAAGTAGTTATCATGTTAATAAATCATATATATATATATATATATATACATATATATATATAAGTTATTGTTTCTATTTCTGAAAAAGCAGTGGTGTAATGCAAATACATATATGCAAATCTACCGAACCATTTTGCCGTAAGAGGGAAATGAAGACTGTGTTGTAACGTTCCCGTTTACAGACACCAGATGAGGTTACGTTTTTGTTTCAAAGAAGTTGTGCAAAAGATTTCTAAAGTGACATTATAATACAGCAAATTGCATCAAGTTTCATAGGAAAGTAAACAATGCATCATTTATGTCATTAAACATTACAAAAACTGAAGTAAAAAAATATTGTGGAAAAAATTACAATGTTTTGGCATTTTTCTTGATATTTTCCCCTATATCTTTGACAATAATGATCATAAACAGATTATATGAGTTAAAAAAATATTTATACGTCATTCAGCGTCATAGGTACTGATGAAGTCGACGTGACACGTCAACGAAAGCCTCTACCAGGTAATTTAACATGATTCTTGGATATGAAAAATTAAAGTTTCGAATTTGAAAACGAACTATCCTGAAGAATGTTCAGTAATAATTGTAAGATTATATGAGTATTTCCGTACTCGTATGTTCATTGTGAACCACATTTCTTGACAACAATTTTAAGATCCAATCGCTAGATTTGGCTGCAGAACACTAGTTTTGAATAGCTTGATTTCCGCTTAAAAGTGGAAGCCATGTTTAAAGATGGCGTCAAAAAAGGTACGCTTCTAAAAAGTCCATCACTCATTTTCGGACACTCATTTCACTCAATTTTGTGTAACTGAAAATCATAGTGGGAATTAGTCCCTCAATTTGAGAATAAAATCTTGTTTGGCTCATGGTCTACACCACGGCATGGAGGACAAGTTGGCTGTGAAGATGGACTTCATCTACCCCATCACCTTCTGTATGTCATATATAAACTTCGAACATCACTCACTCTAAGAAGTGCATTTTACATCTACAATGACACACGCAGCAAGAATCACCCTGTTAAACCATGTGATCGAAAATGTCAGTTATGCCACCTTCCAGCGCTATCTTACATATATTTGTGAACAATTGATGGAAGAGGAACGAGAGGAATGCATCTTTTCCCACCAACGATATCAGGATGTAAATTCATACACTTTGACATCGCCAGCACAGATGACAAGACACCAAATGGGTCAAACTTCCATGCTATTACCACCAGCGCGTCTGGCTATGGACAGAACAGAACACTACCGAAGATGTATTACACGAGATGTTAGATTAGAAAGATGGAACAGGTGTCAGTGATGTGTCATAGTTGATGTGGAAATGACATAATTGGTTGATTAACATCAAGCCATGACTGTTGTGTGATCGGCTATATATCTATTAATTATAGGGGTACATAATAATATTTTGTGTCAGCATGTGTGGAAAAAGAAATCACGTATGTGAAGCAAATAGTAAATTACTACAATGTATACAATTGGAATGAAAGCACAACACATACCAAATAATGTTGAAATTGTAGTTAGTTTTCGTGACCGAAGGTGTACAATAGTTTAAAACAATTACTTATGTACTTGGCACCTGACAACTATATTTACACCAAGAACTTCCTAATTTATTTCCAAATGAAACAGCACTAGATTTTCTGACAACCAATGTAATGTATTGCATACACAACCAAAATAGAAACCGTACCCTCTTTTTCCATAACCGCCACCACAAAATAATAATTATGTACTAATTACAAGGTTACATAGCTAACTTTTGTATCAAAATGTTTCCAATGGTGATATACGAATTTGTGGTTTATGCATACATCAATATTGTAGACGAAGTTGAAGAAAAACACAACATATGCTAAGATATATTAACAATTTAGTTTGGTATCGTGAAGAGTGGGCAATATTTCAAATCATTATTTACGCGTCTGGTGCATGACAATCATGGTTTATCTCCCAACAATCCCAGTTCATTTCCCACTAAAATTATTAAAAACATTACTAATTCTTATTTCAAAATGTTTGGAAAGGTAAGATACGAATTTGTAGTTAATATGAATGCCAATATTGCACACCTACTTAAAGAAAAACACAACATATGCTCTGATTGTGTTACCATTTTCATTTGGTGTAGTGACCAAAGGAGTACAGTAATTCAAATCATTACTTACACACGTGGCGCATGACAATTGTTTTTATTTCACAACAATTCCAATTCAACTAAAATACCATTAGTTTATCAGACAACGAATATTGCCTATAAAACCAAAACATTAAACCTTCCCCCCTTAGTTTTCATAACCACCGTACTCAAACACAATAGGCTATATATATATATATCTACTAATTTCAGCGGTACATAGCTAGTATTGTTACCAAAATGTTTCGAAAGATGATATACGTATTTTTAGTTAATGTAGATTTCAATATTACAGACCTACTTGGTTTGGTGACCGAAGTTGTACTACAGTTTAATGCATTACTTACACACATGGCACATGCCTATTATTTTTTTATCTCACAACAATCCTAGTTCATTTCCAAATTAAACATTACTTTATCAAAAAATAATACCTTGCATACATAAAAAAAACACTAGCATTACCCCCTTACTTTTCATAACCGCCTACCTAAAACACAATCGGTTATATATCTACTAATTACAGGGCTGCGTATGCAAATTTGGTATTGTTACGTTAGATATAGTATGTTACATCATGTCAATATTATGTACATAACTGAAAAAAGCAGGTATTATGCCACCAGATAGTACATTTTAGTTTGGTTTCGTGACCGAAGGTGAATAATATTGGCGAACAATATTTCATATCGTTACTTACATTCTTGGCACAAGACAATTGTTTTTATCTTAAAATAATCCCTCTTCATTTCCAAATAAAATAATGTTACATTATGTGACAAACAAGGTAATATACTGCATGCAAAAGCAAAACGCTAACTCAACCCCCTTATTTTGCATAACTGCCAAACCTCGAACACATTCGGTTACAATTATAGATCTACTAATTACTGGACTAAATGGCTAACTTTTTTATCAAAATGTTTAGAAAAGTACGTTGCGTAGTTGTAGTAAACACTTATTTAAATATTATAGCACATACTATGCCAGCATACACTAACATCATAATTGGATTTCGTGACGGAAGGTGAACAATACTTCAAATCATTACATTACACTTTTATTTGTAACTGAAGAGTCAAGCTATTCATACGTCAACTAACATGGCACTCCGCGCTTCGTAATCGCACACAATATATGTGTAGCATGTGTGCCACACAATTTACAAGAGGTTCATCTTACATATAGCCAACCTAATCTGACTCAGTTGCTGATGGGGCCAATTAAGGTTAAACCAAAGGCATTATTTAGAAAGTGTGAGTCGTCACGCTTGGAAGCGCTGCAAAATTGTTCCATGGTCCAGATGTTCATCTACTCAAATGATCCCATGAAAGGACAATGTAATTGTACTGTACCACATGCTGATGCAACAAGCAGGGCTTGAATTATTATCATAAGCAAATATTCGTATTCTTTGGTGCTGTGTACTCCTTTACAGTGTAAATTGCAACACAACTTAGCCAAAAACTTGGACAAGAACAGCCACTCTGTCACAACGACGCTTTGCTGTTGTCCACGATATTATCGCAACTCACACTGGAAGGAACATACCAATATATTAAGCATTAAGTAGATGTAACACGTAGGTGAGTAGGAAAATAGTCCAGAAACATGCACGTAGTTCTATTGGATAATCATATACGTGAAGCGTATCTTTCTGAAGCCAAACAGAACTAGAGAATCTTGCTCGCAGAGACCATCTTCGGTATAAAAAAATAAGGTGTAGTGTTAGTTCTTTTTAGTTTTGCAAGCAATATAGTACCTTCTTTGTCAGACAATTTAGTGTTATTTTATTTGGAAATGAACAATTGTCATGTGACATGAGTGTAAGTAATGATTTGAATTATTGTACACATTCAGTCACGAACGCAAACTAAAACATTAATATCTGGTGGCATTATGTGTGCCCTACTTTCAAGTATGTATATAATATTGACACGCATTCGTACCCCAAATATGTAGTATATCTATCAGCGTGATATAAAAAATGAGATCTGTAGCTCGGTAATTAGTAAACATATAACTAATTGTGTTTGAGGAAGGCGGTTCTGAAAAGGAAGGGGTGGTTTTAGTATGTTGGTTGTATATGCAATATATTGCGTTCTTTCTCAGACAATTTTTGGATTGTTGTGAGGTAAAAAATATTTGTCAAGCACCAGATGTGTTGAAATCAACATTAGCTGTGACTGTAGCTCAGTAATTAGTAGCTATGATAGCCGATTGTTTTTGCGGACGATGGTTATAAAAAATTAGGGGTAGGGTAAGTGTTTTGTATTGTATGCAATATGTTATAATCTTTGTTTAACAAACTAACGGTATTTTATTTGGAAATAAACTGGGATTATTGTAAGATAACAAATAATGGTCATGCGCCACGTGTGTATGTAATACATTGAACTATTATACACCTTGGATCATTAAACCAAACTAAAATGTTAACATATCTGAGCCTATTTTGTGCTTTTCGTTCAAGTAGGTCTGCAATATTTACATCTACATTAACTACATATACGTGTTTTATCTTTCCAATTCAATCAATACTTGCTATGTACCTCTGCTATGAGTAGAGTTATAGCCTATTGTGTTTGAAAACTAAGAGGGTAGGTTTAGTGTTTTGGCTTTGTATGCACTATATTACGTTCGTTGTCTGATAAACTAATGGTATTTTATTTGGAAATGAATTAGGTTGGTTGCGAGATAAAAGCAATTGTCATGCGTCACTTGTTTAAGTGATAATTTGAACTATTGAACACCTTCGGTCAGTAAAACCAAATTAAAATGTTAACACAATCAGAGCATGTTTTGCTTTTCTTTCAAGTACGTCTGCAATAGTGACATCCATATTAACCACAAATTCGTACTTTTACTTTCAAATATTTTGAAATAAAAATGAGGTATGCAGCTCTGCAAATAGTAGATATATAGTCGATGATTGTGATGAACGTAGGTGGTTATGAAAAATATGGGGGTAGGGTTAGCGTTTCGGTTTTGTATGCAAACAAATTCCATTGCTTGTCAGAAAATTGAGTGTTATTTTATTTGGAAATGAACTGGGATTATAAAACATGATTGTCATGCACCATATGGGTAAATAATGAATTGAACTATTGCCCACCCTTAACGAAACCAAATTAAATTGCTAATATATCTTAGCATACGTTGTGTTTTTCTTTCACCTTCGTCTACGATATTTGTGTGTGCATTAATTACATACGTATCTCACAATTCTAGACATCTTGATACCAAAATTACGTATGTAACATTGTAATTAGTACATATATTACGTTCTTGCGTGGTGGGTATAAAATAAGGGTGTAGGGTTACTATTTTGTTTGTGTATGCAATGTATTACATCGTTTGTCAGCAAATATAGTGTTGTTTTATTTGGAAATGAATTGGGAAGTTTTTGATGTAAA
The DNA here is from genome assembly GCA_963995525.1 of Escarpia spicata. Classification (NCBI taxonomy): domain Eukaryota; kingdom Metazoa; phylum Annelida; class Polychaeta; order Sabellida; family Siboglinidae; genus Escarpia; species Escarpia spicata. Next base: position 61,813,187 of record OZ023212.1, read on the forward strand.
AATAGTTGTCGTGTGCCAGGTATGAAATAATTGTTGTACACCGTCGGTCACGAAACCTATCTAAAATTTTAGTATAATTTGGTATATTTTGTCTTTCATTTCAATTCTATCTATTGTATTGATATTTTTTATATTTTATTTCACACATGCTAATCCAAATATTGTTCATGTATTCCTATAATTAGTAGATATATAGCCGATTATGTACATGTTGAAAAAGCTTCAAAAAGCCCTGCCACTATTTTCATAAAATAGTTCACTACGTAGTACAAACTCACAATAGAAAGTGTCATCCGGGATTGTTGTGACTGGTAGACAGCTTGTAACATTTAGGTACCTGTAACGTAGTTTCTAGACCCCTTTTGAGGTTTTGGGCCTAGACTAATTTCAAAAACACAATTGAGTGGATGAATGAGATCACGGTGAATCTGAACAGCGTTCCATCTCAAAACCTGCTGATATAAATTATACAACTGCATTTGCTTGATTCCGACCATTTTGCTCTAGTTAAAAAACTGATCCAGCGAGGCTCTATTTTGGCAGATACTACATTTGTTCATAATAACATTCGAATGACTGTCTAGCTAGAACTTGGATAAACTAGACCGTCTTACAAACCTGCAAATTCACCAGATTGTCGCTCTCTTTGTCATGCCAGTCGTTACAGGGACTGTAGGATGCTTTTTGCAAAAGACGAGAAGTCCTGAGAACCTGATCTTCCGTTTCGTCATCTCCATCTTTCGTGGCCTGGACGTACGTTGAAGAACCATCTGGAGATGTGTAGTTGACTGTGGATCGATAGCTTCGAACTCCTGGAAATATTGAATTTTCTTTGAGAGAGAGAGAGAGAGAGAGAGAGAGAGAGAGAGAGAGAGAGAGAGAGAGAGAGAGAGAGAGAGAGAGAGAGAGAGAGAGAGAGAGAGAGAGAGAGAGAGAGAGAGAGAGAGAGAGAGAGAGAGAGAGAGAGAGAGAGAGAGAGAGAGAGAGAGAGAGAGAGAGAGAGAGAGAGAGAGAGAGAGAGAGAGAGAGAGAGAGAGAGAGAGAGAGAGAGAGAGAGAGAGAGAGAGAGAGAGAGAGAGAGAGAGAGAGAGAGAGAGAGAGAGAGAGAGAGAGAGAGAGAGAGAGAGAGAGAGAACAAATCTTACAAGTCAAGGAGTTACTTTTTTAGATACAAGTTCAACACTCGCAATCAAGACGATGAGTCATTGTATCAGTTTATTTAGTGTTGTCCCTAAAAGCTTTCAGTTTAGCCAATGTATGCGTGATAAACTGATCGTTGACAGGATTATGCTCGGTCTGAAGAGTGAACAGTACTGCAACAAACGTATGGCACAATCCAAACTAGATCTACCTAGAGCGGCATATATTTTTGGATGTATTGATTCACATCAGAGATAGAACTGTGTGCCTTTTCGAAGTGCCCCAAATAAGTTGATTAAAATAAAATGTTATTAATTAAGTTGCATGATAGCATGATCGCTTAAATAGCCTAGTAAATTTGAACTTTATATATGTTAATAGCAGGCATGTAATAATGCTATTATTTAACTTGATTGAATTATATTCATGATTGTCTGCGCGACATATTTCTGAGTACATAATATATAATCATCACTATGCACTGAAATATTCAGTTTTTTTAAATATGTAACGTTACAACTAGATACATTCTGGGTAGGTGTGCCCCATTTTTGTGGACTGGTCATGCTGCTACAGTCTACTGCTCTAAGGATAGGGGGATTCTAACTGAGAAATACGATGTAACAGTTTATTACATTGAGTGACAACGATTCACATAAGAGGAAGCACCACCTAAACATATTCAAAGAACAATGTTGATTAAACATTAAACAACCTCATTGATGCACATATGTATGGAATAGCCTCACACAGTCCGTGGTTGAGGCACCATCGTTGCAGTCTTTTGAGAGGAAATTATATTATAAGTTGTGAGAAAATCACCCAATTAAATTATCCAAATTAAATTATTCCATACAGTAAGACAATCACATGTAATATCAGAACATAGCATTGTCTTTTTTCTTGGTGACGCGGGCATTTGTAATGAATGTATTATTTATGAGCCTTGGTGACGAAGGCATGATTTATAAACATGCTTTTAATAAGTATAATTTGTCTTTATAATGTACTCCAATTGTGATATTTAGTAAATAAACATGAAATTAAAAAGTGCATATAGTGTAGATGTATGCATGGATATTATTTGCATATATATAACCGGATTGCACATTGTTTGGCAAGACTTGAAAGTTGACGATGGGCGATACTACGGTGTCGGCGGTAGCAAACGTTGTTCACGGTGCTCGACTAAAGCTTATAGACAATGTCAACGACAGGCAAGGCACAAGGGTATTGAATATATTGTTGTCAGTGTCCAGTCATCAATGTCAGAGGTGATTTAAATAACTCCATTCTGGTCATTGTTCAGTTTGTTGTCCTCGTGGCCGTTGTCTGTATTCGGGCGCAGACTGGAGCAAAATGGAGCGGTATTTGGGCCATAAAATGCGCTAAGACGCAATGTTTTTATAGTGTAAATATGCCTGGGATGTTGTGGAATGGCTGAACTATTTCCTGGGTAGACAACCTTCTTATTTTACACCCCGCTGTGGGCAGACGATTTGAAGATAGCGGCCAATTGTGAATTATATTGCGTGTTGCTTGCGTTAACATTAGAATATCTTGACAACCGATGCCCAAAATTACATGAAATGAATTACATTCACATCTCCGTTAGTTTGGTAAGTATCGGGCTGACATTTTTTTAGTACATCGAGACATTTTCGAAATTTGTGCGGGGGGAGTGGAGGTGGAGAACTTGGGAGCATAATTTTTTAAAAGGCTGTTAGTGGAGTTCCAGTCACGGAATTTAAAGTTTTTCTATATCACCGTAAAGATAATTATGCCATGAATAGTTTTTAAGTTATTGACGTTTGAAAATCGTCAGCGCTTAACACAAGTAGCGCCCTATTTCACATTTCATATATTTCCTACAGATGGAGCTGTGTAATTTTGCAATTTATCGACGAAATTATCGCCCGTCAAGTTAGAGTATTATAAAAAGTGGGTGTCAAAAGTTATATTGGATAACTCCATCTAAGTGGAAAGGGGCCAGCAGTATTCTCAGGGACAGGTTGCATCTATTTAAACAAGATTCGCAGGGGGGACTCGCAGAGAAGCCTGAAACTGGAGGCATAGATAAAGACAGCACAAATAATTCAGCAAAGAACAGTCTGAAAAACTCTTCTGAAGCTGGATATAAATGTGTTTGTTTAAATGCAAGGAGTATAGTAAACAAAAGAAATGAACTAAACATTATGGTAGAAAATATTGAGCCTCACATAATAGGTATAACCGAATCATGGGCAACCACCGATATATCAGATGCTGAATTGGGTCTGACAGGATATGCAATGCTTAGGAAAGATAGAATAGGAAGAAAGGGAGGTGGAGTTATTTTATATATTAAAGAAGGAAAGATAGAATAGGAAGAAAGGGAGGTGGAGTTATTTTATATATTAAAGAATCTATCCAGGCTTATGAAATAAAATTCGACAGAGAAGCAGATTGCGAAGAAGCTGTTTGGTGTAACATAATTACAGGAAACTCAACGTTAACGGTTGGATTAGTTTATCGAAGTCCAAACATAAGCATAGAAGAGAATGAAAAAATACAAAACGCTATAAGGGAAGTGAGCAAACGGGACTGTGTTATTATGGGGGATTTTAACCATGGGCATATAAAATGGAAATCTCTACAGAGTATGGGTAGTGAGGACCACAAGTTTTTAATTTTAGTACTAGATAGTTTCCTTTCTCAACATGTGCTAGAACCAACCAGGGGGGAGAATGTGCTAGACATAGTTTTGTCCTCACAGAATGAATTAGTTGACAATGTCAAGATATGTGAACCACTGGGAAATAGCGATCACAACCAAATACATTTTACCATCAAAGTAAAATCAGAAAGGAATAGTAAAAAGCAGTACAGGAGAAATTTCCACAAAGGAAAATATATGGACATAAGGAAATATTTAGCAAAGATAGACTGGAATAACACACTGAAGAATAAGACAGCAACAGAATGCTGAAATATCTTAGAGTGAAATTGAATGCATAATCGTCAAATTTGTACCCTTAAAAAAACACGGAAAACGGTCCAAAAAGAAACACTTATCGAAAGAAACCATTAGAAAAATTAAGTATAAACAAATGATGTGGAAGTCATATAGGCGTACTGGAAATGACGAAGACTACAACATTTATAAAGAAGCACTAAAGTCTAAACCAAGCTACAGCTGAAATTAGAAATTCAGAGAAGCTATGAACATAAATTAGCTTGTAATATAAAACATGACAGCAAGAGTTTTTATGCGTATGTTCGAAGCAAACAGAAAGTTCAGGATAAGGTCGGTCCTCTAGAAGATAGTGCTGGAAATATAATATCAGAGGGATTCTTACTGGCAGAAGACCTGAATGAGTATTTTAGTTCAGTGTTTACCAGAGAAGACATTAGTTCACTGCCAGTATCAGAGGCTAAGTTCAAGGGGGCAGAATCAGACTATTTAAGACAGTTAATTGTAACCCCAGAAATGGTAGCTAAGAAAATTAGGGCTATGAAGGATAATAAATCACCTGGAGTGGATGGTATTCCAACCAGACTACTATTGGAAATTGTAGAACAAATTAGCATACCGCTTGCAACAGTTTTCAACTTGTCGTTAGAAGAAGGAGTGGTTCCTTTAGAATGGAAAGAAGCAAACGTTATACCGTTATTTAAAAAAGGTTCGGGAAACAAGTCAAATAATTATAGTCCAGTGAGTTTAACATCGGTGATTTGTAAATTATTAGAAAGACTAATTAAAGATCACATGGTGGATTTTCTTGCTAAACATAACTCGATAAATCCATCTCAACACGGGTTTCTAAAAGCGAGGTCATGCTTAACAAATGTTATGTTTTTTGGAAGATATCACTAAGTGGGTAGATGAGGGATCACCAGTAGATATCATTTACTTAGATTTTCAAAAAGCTTTCGACAAAGTGCCACATCAAAGATTACAGCTTAAACTAAAGGCCCATGGCATAGGAAATGGTATAATTAACTGGATAGAAAAATGGCTGATTGACAGAAGACAACGGGTAGTTGTTGATTGGGAGGCTTCAAACTGGAAATCAGTTTTGAGTGGGGTTCCACAAGAATCAGTACTGGGACCTATATTATTGTTAATATACATAAACGATTTGGACGATGATATAGCTAGCAAGGTGTTGAAATTTGCAGATGATACACAAGTGTTTAGAAGGATTAAAAGTGATGGAGATAGACAGCATTTACAAGATGATCTTGACAGGTTGATCAAATGGTCTGAAAAGTGGCAAATGTTGTTCAATTTTGGGAAATGTAAATGCCTTCACACAGGACATGGGAACGAATATGTAGAATATGCAATGGGGGAACTGTACTAAGTACTACTGTAAAAGAAAGTCTTAGGGCTGACAATTAGTGCTGACATGAAGGTTTCAGAGCAGTGTGGAATTGCAGCTTCAAAAGGAAATCAAATCCTTGGATTGATTAGGCGAAATATAACATATAAAGAAAAATAACTAATAATACCGCTGTACAAAACAATAGTGAGGCCTCATTTAGAATATTGTATACAAGCGTGGAGACCATACCGCAAGAAGGACAGAGATATGCTAGAAAGAGTACAGAGGAGAGCGACTAAAACGATATCAAAACTGAGGGATCTTAGTTATGAAAAACGCCTAAAAGAATGTGGTTTAACAACACCAGAGACCAGGAGATTGAGAGGAGATCAGATAGAAGTGTTTAAAATATTGAATGGTTATAAAAATATTGATAGAAATGTTTTTTTCAGTTAAGAAAGATAGAAAGACTAGAGGACATGAACTTACATTAGTAAAGGAGCAGTGTAGATTACACGTAAGAAAGTTATCATTTTCACAAAGGACTGTGAATGAATGGAACATATTTTCTTATGATTGTGTGGGTGCTAGTAGTGTGAATATGTTTAAAAATAAAATCGACACATACCTCAGAAGGGCTGGATATATGTAGATACAAGGGTTGGACTCTCGATAAGCCAAAGGGCTTCCTTGTCCACCTGCCATCTAGAGTTAATTCTCTGGATGGCAATCTTGTTAAAACTAGGAATACGACATATCTTTATTATAAAACAGTTCGTTCTCTGTTTGTTTGTGGACCCACATCTCCGTTAGTTTTGTATGTATCAGGCTGAAATTTCAACCCAGCATCCGCTATTGCTGGTTACGTCAGTTAGACTGATGACCGATTGAGCTTTCTGGCGAAAGGTTGTCCTAACAACTAAGCCAGTGACCAGTGACCATTTTATTCAGTTCAAAACTTACAAAGAAATAAGTGGATGTTCTCGCATGTGTGGACTTGAGGATGTTCTCGCATGTGTGGACGTACGGGACAAACTGTGTCGTACGGGACGAACTGTGTCGTACGGAACGAACTGTGTCGTATGGGACGAACTGTGTCGTACGGGACAACTTAAACTGTTATTAAATATAAGGATAAACTCCAGGTCTTCAAAAGAATCAGTGTAATGATTTGAGGATTACTTATTACTTCGACTTCATGATTGAGCACATCAGGTAACTGTAACCAACACTTCCACGTACAGTACAACTATTGGATGATCAATTGGACACAACTATACCAAACAATATACCAAAAAGCCTTCATTACGTGTCTCATTAACATTATGGCACAGTTACTCCTGATCCTCGTTGCACTCATCAATTACATGCTGATTCTCATATGAGACTGACACATCCTCGTTATCTTCATCCTCAGTAGACGCCTTCCTATTGAATGGGTTGTTACATTTAAGTCCTCCACCACATGCATAAAAGATGGAGCATGCGACCTGACGTCCAGTACATCTGCAGTTGTTGCCTTTACAGGGGTGCTCTGACTCACGACCGCATCGTATGAACTTGAGTACAGACTCAACAACAGTGCGAGGATTTAGGGCTTTGTTGGCATGGTCTGCCTCCCATTCCAACTCTACTGGGTAGGGGTGTCCGATTGTAGGACTCCATACCATTATGCAACCAGGAAATGGCATCTGAGCACTTTCTGAACGAATGCCTGACTTGTTGGTGGGAGGGAGAGCATAGTTTGGGGGCAGCTTCAGTACTCGTTCCAGTTTTCAGCGCTCACATGCTTTGACTGCACTCTGTCATGGAGTCACACTACAGCTTGCAACCATAACATGCAACCATACATTCAGTTGCCTACCTCTCGATCTGCTCCATATTACAATCAACTTTACTGATAGTGTCGAGTTTCAATCCCTTCTTTGCAACTGATATGGCAGATACCTTTCCAACCCCATAAATGGTCGCCAAAATATAACATCTACTTATGGCATGCAGTGCAAGAACCTGTGAGATGATATCCGAGTGCTTCTTCACAGTTGCTGGGATGTCAACACATGTTCAAATAAGGTTGTTTTCGCCCTTTGAACACTTGAGTCGGAACTGCATCTTCTCCGGTCACCACAAGGTGATGGTCCTGAGTGGTACTGTTGAGCAAGTCGTAGTCGTTCAGGATTTGTCCACACAGCAAGTGGTTGAACTGCGCCTTGTTGTGCATACATTTCAGCACTGAATCACGAGCTGGAAGTGACTTAAGGCGGAGTCTATGGACCCTTGTAGACGTCGTGGCTCGCGCTGCTCAGGTGCTGCTCTTGATTGAGTACTCCAGGTACCTGTAGAATGCCAGGTATATGTCGCGTTCAAAGAGTTTGGAGGCCAAACATGCTTTGAAGCCTTGAACAGATGTCTGGACTGAGCCCATTGCAGGCCAACCAATTGTCCAGAGAGCAGTCGTAGAGCCCCAAGCCCTCTATGTGACTTCCACAGCAAACGTTTTCTTGGGCGTTGATTTGCTGGTCGCCACTCTCATGCTCTCATCTGGATGGAACATGGAGGGTGGGTAGGCTGCCAGCTCGGTTGAGAGTACTTGCGGTAAGTCGAGATCTCTCTTGCTGACTAGAAGACCTGTGACTATGGCGTAGATGGCCTCCTGGTTCAACATTTTCTGCTCTTCAATCGAATGAAAAAAGCGTTATTGTGTGAGCTGTGTCAATGCAAACTTTTGGGTAACGGTATTGAAAATAGTCACGGACAAATCTAATTCATATCATATCCTTTTTTAAATTACAAAAATGGGAAATCTAGCAACAGTCAACTATAACTTATACACTAACGGAAACGTATTATTTTAATATGAATGGCGCGTAAATTTTGCGCTTACAGTTGCGTTTTCAAAGAGGATTCTCAACTCAGACAGCCTTTTTTGGCCTACTGCGCTTACAAGATTATCCCTTGTGAAAACATATATTTGAAGAAATGTCACATTTTTGCATACATCTACACTGTTAGATACATGTTTACAATGCGCAATAAAAAGAAATTTGGTGTCCTGTGAAATATCAGTTTTATGGACATTCTTATACCTCGTACAGGAACTGATGGTCTAAAAGTTTAATGACTCAAGTGCAGAGTGGGCTGTATTACGTATACATTATTTTGCAGGTCGTGTTTGTCATTGTGACAAAGATTCATGGAATGCAACAAGGTGATGAGATTGTGACAAGTGCAGCATACTGAAGAGTCAGAGATCACACAGCTTGACCTATTAATGGTCTAGCTATGGCATTATAACGATTATAGGACGCCAAATGACACTGGCCTTTGCTTTAGCATGTGACTTGTACCTTCAGGTGTACAGATGATGTACGCAATTGGATTCATCCTTATCAAAACCCCCATGAAAGAGGCTTTGATTTGTTTTATCTTTAAAGCTCAAATTCTAAAACATTTTAATGGTTTCAAAGCCTCAAATGACCCCGATTTCGACCTATTTGACATGACCTTATCTTCTAACCGTCGTGCATACCGTAATGAACTTAAAATCCAAAAACACATGATTTTGATACTAACATCATCACTGTTTCTCAAATATTTCTAACGTTATGAGAATTTTAAGGAGTTTTGGCGTTTCGGCAGTCATTTTGGCAGCCATATTGGATTTTTCTGCAGTAAGAATTAATCTTGATGAAAACCCCAGAAATACATTCCTTGTCCCAAAAACCTACGTCTAGACCCCAAGATCACTTTCTTAAGTCAATTCGTTCAGAAGTTATGTTTTTCTAGAATTTCGGCGGCCATCTTGGATTCTGAAAAAAGCAAACGGGTGTGAAGTCCACACCCAGTCGATTTTGTTACTAGATGACATGGACTAATCAAAAATGCAAAGAAATAAATATTTTAGGGAGACATGACAAGGGAAAATATGGGTTTCTGCCACTGGACTATAAAGAAAATAAGGCAAAACTATGATGTGTCGTACAGGATAATTTTCAAATATCAGTTAAATATAATCTTATTAAACATATTTAGTGACTAATTTATGTTATTACTTATAAGTTGAATTTAGAGAATTTTAAGTAAAACAATTTTTGCATGACAAATAACTATATTATGAAAATGGTGTGTGTCGTACGGGACATAGCACTAAATTAATAAATAATTTAACATATTTCACATCCATACTATTAAGGCTAATTTTTAAAATGTATGTACATTGGATATACCAATACCCCTAATGAGTTGAATTATACCACTTAGTTACTTTAAAAAGCTCATTTAAACAAACAATGAGTTAATGAAAGTAGGATTCACAAAATGTCTGAAAAAAACTAAAATCTTTAGTTTTCTTCAAAGGTGTCCAAAAACACCATGTTTTCATAAACAAATTAATTGTCCCAATCACTTGATATATCTGATCATAATTATGAATCAACTATCAACAGGTTGTTCAGAGCAATTTTCAAATTTAGTTTGCAAGGACTCCTTTCCATGGAATAGTGAAACAATAGTAATAACAACCTTCTACAGCGCCTAAATCTCCAGGAATGTGAGCTCAGAGGCGCAACATACAAGAATCGTTGGGCAAAATCGTTAACAGGTGCAAGCAAGAGTCGTCGTTCGAGCAAGGGACCGCCGAAGATTTGGGTGAGAATGCAATTTCAAATAAATAAGCTTTCAGTTTGTTATGAAAGGTATCTATAGTCTCAGATGATTTTAAAGCGATAGGGGTTTATTCCAGAGTTTGGGTGCAACTACAGAAAAAGCACGTTTGCCAGTATTAAGATTGGTTTTCGGAACAAAAAGTCGTTGTGAAACATATGATCTGAGTTTCCTGGGGATATCGGAAAAACGAAGGCGACTAAACACATAGGATGAGTGTTGCGTAGAAAGGGTACGATATGTAACTAACTTGAATTGTATTCGATTTGCAAATTGAAGCCAATGTAGTGGCAGAGATGGTGAGAAACGAGGTGCTTTTAGTACAACAAGCGCTAAACAATTCTGTATACGTTGGAGTTTAGCTAAGTCCCTTTTAGCAATATCGTTTAGGAGTGAGTTGCAGTAGTCAAGGCGACTGCTAATTAGAGATACTGATATTGTTTTAGCAGTAGATAAAACACATGACGCCGAATTCGACGGAAATCACGTATATGGTAGAAATAGGATCTTCATACTTGAGAAATGATATGGTGAAAGCTGAAATCACTGTCAAAGATGACACGTAGATTACGAACAGCATATAATGGTGATATATCATTACCAGGCAATTTAACCGGAAAGTATTATCAACATCGTTTCATTGTTGTTTGGGCCAGTAACAGAGCTGCCTATCTGACAAAAACAATTTCCGTAATGACCCCCCCCCACCGCACCCCCCGGTCCACAAGGTTGCCAATCAAACCTTTCTCTGATGTAGATACAGTCACAAGACCAGTCTGTTCACGGTGCCTGGGAATCCAGGAAAGTACTAATTTAATCATCAAAAGTATATATACTTTGTTTCAACATAATGTAAATCCTGTCGGCAATTAAAGTTGTCGGTTAGCACTTCAAAGGGATGCTTGCCTAAGCAACATCCAATAAGTTATATTGTGTTAATCAAAGCTGTCAAAGTACATGCCCAAGTGTTTACTTTTGTAGAGCATCACCGTGGGAAAGACAGCGCCAGTGAATAGCCAATAATCATCCAACGAGCTTCTAAATTTATATCACACACCAGGAACATTATAATTATTACTAACAATCAATGACAAAGTTAAATTGTTGTATTCAAATAAAAACCTTTCAATAAAAAATTGTTAGTTTTATATTGCAACTACAACAATTATAATACTCATTTTATATTATTCTAACACATTTTATAATTATATCCATAAAAACTTTCAGAAAACCATAACTATTTAATGTAATTTAATGGTTCTACCTAACGTCATCTTCATTTATTTTTTTCACTATATAATTCTACACCTGTATATTTTATTAATGTCTAGACGCCTATTAATGACACTGATAATAATAATATGCTCCCGTGCCACAGTGCCACAAGCCACGTGGCAGTCATCAGCAGGCTGGAGGCAGTCAAAGTTGTAACATTGTACACAGGCACAGCAACGGATGAAATAGTGGATTAAATATGTGTTGATAAATTGTAACAAGTGAATGAGACAGTTTCTTCAGGGCATCAGAAGCAGCAGTATTTATAGATTTAGCAATTCTTTAATGTATATCATTTTCTGTAGTCGGATATTTGTATTCCCGTAATACGGCGGCAGTTTCCGTAATGCCGTAATCTGAGGTCAATTTCCGTAATGAATACGAAGAATCCGCAATGGTAGGCAGCCCTGCAACAGTGAACACCAACACATCTCCTCGTTGGTTGATTAAAAACCATACGATCCAAATATGATTACCAGTGTGGTTTTCGATTTGCCGCGACCTGTGTTTTTGCGAAAACCGTATCTTCGCGACGCGCCGTCGGCGTGAAATTCTTAGCGCGCATTTTCTCTAAATCACGGACGACAAGCTCGTCAAATAAAGGAATTATTCTAAAACATTTATACCATTGTAAAGAATGTTATGTTGTCGTTCCAATGATATTAAATATGCATCATTTAACGCGGACTGAACGATGTAAGGGTTGCGTGACCGGTGGTTTGTCATAGTTTTGCACCAGATCTGGCTAGATCCAACAGCCGCAGCGGCCGATGTGGTAATGCTAGTTAGTTACTGTGATAGTCACTGTTGTCTGTTTATGGTCGCCGGTGCCTTTGATGCGGTTACAATTATGTCTAGGAAACGTTTGGGAACGGAAAGAGCGGGTTTTTCCCAGGCATTAATAATTACAGCAATACACTCAATTGGTGCCTGCGTAACATCACCCAATCAGTTCACTAAACTGTCCAATCGACGAGTGCTTATTGAACTCTCCGCCCTGATTATTTGGTCTACCAAGTGTTGCCTGCTTTTCAAACAACCACCGCTAGCGGTTAGGTGACAATTACCCTAGCAAGTCAAGGCCTTAATTGGTTTGTGGCGTGTGTCGGGCAGATGGCCAGGCGATCCGAGTGGTCGATTTTCAAAACCAATCTCAGTAGATTTTGTAACTGGCTTCGCGGCAGTTTCAATGACGCCGTAAAAATGGCATGGACGGATATGGAAGCGCCAACCTGGCGGACCCGTCCACATTAATGTCTGTATTAATGTCATGTATCGGTCGGAAAGTAATAATAATGTTTTTATTTCAGACAGGCATTGTGTCCATATTGGAAAAAAGTACATCGATAAAAAACAACCATATAAAATAGAAACAAATAAATAAGTTCAGGTAAGATGTAATATTAAATTGAGAACACTTCACGTTGTGAGACGTATGGATATCTTCCATTGCCGCGGTTAGGCGTAGTGGAACATGTTGCACAAAGACGAACCAGTGTTGACAGTGGTGACGACGATAATCCATATGCTAATCTTCCAACAAGAGTTGATGAGCCACATGGCAATTCACTGAGGTAATGAATTGCCCAGAAAGCATCGCTCGCCACCTCCGAGGATGATAGCATGTGAATCTGAAATATATGAAGAATTTCCACTGCGAGAATCAGGCAGTAGGGAAAGAGTCGAACCAGAACGTCCACTCAGGAATGACACTGATGACGAAGACGTGTACGGAGAATATATGGCTGACGATGCGGTGACGCATTTGTTGAATGGAGCATTGGACAGCCTTTCACAACGGGTATCGGGCAGTAACGAGGGCGCTATGCCAGGGCTTCAAGCTCTACAACGTTGCACAAATGGAGGCAGACAAAACGTCTACATTGTCCGCAAGGCGCTGGTTGCTGACGTGTTCGCACTGTACAGAGATGAGAAATTAGCAAACAAGAAACTCTCAGTCGAATTTGTTGGGGAACCAGGGCTTGATTGTAAGGGTTTGACGAGGGACCTCTTCACGTGTTTTTGGAGAGAGGTTTCTAACGACATATTCAGGGGGAGGATTGCTTGGTGCCAGATCTCCCCCTACACAGGACCAGGAAGGAATCGTGGAAGTTTGAGTGTCTCGTACGCATTCTCTCCCACTCTCTAGCTATGACAGGGACTGTCCCCTCGATCCTGGCCAGGTCTACCCTCATTAAGTTGGTCACAGACTCCGTGGTAGATGACGACTGTCTTCTGGAGGACTTCCTTTTGTTTATGACGACTCGCGAGAAAGCCTTGTTAACAAAGGCTATGTCCGACTTCACCAGATTGTCGGAAGACGAATCTAAGAGGTTGCTGAACTTCTACACGGCACATGGTTTCCAGAGCATTCCGAGGGGACCGGAAATAAAGGAACAAGTCCTGACCATTGCAAATCATGAGTTAGTGGAAAACCCGGCACCGTTGATATCAACGATGCGTCAGGGTATTCCTGAGAGTCACAAGGCGGCGTTCTGGCAGCGACTCTCTGCTGATGACATCACACGTATCCTGCAGGCTCAGAGGCCGACGCCAGAGAAGGTAACGGGTGTGATCACCACAGATAAAGAACACATGACAGACGACGAGGACAAGACACTCTACTTCCTGGAGGAGTTTGTGGTCAGTCTCGACTTTGACACTCTGACGGACTTTCTCGCCTTCGTCACCGGATCTGTGCACCAGCCTGATAATATTACAGTGACGTTCATTAAACTCACGGGCTTGGAACGAAGTCCGATCAGCCACACGTGTTTAACCTGCTGGAAGTTCCACCAAGCTACAGCAGCTTCAAGGAATTCAGGAGAGAGTTATTGGCTGTTTTATCATATCCTGAAGCCTTCCAGTATTCAGCAATATAGTTATCACTTCATGCCTTTAGGACGTCTGCTGGCGCTTATAATCGTTGCAACTGTTGCCCGATGATGGCGTCTTCGTAACACGTTTACTAACCCTGACACATACGTCAGTCGTGTTCATTGTATGACTGGCATTATTAATTGGTATGTGATGTGTGCATGTTTCCTGGATTTATACATTCTACATGTGGCCTTTATATTAATGGTAGAATGTGTTCACTGGTTTTATAGTTGGAATTGTCATGGCGATGAGGAATACAACACGTATCTATTCGTGTGTGATGATAATGTAAATATTAGTATAATGAAAATATTCAGTGTAACCGACACAATAAAAGTGGTATTTTGTTATTTGTCGTGAGAGAATCGAGGTATATATCTTTTGATCCTGGTTCAATCGTTATTCCGCCATTGGTCTGGTAACACCATGTGTTTATTGTGTCCACTAATTGTCACTGTGTGTAGTTTTCCTGTCCATTCAAACAATATCCTATTTTATTTAGCGTCTATAAAAAAAAATTAAATCTTATTAAATACATCACAAGGTTACATAAACTATTCTTAAGTTTTCTTGTATGCTTTCATATGTCCATGTGATGGATGTGTTTTCGTCGGTTATAAATGTTCCGGTTCCTGTTTTGGTTCACTTAATTCTACACATCTAAAATTCGTCTTGTTCTTACCATAAACGTGTCTGTTTTATTCCAGTTTGTATTACATGTTGCACTGTACATGATCTTCAATATAAAGGATTGGTTTCCCATCCAACAAATTTCGATAATACACCCCACTTTAATAATAATAATAATAATGGAATTACTTCTTTAGCGCAAATATCCTCTGAAAATCCAAGCTCATTGGCGCAAACAAATTCCAAAGGATTAAGCGTTCTCATTGTCAAGTACAGAGCACAAGTCGTCAACAGATGGATGGAATTGCATGAGAAGCTAAGGGGGTTATGCAGTATTAAAAGATAGGTTTTTAGGTGAGAGCGAAAATAAACTATATTTCTTACTGATTTCGCTTACGTTTTTCGTATGATACATTAATTATCATTAAATACGCAACACATTTTATGTTGATATTGTGTGGCATTGATGTCCTTATTGTTTTTATTATTCTATTATTGTTTTATTATTTATATGTATTGTTTCAGTTATCAGTCCTGTTACTGAGTCCACTGGTCCTGTTGGAATCTGAATAAATACAATACAATACAATACAATACAAAACATAAAGATAAGATGTGCTGGTTTTGACTCTACTTTAAGACACAGATAGATAATTACAGTATGATGATCTTTTAATCCTTCAGTAACATTAACAGATACCACCTTGATTTATTGCAGTTTGACCTAGCGATAAACAAGTCGAGCCAATGCCCATGGATATGAGTAGGGAATGTGACATGCTGCTGTAAGCCAAATGTTTGAAGTGCATCCATCAATAACCTAGTATTAAGGATAGGTAAATTAACATGGATATTGAAATCACATAGAATAAATCATTCTTCATGTAATTGTAATGTAGTTTTAAGAAAATCTTGAAATTCATTGAAAAATGTACTTGTGTTTCCAGGAGGACGATATATGCAAATTAAAATAGCAGACATAGATGAACCTTTTCTAAGAATACACAATGCCTCGAAACTGTAATATGCAGGTGAACGAAATTTTCTATCTTGATCAAATCAAAAACCAGAAATGCAACCCCACAACTCATACCTGACTGGCGCGGATGATGGTGTACGGAAAAGCCAGAAGGAGTGATGTCAGCAAGACAGGAGACAATATGAATTGTTGTCAACCATGCCTCAGTCATTGTTAAAATATATATATATATATATATATGTGTGTTGATGCTATTAAATCGGAAATGGCAGAACATTTGTGACGAACAGATCTAACATTGGTAGTCTCAGAGCATATATTATGACATGTTTTTGGACTAGGATTAATTTACACATCAACTGCCAAAAGGAGAATGATAGATAGTTTAAAAGATGGATTACAACCTGATTTTGTCAGTAAGTTATCTTGTGTCTACTGTTAGCAATGAAGTTTTATAATACAGTAACGTTGCATTCATTGTTAAGCTGCTTGGCAAGTTTATTTCATTCATTTTACTTAATGCTGTGTTGCATAGACATACATTCATTACTTTAATACGTTAGACTATTTTGATTAAGTACATTTCGCCAAGAAAACGGAGAGGATGTAACAATAGAGTTATCATAAATACTCCACGGTCTTCATATTCACGATTTTGTCAATTTTTTTGTATGTGGCGTCTCTGAGCTCTGATTCCTGGGTATTTACGCGCTATATAAATTTGTCATTATTATTATTATTATATAAGTGTTCCTAACAATTTCACGTCAAGAAAGTTTAGTTCGAAACTAAACTATCCACTCTTATGCTTTATTGAAAGTACAAAGAGTAACACTCACTCGTCAGAAATTTCTTGCACCGTGATCATTCCCACGACGTTGAATGATATGTTGCTCAACTGCGGTGTGAATGTTATACTGCCACTGTTTGCGGCATTGCTCTTGATGAGTAGCCATTTTACCTCCGGCGGATCCATTGGATCTCTATCGCCTACATCTCTGCAACAGCAACAGCAACACATTATTACTATCTCAATAAATGTTCTGCCCAGGTTTTCAAAAGAGCAGCGTGCCATTTTAGTAAAAGGGCTCATAGAGCGCGGTGAACAGTGTTTAAAGGGTTAAGTTGTGTAAATCTGCATAATATTCAGTATACACAGAGAATATTATACAGGTAGTATTTGTGCAAAATTCGTTTGGGCTAGGTTTAACATAATTGAGATATACTGTTATGTTCGATTTAAAAAAAATTAAATGTACAAGCAACATAGTAATTTTGAAAAATGACATTTAGATAAATATAAATGTGGACAAATGGAACATTATAGTATATATAGACAATACAACATGTTTACTTTAGTTAAATTGGCATGTCTTAACTTTATTTACGTTTTAGCAAAACACATTATTCAGCATGGCATAACATTTATGTATAAATTCACATCATATTTACATAAGCAAAAGATATGCAAAATATTGTTGGTCTAGGATGAACAGAAATTTAGATACATTGCACTGCGCATAGTAAAAGGTGTAACTGAAAAGGTGTGATGTCATACAATAAAATAATGCATAGCTAATTTTGTTTTATTTATAGAAAAAAACACTCACACATAATCTCAATGTTAACAATCAGTCAACAAACAGAAAAAAGTAACTATTACTAGATGCCACTGTTTAATGTACCCCTCTGAATAATAATTATTACAGGTAGCTACTGCTAAACGATTTTGCCAAAACAAAACGCTGGCCGCCAGCAACCTTAACACCCCTGGCTAGTCCACTACACACGCACGTGACGTAGTGACTTAGAAATGGGATGCCTTGCATGAGCATGAACACCTTCGTGTGCTGGCGGGTCATTGCATATTGAGGGGGAGTAGGTTGTTTTAACGCACATTACGCAATTATTCAGTACTATTGTTCAGCTATGTTATACTAAACGTCGTTAGGTATCGTTATATATTGGTACATTAACACATAAAGAGTGTATGAATAAGACATTTTTTTAATCACACATGCCGGCTACGGTCCTGCTGGCGCTTTGTGACAGTGTCGCGATCAGGCTCTGGTCTACTGACTCTGGTCTACGCAAAGTTTGGCGGCCCCTCAGATCAAAACGTATTTTAATAATTTGTGCATGCCTCACGATTAAGAATTAAATGACAGATCTAACTGTAGAAGTATCCAGGTGATCAGACTTTAAATATTGAAGATATGAACAAAACAAGGCCTACTTGCGATACATGTATAGTGGAGGCGTTACGCGAAAGTCCGTCGCGAACAGGGTCTACTGACTTGCGAAGGTTGGCGCCTCCTTAGATCAAAACGTATTTAAATAATTTTGCACACATCACATGTGTACGAATTTAACGGCAAATTTAACGGTAGGCGTCTCCCGACGATCGGGGTGTAACTTTTGAAGATACGAACAAAACAAGGACTGCTTGACGATATGTATAGTCGATGCGCTGCGCGAAAGTCCGTCACTCTGATCTGTCCACTTTCGATGGTCGGCGCTTCCTCAAATCAAAGTATTTTAATATTTGTTGGCACACACGAGTAAGAATTTAACGGCGATAGGGATAGTTGTCGAGATATGGGCGCATGAACAATCGAACTGAGCGCGTGGCGTGATGTCTGCAAGCGCCCCAATTTCGACTTTGTATGCCATTACCAATCGCGGGACGGGCTCTGTTGAATTGTTGAAAAATTGAACCGCGCACGTGGCGCAATCGGGATAGGGATGTGTTTCAAGATCGTGTAACTGTCTGTAGCCACAAGTAGGGTTACGATGCAAATATAGCAGGGCGTCGTGTAAAAAAGGCAGGACGTTCTTTCTGTCTTGTCTGTGTATCAGGGCGTCACTGAAGAACCGTAACGCCCTGCAAATTCGACCTAGGAAGAACTGTCAACATTACACGTTTTGGGTCTTTACTTGAGTAATATAACTAGCTTCACAATGCATGATTATGTGCTCAGTGAACTGATTATTGTTGCATTTCTGCGTTTGGTTTGTGTAACATATTTGCTTGTGTAAAATAAAGGCGATGTTTGACGACGTGTTTTAAGCTACTTTATTCAATGTAAATAAACGACAAGGCGATCTTTCACGATTTGACCTAATACAAATATCGATCATTTGGAACTGCCGAATTATATATATATATATATATATATAATGATAACAATCGGTAACAGCTAAATAGTCATGCACCTTGTAAACAATTATCGTCAATTTTTTTTTTAAACAAATGGGGACGCCAGCTAATATCCATATAAAATAATGGGTTTACTTTAATATATATGGTCGATTCTCACGAAAGGTCGGCACATGGCTGAATAAGTGACTTCAATGTATCTCTTCCAACTTTTGTCTAAAAAAAATATACATATCGGACATTAGAAAAACCAAAATGGGACACCTTAATAGCTATGTCTGTGGCAACAGTAGCACGTCAGATTTGGATGACATAGTGAAATGTATCCATACAAATGCACGCAGGTTTGCATGAGATAACACTGATGTGTCGTGTAACTTATTCTTTATCATATATTGTTTTGGTTGGTACGTATGCCCGATATGTTAAAGCACGAGAGACATTCAAGGATTTTGGTCTAATTTGTTTGTTGTATTTGTCACACTTACAATGTTGTTACATTTTCCTTTTTCACGTTTTATTTATACACGATAGCACATCAATAAGTGCAGTGTTAAAGAAGAAGCCGTCATTAACTAAATATTCAGCTCATGTTTTAGTTGAGATGTTGTATATCCCAGTGACACACTGCTACAGTTGACTAATGACTGACTGTGTGTGTTAGCTCACTAGATAGACGTATGTTGTATGGATACTCAACATCTGCTTTGGTTGAATCAACGTCATAGTTAAGAACAGGGCCTGGTTAACTAACACAACTTTCTAGGAACATTTGGTATAGATAATTTATAGTTAATTACTCATTTCTGTATAATAAACATCATATATCGTTTTAAAACAACTATTTATTTTGCTTGTCAGTTGACAGTTACAAAGAAAGTACATGTTACTGCCCAATGTTACGTCATTTAATATAATCCAAACACAAAGCTATGACTTGACACACCAAATATCGTTATATGTACCGAAACAAAAAACGTAAACAAGTTGCGAAAATGCCTAAATTCTTCTGAGAACATTGAATGTTGTATGAATACTATGGTTTTTGTATGGATACTGTAAACCCGCACATTGGATAACCAGCGTCCTACTGCATCAATACTCGTATAACTAGCTTAACCCATAACGAACTCAACGTGAACATATCAAGGCTTCATAGTGAGCATACAAATCAGTATTATTCGTTATGCTTATGCCAAACATGAATTATTCAAGTTCACACAGATCTCACAGCAGCGACTCCTTATGAAACAAATATGTGTGCGTAATAATCAAATAGGACCACTAATTTAACGTAATAAGAGGCGTTTGTTGCATGGATACACAATGTTGTATGGATACCGTGTCACCCTACTGATGTTAATGTATGGGCTGTGTTCTCACCAACAAACTTGTCTAGAGCACATAGAACATGGTCAACATATCACTAGGCATATCAGTACATGTAAATGAAGTTAAACCCAACACTTACACAGTAATTAATAAATAACACAAACTAGCAAGTAATAGAAGATTACACTTTGGAATTAGCAATTGCTGTTGTACAGTTCATCAATTATATAATGTCACCAAGACATGAATACTTAAGAAACAATCGACATCATCAATGAAGCACTAGACTGCATTAAACGTTCAAATACACGTTCAACCTTTGTCCGATCAGATGGGCAAATGTCCATGAATGTCTTGTTGACATACATGGGTTCAGACACTTTACAGAGGATGTCCTCCTTGCCAATATACATCTCATCGGTTTTCCTCCAGCGCCACTTGCCACGTGTTGGAGTAAGACTGGTGATGAAGAATTCGTCATCCTCTTTCTTAATGACCTTGGACACGCACTATTTCTTGCGGTGCACAATGACCATGTAGTCCCCGGGTGATGGCATAATGAGGGGGACTTCGTCGTCCTCATTCTGAGTCATTGATAGTGACTCAGCGGGTGTGTCGTCATTGTTTGCTGTTGTTGACTGATGACCAGTTGCCGTGACGGACACCTTTGTCTGTATCCATCCTGGACACGTAGCGGAGAACTGGTCATCTTTAAAACAGCAATCCTTGAAGCAGAATGTCTCCCTCATCCATAACTGACGATTAATAACCACCATCGCGTGTGCCGACATGAGCCCATCTACTGGTGTTATTTTCCATGAGCCGATGATGTCACGACACTCTGTGACATGCCCTGACATCACACGGATTAATTCCATTTTGCATTCAGCTATCCGAAAGTAATTACAGAAGGAATCTGCTTCTGATATTACGGTACCTTTCTTCACTGCGTTTTCTGCCATCTTTTTACCGCACCTCCGACGTCTTCACCAGGTCCTTTTCCGTGGCCCGCCTCCAGCAACTGATCTCGCTTCTCTTGGGTCTGTTTAAGCTTACATTTAAGGCTGCGCACAATATTTGGTACAGCAACGACCAGTCGTTGGCTTGGATTGACTTGTTGTCTTCGACGCTTGGGACTGAGGGCAATGTTTGGTGCAGAGATGTTGGCCAGGCGGTGTGACGCTCTCTGTGTTTGTTGTATGGTTGACTCCAGCTTCTCCTGTCGAAGCCTGCCTCGGCGTTTATGGGTCGTTATTGCCTTACGAAAGCGTTGTTGCGCGATAGCCTCCAGTTGCCAGGGTATTTTTGAAGCCTGGAAAAAATATTGCGGCCAAGGGCGATACGGCCGCCGCCCATGGAGTATGTTTACTGGTAACATTTCAAAACAGAAACAAACCAGCTTGTTATTTACACAATTTATGAAAACCTTGGTCTTGAAAGAGCTGTATCCAGCACCAGTAACTTACTTCTGTACCGTGATATAAATGGTGTTGTAAATGTCGACTTTCAAAATGCAAACGGCTGATCCTAACGCAGATAAAACATCGTTTCAGCTCTGGACACTTGCCTGCGGTGATGTGACTTTACAAGACAAAGATCATTGAATTGTATGAGCAGTTTCACTGGAAGCTGCCGAGATTAATTACAGTACAGAACCAAACAATGGCAGGGTTACGACCAACATGTGTTGCATTACTATCTATGTAATTTTTTTTATAATACTGCGCTTTATTAAGATTGTCAACACTAGTATTCACTAAAGGACTAAAGATTGCATGCATCAAAGACAATCAATTATATAACATGATTTATATGATGTAGATAAAATTTTTTGAAAACTACATACAAATAAATTACTTCATATTATAAGATCTACAAATAAAAACAGTACATTAACGTCTTCTTTAACATTATTTGTTTCAAATTATAAAACGACTACAAATTTAAGATAAATCTGCATGTCAGTCAATCGTCTTGTCGAGTAAAGAAATGAGATTGTTTGCACTTGGAAAATACGATGTATCAAACATATGGTCAATGTGTTCATATTAGCTCATAATAGTCACAGCGCTAAACATTGTATCAGTTTCTGACTAGGTAGAAATTAGAAACATATTCAATGTACTTTCAACTCCATAATTACGATCACACGCACCGTCAATTACTAAACGGTCCCGCTTATTGACTTTTATTGTGGTGTTAGCGTTGGCAAGTGCGTTGGCGTGGGTGACGTTTTTAAAGACAGCATTTATACAATTTTTAGTACACTAATTATTGACAAATTGTTTCCTTGTGTCGTTCAGTAAATCACATGCATTTTATCGACGGTGTAACACCACATTCAGGCGAAGTCCCCACCTGAGTGCACTGAAGTAACACTTAAATGAAAAAGGTACGCGAACTTTTGCGTTAGCGTGCCATAAGTTTGTTTTCATAAAATGTATATATATATATGTATATATATATATATGTATATATATATATGTATATATATATATATATACATATATATATATATACGTGAGGATCCAGTGGTTCGTACGCAATGCATAAAATAGCGTTAGTGCCCAATTTATGGCATTTGCAAAATGTAGTACTGAAAACAACATTTCAAGTGATCAACATTTTCTATTTGATCAACATGTACCACAATGTCAACGTTATTGTTTAACTGACTTTGTTTTGACATAGCGTGGATTTGGTGTTACCTATATTAAGTAATGATGATCTGCGTATGCCTAGAGTCAAACATGAATTTGCCAAAAAGGCATAAGATATCGCGTAGACTAAGTTGAGACAATTCATAACACACCTGATATTTAGTCTGGTTTCTTAAGTCTTCTGTATATATATATATATACACACATATACACACACACTGTATATATTCAATAACATCACTGTTTTTATGTATGAATGTATATGTGCACTTATTCATGCATGTTTTTATTCCTTTAATGTATGTATGCATTTATTCATGCATCACTTCTCGACACGGGAACACGTGCAAATTAAAGTCCGGCCGGGGACGCAACACATATGCTTGCCTGGTAGATCCTGCGTTTGACGTGTTGCAGCAGTGCATCCTCTGTTGGTGGCAGACGATTTAAGGCGGGTTTTTTTCGTGAAAAGTTCTCGTCTTGCCTCGTTGATAGACGTTGCTGCACTTGGCTTTTCGTACATAGCGATGACGAACTTCTCCGTCAACTTAACTTCTGGACTACACACGTCTAACTTGGCAAATGGTGACCTCGCTATGGTTGCAAATGCCTCGGTCACACCAGAAACTTCAGACCAAACCTTCCAAGTCGATCTTTTCCCCACGCCATGGAACGCTGAAACTACATCATAGTCCGTCATGGCATGGGACATCAGGAGACCCTTAGCCTTCCGCTCTCTAACGCTGTCAGAAACGGTGTTGACGTGTATGTTTTCTTTCGAATGCCACCCACAGTTGCAAGTTACCGACGGTCGTTGTCAAACAGAAGAACAATCCAGTGATGCTGAAGACAACATCCGTGCCTACAGTGCGAGCCACGACTGTCATCGTCTCTTGCTTGAAGAGCATGTAGTGAGTGGTACACTACACGCGTGTCTGCCTCTTCGTCGAAACACAATTCATCAAGGACTGTCCCATGAACAGTTACACTGTCACCACCTTGTCTTCTGGCCATTGCTGCGTATGGGTTGTTTCTCTAAGAAACTTGAAAAGCTCCTCCTTGGTTTTTTTTAAACTCTGGCCATTTCTTTGGAACCTCGGCTCGTCTTGTAACTCGCACTCTTCCGCCGTGTCCGCGCTTCTCCCTGGCTGTTCGTTTCAAGCTCGTATCGACATATTTGTTCCACACAATGTCCAACCTCGATTCAAGTTCCCTCTTGATGAATGGTATGGACACTTGCTCTGTGTATTCCTGGAACGTTGCGCAGCCTGTAGGGGTTAAACTGTGAGTTAGGACAAGTCCATCAAAAACTGTTGAGTCTACTAATAGAGGAGCCCCGGCTTGGTCTGGAATATGAAGACAAGACAGCAGGTTCGACTTTGTACCAAACCCACTTCTCAAATTGTGATAGAGAGAGCGGGAAAGGTTGGTTCTCGTGTGCAAAAAATACGGCTGGGACGCCATCGCGGACTTGATTTGCAATGTACAACTTGCCAAACAGGGATGCGTCTGACTTGATGTTCGACAGCTGCATGTCTTTCTTCTTCTCCAGCTTCGGTTTTCTAGCGTGGGAAAGCCGTTTCTCTTCCTTGATCGGGGTGCTGAATGGCATGCTCCTTTCGTATAAGACATTCCACCGGAATGTCTCATTGTGTCTGGCCAACAGTCTCCAGCGTCTATACGTTCTCCACCACGGACGCTGTGGAGCACAACGAGACTGCTGCATTCAAGCTCGAAGGAATTTCTGTGTTGCCCAATGAAACCGACGAGTGCAGACACATCGCAATGAACTTTCGCTGAGTAGCCAAGATTTCTTCGCGGTGCATCTCGCTGGTTGTTGTTTGTGCTGCAGGTGATTTCTGTGTCTCAAATACTTGCAGGAGTCGTGCCAACTCTGGTCCCGCGACGAGCCATCTTTGATGAGTTGCTGCGTGTTCAATGAAACCGATGAATGATGCCTCCTTTCCCCTTCAGCCTTAATTTGCCTGTTCTTGCGGCTAGTTGACGGGCATTGCTGAGAACCGTCCAAATGCCTTGTATGAACATCGTCAACGCTGTATGGGGCAATGTCTTCATGTTCTCCAGGTGCACGCTCACCCATGTTCATGTGGTCGAGGCTGAAGAACATGAATACAAGTGCGTCCAAGCAGGCGACGTATTGTGCATTTACGTTTAATAGCGTCTGTAATCGCGTCCAGCAGGTGGCTGACGGCTTCATCTAGACACTACTAATACCCGTTCATTAATTTTACCTATTTAAAAGTAGGCCTTGAAATAAAACAAAATAGACCAGCATATAAACTTAGCTTGCATATATGCACAAAACGGTTGCCATAGTGAAGAATACAATTTTGTCTATCATTGCCATCTGACCAAGACATTTCCAGGTTAATTACATGTAACCATGACATTCATGGTCAACCTTGACATTCATGGTCAAGAACACAGATTTGGCCTACAAAACAGCGATGGTACTGAAAAATATGAGATTTATTATCGTTATTATCATATAAACAAAAACAAGGATGTTTAAAAAAACATACGTTATCATTCAAGGTCATACATATACATACATACCGACATACATACACAATTATTCACACACACATGCGTACACATATATACAAAAACAGCGGTGGTATTGAAAACTATATTATATTTCATTCATATAACATTTGACTTGAAATTCAAGGTCAAAAACACAAAATCTTACGTAGAGCCCCCTCTAATTGAATTCGCAGTGAAATTTTACATATATGGTCCCATGTTCATGCTTTTATCGGGCAAATAACGATTCGGCCAAAAATGGCATTAACAAACCAGACTAAATGTCAGGTGTATTATTAACTCAACTATGCGATATCTTATGCAGTAGTCTATTATCTATATTCCAAGTAAAACTTGGCATTAAAATAAAACTGTTGAACATGTATAATGATGAGTTCTTTCTAATTTAATGCGAAGCCTGAAGGACCAAGGGATTTGTTGATCGTGAATTTTATTGTCGACCGTCGGCTTCGCTAGAACCGGCATTCGCCGCATTGTCGGTAATGCAGTCGCACTCAGCTGCTGCTTACCTTAAACATATAGTCAATAAGCATTAAAGTGGTGTAACTAGCATGGCAGTCTGATACGGAAATAAAATTTAAATGTAGCATTGTCGTCTAAGACAAGGGATCCATGGCGAAGTAAGCACAATTACGCACAACGTTATACTGAACGTCCCGAATTTCGCCGTAGACAATAGGAAAACATCGTTTTAACAACAAATCTGGACAAACTCTTCCATAAGATAGTCATACATAAATCTCTACCGTATATCTGATAACATTTGTGCAAACAAATTTGAAAAGTTGTCTTAAATGAAATACTTACAATTTTTTAACGGCGAAATTGCGTTGCTGCCGAAAACATGCTAGCGCAAATAGTCGCTTTACGTATAGGCCGCAAGGTGAACCCGTTTTTCGCTTAGTACCGTTCCGACCTCTCGGGGACTAAGAAATAAACAATGATAATCTGAGTACGCGATATGTTGCACTTCCTAGAAACAGTTTACCTCAAAATATGTGCCAGTTTAAAAGTTTAACTCGCGTTTATGGTGGACTATGTTGTTTCGTTCGGGAGGAGTAATTATTAATCTAGACCAAGCCCAAGGCTCGGTTGCGTAATCTGACATAAATATGGCTGTCCTCATGGCGAAATGAACATTGTTGTAACACCCCAAGGAAACACTTTTATGGGCTTTCTATGTTTCGAACACGTCGCGAGTGGCACCATCCAGCCGATTAAAACTCATTGGGAGGTTTGCTTATCTATTTCCGGACGTTGCAGCCTTGATGGATTGTCTATAGACAGCTCTTTCGTTTGCCAGTCTCATACATTGAGTAAATATCGTGATTGCCAACATACGTGGCTGAATTTGGTCGGTGTGCATCATGATCAAATACGTTTGCCTGAGGCTGAAAAATCAGCATCACGGCCACGCCCACACAGGCACAACCTTGGAGTCTGTTCAACGATATTTAAAAACGTAGAGTTCACCAACAGTCATGCAAAGCACTTTGTTACTGTGTATTTAAGCATTTGACACGAACCATCGTTGACGTTGTATGGTTGTGTGTGCACAATTTGTGCATCGTGAACATTTATGTTGAACTAGCAGCTACTATTGGCAATGGACCTGGTTGGCATGTCACCATTCAACATGACATTGGCTACTGCCACGGAATTTCGCAATACATGAACTGGATGCACTGGAATTACAGCACCTACTGGATTGTGCAGGTATCACATGTGTGTGAAAATGTTGACATAAGAATCAATATGCTACATTTACAACACTCAAATAAGTCAATAAATAAATAATATATTCCATTTTCACTGCGCGAAATCGCTATGCAAGTATGGAAACCTTACTCAAGGCTTTTTTTTAATAACCTTTTCTTTTTGTACATTGTTAAATACTCTTTTGTCTAATAAAGATAACTGTGCTATAACATTTACACCAGTAGTTACCGATAGTGTACCATATTGACTATTGTGTATCTTGCTCATTTGTTTCACTATTTGCCTCATTTTCCTCTCATGAAAACAGTCATCTGTATTTTGTGTTGACTTTCTTATTTCAGTGACACCCTGGTACATGATTGTTCTAACGAACTTATAACATAGGTCTCAATGTATTATTTCCAAACTCCATATATGTTATTTTATACGTGGTTATTGGTATGTCCTTAATATGTAATAAATATTTAGTTCACTTGGTATTGTCAATTTACCCATGTATGTTATTGTAAATAAGTGGGTTTTACTCAATGATTGCAAAATACCTCTCTAACTGATCTTTTAATGTATGAATTAATAAAGCTGAAATGTTCACTTCATGAAATTGTCTAATGTTTTGTAGGTTCTGTTTAATTTTTCAAAGTCTGATCTGATGGCTCTTCATGTGTGTAGATTTGACCTCATAGTCAAATTTATGCTACTATAAGATTAGCAAGTTGTATTGATGAACAACAAAACACCGTATGCATGTGTAATTTACTTTACTAATGCATTATACTACTATAATAAATCTTCCAATATTCCATAAAAGGCAGATGTCAACATACGTTTAACTACAAATTACTAAACAGTAGAGATAACATAATTATACGATATGACGGGTGCCCTATTTATAGTTGTGTCCGAGAACGTCCAATTTCGTAGCAACATGGTATTCTGATTTCATGGTTTTTGCTTGATTGCCTGTCAGCAAGCCAAAACCCAGGCTCGCATCGATTAAAGTTTACACTTAGCTCGTAGTCAATACGCCTGGTTGGCCTACCAGTGTCACCATACTGATAATTCGGTGTAACATTGTTCGGTTTGTTCGGTTCATAGTTGTTGGCTGCACTACATCATTGTAAATTACAAGGTTCACGAAATTGGGCAGGTCAACCTTTGTTTTTGGCGAGTTTGGGTGTTAGTATTCATTCGCTTTGAGGAAAACGTCTTGTATTAAACAAAATGATGGCAGGTAACACTTTACATCAACACGTATGCTGAACGTTGCCTAATATCGTTGGACTGTCGTTGATGCCAACTGAAGGAATGTCAAGTTTTTAAAAGTTGCCATCTTCCAGACGACACCAATCTGGAAGAAACAATTCTCGGAATTTCGGCAATGCGAAGCTTAGTATTTGGAAAACAGCTATAAACACTTCCCCACTCTTCTAACGCTGTTGCAGCTGTGCCTATTGTTGAACTTCGGGAAGATGTAGCTCTGACCAATACCAATATTATGACACGTTGGGCTGATATCACTTGAGAGTTCGAGTACTTTTTAAGATGAAACCTGGTGATGTGTCAATAGGAATATTACCGCCAGTGAACACAATTTTAGTTTCAGGCTTTCACGATAATTACTCCATCTACGATGTATAACCGGCCGCAATATGCAACGTGTTTGAAGTACACGAAGCATATTCAACGGGTTTTTCCGGAGACGACGACAACATTCATCTTGGCATGGAATCAGCAATTTTTTGCTCGTCATATGACGTAAACAGGGAATTTGATTGGTCTAGATTAAAAAATTACTGCTCTGCCAAGGAAACGCAATAGTCCGATATAACTTTAACTTTTAAACTGGCACAAATTCTGAGTTAAACGTTTAGCACAATATTGGGCAGGTTATTTACTTTTTAATACAAAGAAATCTTAGTCCCGAAAAGTCGGAACGAAACTTCTAAGCACATTGTCTGGGTTCAGGAGGTAGCCAGACTCACTAAATGTTGACATGTTTTCAATTGCTGCATGTTATACATTTATGTCGTTTTCTAGTGATACCTGGTGACGTATTCACTTATTAATAACCAAGGGAACGAACCATTGTAACCGGCATGTTTTTTAAGGATCTGAGTAGTTAATATTCGTAAGTTGAACTTGAGTGGGGGCGCGATAGTGTAGTGGTTAGCACATCCGCCTGACATGCCGGCGCCCCGAGTTCGAAACCCGGACCGGGCAGGTATGGTATATTTGGTGTAAAAACCTGGCTCTCAACATTGGGGACTGTGTATCCCTCGTGACTCGGAGATCACGTTAATGTCGGTCCCGTCTCAATTTGGGACGTAAAAGAACCACTGAGGACGACAAGCACCCTGGCAGTGACCACCCTCAGTGCCAGCATAGAAAGGTCGGCTTGGCGATAATGTTCTGAAAAAGGCTGACTAGTTGAATGAGACCTCATAAGATCACTGTAACCACAATATATACAGACTAGTCAGTTAATAGAACGTTGCCGAGTGCTGGAAACAACTAGAACTAGAACTAGAGTGACGTGAGAGCCCGGACATTTTCGAAAACAATCAAATTACAAAATACTCATCTAGTGTTAAATATATAAACACAATTTAACCCCCTTCACATTCTTTATAAACTTTAGAATCTAAGTTTTAAAAAGAACACAAAAATCAGAACATTTAATTATCAAATTGGCAAGTGCATTGTAGACATTTCCCCTTTATCGCTCAGGTACACTAGCGCGGCGTATCGTTTTCTGAAAATATTTGCTTTATGATTATTGTCGCAAATAAAAGGCACTGCTAATTTTTCATGTGGTTGTCACTAGACTGTACTATATTTCGCACTATGCATAATGAAATTATTGAGTAAATTTATAATTTTCATTCATAACAGTGAACATGAACGTATGGCCAGGCCTGCAGTATACTGTTTACACTGCATTGCATGTGTAAAGGGTCAACAGTACATGGACGGAATCGAAGTTGCGTAGCTGTCAGTGTCATCAAACCTAGTCTGTAGCCCTAGGGTAGGTCTATGGAATGGATACTTCTACACCAAAATATCACAGTAATGCAACTTAATTCGTATGTAAGTTGATTATTTAAATTATATTTTATTTATTACTTTTAATAACATTAATTATATTGAATACGGTATTACATATTGTATATATAATGTTGCATATAGTTATAATATATATATGATTGGGATAAGTAATCTAATTAAATATTTATTACTGGTTTACATTGAAAGTTTATTTAAAATAAAAAAACATATTAAACTTATAATACACAAATAATTATAGCAAAATACAATATTAAGTAATTAAAACTCACATGCAACTACCAAAACTGAAATGTTATCAACTGCTGTGCCATGTAATGCTGTATTGATGAATACTAAAGCTTGACACACATTTCAAATACCTGGTAATTGTGTTTAAGCTGACAGTTGCCAAGGTGTAACGATAGAAATAAAAGGACTTCAAAGCATCGAACGATTCATTCTCACAAAAGCCCTTCGCAGCAGGTATATATCAAATTATTATATTACGTAATTTTATGAAGTATTGCAAGAATGTACTAGATTTTAAAATGAGCACAATTATAATTATATTTAAAACTATCAATAATTACCCTTTTATAAAGAGAACAAAAGAAACACTTGAAAGCTACATAATGGTTTATGTTTGGCCGGGTGGATTTCAGTTGGCCCAGTGGAGAACAATGTATTTTTCATATCTAATATATATATTCCATAACGGTGCATTCTTTTTAAGCAAGGCTTTAGTAAAAATAGAACTGATCGCGTCATCGTATTAGTGGTTTTGTTTTATTATGCATCAGTTACACATATGTATCCACGGGCATTATTAATATTTATAGTGTATATTTTTGTCATCTTATCAAATAGTTACAGAGGACATGTGATGATTAGTCTTACCTTTGGTATTTATTAATATTTAGAAACTGTTGTGTTAAAAATTTAATAAATGCATGATAATAAGAATATTATATTTATTGTTATCCATGTACAAAGATGCGACAAGTAGTTGTTGCATTATGTAATTGATTTACCCATTCATTTTCAGGCCCTGCATATTCTCAAGCTAATCAATACATGGAATATTATCGAGGTGATCAGGACAATTTAGAATTTGTTTTCATAAAAATCAGTTCCACGTCACATATCTCCATCGACTCTCCAATGAAACCTACTAACTTCAGAACTTTTTAAATATATATAATTTCCTTCATATAATTTTGTATTGTTAAAACTGTGTTTCCTTCAATATTGACATTACCTCTCCAGAAACATGTGCATTACTTTTCAAATATTTTTCTTTCTCAGAGAATTAATGTTAACTCAGTATTGAAATAAAACACTGAGAAACCAGATATTTTTTACATGCAATATGTTATGCATTTTAGATCTGTGTTATTTCCCAAGCAGCCGTAATTGTAATATTCTTTAAAACATTCCAATAAACAATTAAATTAATTATTGTAAACCATTTTTTCTATCCGGACACACAAGGGAACTCCGATACCAGGCTCTCTCCCAGGAAGCCTTTGTTGCAGCAGTGATGAGCAGGGACACCGGGCTCACACATGCGGCACTACATGGCATCAGGAAACAGTCACTTAGGGATGCGGCACGACTCCTGTCCCATGAAGTTGCATCCTTCATGGAAGGAAACAACATCAACCCTGAGGCCGAATATGTACGACGCATAGCTGATTGGCATGAAGGGCGTGGACTCTCAGACGAACAACGAAGTCGATACAAACTCGCTATGCTCGACTATTTGGTGAAGGACTGGATGTCATGGATCGACCTTGACAACCGTGACTACAACCTTATTAACATCAACGGGTAACTGCAACTACATAGGAACCTCGCTATTAAGGTCATCATTGAGAGTGGCCAAAAGTTAACATGAATAATGAGGTGACCATACATGCGAGACTAATTTCATATAAATTACTGATATAAAAATAATTGCGGGGTGGTTTATTACCGAGGTGACAGTAAAGCGAGGTTCAACTGTATTACGTCAAAGTTGTTTAGTAAAACTTTAATATGCACAAATTTGTCCTTTAGTATGAACGTATCCTTGGTAATTTTTTGAAACACAATTATACGAAAATAAATCTTCCGAAAATTGTAGTAAAAAATCTTTTCAGCAATTTGATATGTGATTGGCTGTATGAATTGTAAATAAAAATTGTTTAATGTTAAAATGTACATAATTTAGTAACTGATTATTTTTAAGTAGAAAAAAGTACATAACATTAGGATGTACTGGCATAATATAATAATTTTATATTCATATCAAGTTTTGTTTTTTATGAGATAACTTTGTTTGCCCATGTGACATTGCTCATTCCCTGTATGACCTTTGAAATGTAATTGAATAATTATTTCCACTAACAGCAAGTACATCGGAAATGTCTGGTTTGATACAACAGACCGATGGATGGAATCAGGGGCTTTTCCCGGGAGACGTTTGTTGAAGTGACAACAAACACAGAGAACCAAGAGAAGAGGAGGCTTCTGAATGTCGACTTTCGAGTAAAGCACCCACGAGCATCGACAACGGATGACAATGAAAGCTTCTTTGCAATATGTCACCGCTACATGGGAACAACGTTCACATTGAAAGATTTCAAGCACCGATGGCTAAATATTGTGAAGTATACACATATTTTTATACTTGTTAAAAATTCACTATTCATAACTATACATAAATTCATTGTACTAATTAGAACACTTATTGTTTATGAGTAATTGAACAGACAACCTTGCTTTAGATAGTATTTTGTAATAACACACTATGAATGTACATACATTTTTAATTTATATTAAACGCTTACACGTAAACTTGACTAGCTTCAATTCATCTATGCATAACAACTGGAGATGATTTCAAAACATTAATGTACAACACTACATATATATTTTATTATGAGAGATAACAAAAATGTCCACAGGTTTCCTGAAGAGTATTCAATGTAAGCTATGTACAAACGAGTAGAGGGGAGAAGAGTTTTATTAAATTACATTGTTTCTTAAAGATGTTTTGTGGTCATCCTTAACCATACTTAATATTTGTTTGTTATACTTTCATGTTTTCAGTGAGTTTTGTAAGAAAATGGCCCCAGAGCTGAAGGTTTACTATAAGACTGCAAATGAACGGTACAGAGAGGAAGGGGTAGACTTCAACGCTGAAGTAGATGTTCCTGTGAATGTAACATCCGGGAATCATCTTCTGCGACTACATCGACTGGTGCGTAACATAGGGGAAGATGGCTCAATCTTCTTGGCGAATCGAATGTGCATGCCACAGAGACACGCGCAGATCATTCGGCAGAAGTTACATGCGATTTCCTCAGTTGCTGACCTCCCCTTGTGACTGAACACATGTTGCCTCGACAACTGGGCCATTACTACTTGGGTATGAATGATTTAATGTTGCTTGTTACCTTAAATTTAATTAAGTACCTTACATAATGATATATAATACATCAAGAAATCTTGATTACTAATTACGGTTTAATAAATGTTTCACGTTCTTAAAAAAAATCAAATAACACAAACAGCAATAAATGCTTATATCAACCACATCTACAGGAAATTGTGTATCACAAAAATATGTCATTGTGGCAGGTTCAATAAACATAGATGTAATATGATACAGTACTATTGGGTATGTTTCTGTGTATTACATACTGCACAGGAACAACTAACCTGGGGGTATTTCATAGTTTGGTACTTTAACAATGTTCCATTTGCACAGCGGTGTTATAATATTGTAGTTTTAATCCAATTTGAGCACAGACCCCAAGTTTACACAACATTAAGACATTATCATGTTAAACAATTACAAACATCATAAGCAAAGCTATCTTACAGTTATAAATTAACATTCACGATCATATTTACGATCAGCAAATATGACAAGGGTATGCTCTGTGGGGTTCACCCTATGTAGTAGGGTGTCTTAAGATTGCTATAAGTAAATTAAATTGCAAAAGACATTATACGACAGGTGAAGCGGAACACATGTCAATTGTATTGCGTATCAAACGTAATGTTTTCCTTTACAATGTTAACATGCCAAACATTCGGAAAAACATGTTTAACTTAAACCAACTAAAAAACATATAACAATTGTATGAACCTATTTGTATTGGACAATAATCTATTTTCTAATATAATCAGCAAGCAGTTTTCTTCCAAACTAATTTGAACACAGATGGTACTGATACAGTAAATAAATAAGTTAACACACATCATGACCACATCTCAGAAAGTAATATATAAGACAAGCCCCTAACATTGACAATGTTTCTTAATTTTTTACAATGTAAACAAGCATCTATGTACAACATATTTAAGTATATGGTGCCTTTTGTCAATTGACTGTAATCGTTTTATTAATAATTGTTTATGAATTTATAAATTTGTTATCGTAAATGTTACCAAAACGAGTCTGTTAAAACATTACTAGTATAGAATTATTACAAGTTGGCCAAAATGAATGAGCAGCATCTATATATAACATATTTAAGAATGTTGTACCTTTTGTTAACTGACTCTGTAATATTTTTATTAATAATTGTTTATGAATTTCTAAATTTGTTTTCGTAAATGTTACCAAAATGCGTCTGTTAAATAAATTACGGGTGTAAAAATATTACAAGATGGCCAAAGTGAATGAGCACTACAGTTTTTGATTGTAAGAAAAAGAGGGATATTTTCGTGGCCATTTCCCAGTTTTCAAAAGGCAGACATTAGCTGTCAGTAAAGACTTTCCCTGCTGAGGTCGGTATTGAGCAAGAATGTTGTAAATTTTGGTGGAGCAAATTGTTTCGTCAAAATACGCTTTGTGCACGCAAGACAAATCTTGCACTGGTGTATAGCCAAATAGACTGAGAGACACCATCCATCTCTACTTTAATAAGAATAGCATTCTTGTCCTTTACATATTTTCTGGCTCTGGTTCCAGAAAGAACATAAGGTCTCCCATTTTCTCGCCAAACTTACGGACTTTCTGGAGCAGTGGCTGAAAGTGATCAAAATAACTGCCAACACAACGAATGTCTATACTGTGGACATCATCCTCATTCCACGTCGGACTCATCATCTCTGTTCGAATTATCATGGGACATGTTGCTATGACTTGGTTCAGATGTACTCAACGACCCAACAGAAAAGTCAAGAAACATGCTTGTGCGTATCTCGAAACAAATGCATCAAGTCTTAAAGTCAAGAAAAGGAGCTCCACGAATTTGATGTAAATCCGATGGAAGACTTGTTTAAGCAGCTACCCATGGTCCTGTTGCAGATGAGATCACCTCCATTGCTGCAACCAGTTGCGCTTCCATCATATGGCCGTCTTCTTTCCACTGCGAGAAAAAATAATTTGCTATACCAAAAACGACGTAATTGTTTATTTTTGTGTTAATGGTCATTGACAGTGATAATGTACTGCCATACGTCTACTGCAATGTGTTGTCAACAACAGACAGGGACAATGTACTGTCATACGTGCACTGCAATGTGTTGTCACCAGTTGACAATGGTAAGTTATTGTCATTCATTGACTATGTTTTGTCACCAACTGACAGTCACAATTTACTGCAATAATGTCACACGTTCACTGCAATGTGTTGTCACCAACTGACAGTGATAATGTACTGTCATACGTGCACTGCAATGTGTTGTCACCAACAGGCAGGGATAATGTACTGTCATACGTGCACTGCAATGTGTTGTCACCAACAGGCAGGGATAATGTACTGTCATACGTGCACTGCAATGCGTTGTCACCAACAGGCAGGGATAATATACTGTCATACGTGCACCGCAATGTGTTGTCACCAACAGGCAGGGATAATGTACTGTCATACGTGCACCGCAATGTGCTGTCACCAACAGGCAGGGATAATGTACTGTCATACGTGCACCGCAATGTGTTGTCACCAACAGGCAGGGATAATGTACTGTCATACGTGCACCGCAATGTGTTGTCACCAACAGGCAGGGATAATGTACTGTCATACGTGCACCGCAATGTGTTGTCACCAACAGGCAGGGATAATGTACTGTCATACGTGCACCGCAATGTGTTGTCACCAACAGGCAGGGATAATGTACTGTCATACGTGCACTGCAATGTGATGTCACCAACAGGCAGGGATAATGTACTGTCATACGTGCACTGCAATGTGTTGTCACCAACAGGCAGGGATAATGTACTGTCATACGTGCACTGCAATGTGTTGTCACCAACAGGCAGGGATAATGTACTGTCATACGCCCACAGCAATGTGTTGTCACCAACAGGCAGGGATAATATACTGTCATACGTGCACTGCAATGTGTTGTCACCAACAGACAGGGATAATATACTGTCATACGCCCACAGCAATGTGTTGTCACCAACAGGCAGGGATAATGTACTGTCATACGCCCACAGCAATGTGTTGTCACCAACAGGCAGGGATAATGTACTGTCATACGCCCACAGCAATGTGTTGTCACCAACAGGCAGGGATAATGTACTGTCATACGCCCACAGCAATGTGTTGTCACCAACAGGCAGGGATAATGTACTGTCATACGCCCACAGCAATGTGTTGTCACCAACAGGCAGGGATAATGTACTGTCATACGCCCACAGCAATGTGTTGTCACCAACAGGCAGGGATAATGTACTGTCATACGCCCACAGCAATGTGTTGTCACCAACAGGCAGGGATAATGTACTGTCATACGCCCACAGCAATGTGTTGTCACCAACAGGCAGGGATAATGTACTGTCATACGTGCACTGCAATGTGTTGTCACCAACAGGCAGGGATAATGTACTGTCATACGTGCACTGCAATGTGTTGTCACCAACAGGCAGGGCTAATATACTGTCATACGTGCACTGCAATGTGTTGTCACCAACAGGCAGGGATAATGTACTGTCATACGCCTACAGCAATGTGTTGTCACCAACAGGCAGGGGATAATGTACTGTCATACCCCCACAGCAATGTGTTGTCACCAACAGGCAGGGATAATGTACTGTCATACGCCCACAGCAATGTGTTGTCACCAACAGGCAGGGATAATGTACTGTCTTACGCCCACAGCAATGTGTTGTCACCAACAGGCAGGGATAATGTACTGTCATACGCCCACAGCAATGTGTTGTCACCAACAGGCAGGGATAATGTACTGTCATACGCCCACTGCAATGTGTTGTCACCAACAGGCAGGGGATAATGTACTGTCATACGCCCACAGCAATGTGTTGTCACCAACAGGCAGGGGATAATGTACTGTCATACGCCCACAGCAATGTGTTGTCACCAACAGGCAGGGATAATGTACTGTCATACGCCCACAGCAATGTGTTGTCACCAACAGACAGGGATAATGTACTGTCATACGCCCACTGCAATGTGTTGTCATCAACAGGCAGGGATAATGTACTGTCATACGCCCACAGCAATGTGTTGTCACCAACAGGCAGGGATAATGTACTGTCATACGCCCACTGCAATGTGTTGTCATCAACAGGCAGGGATAATGTACTGTCATACGCCCACAGCAATGTGTTGTCACCAACAGGCAGGGATAATGTACTGTCATACGCCCACAGCAATGTGTTGTCATCAACAGGCAGGGGATAATGTACTGTCATACGCCCACAGCAATGTGTTGTCACCAACAGGCAGGGATAATGTACTGTCATACGCCCACAGCAATGTGTTGTCACCAACAGGCAGGGATAATGTACTGTCATACGCCCACTGCAATGTGTTGTCATCAACAGGCAGGGATAATGTACTGTCATACGCCCACAGCAATGTGTTGTCACCAACAGGCAGGGATAATGTACTGTCATACGCCCACTGCAATGTGTTGTCATCAACAGGCAGGGATAATGTACTGTCATACGTGCACTGCAATGTGTTGTCACCAACAGGCAGGGATAATGTACTGTCATACGCCCACTGCAATGTGTTGTCATCAACAGGCAGGGATAATGTACTGTCATACGTGCACTGCAATGTGTTGTCACCAACAGGCAGGGATAATGTACTGTCATACGCCCACTGCAATGTGTTGTCACCAACAGGCAGGGATAATGTACTGTCATACGCCCACTGCAATGTGTTGTCATCAACAGGCAGGGATAATGTACTGTCATACGCCCACTGCAATGTGTTGTCACCAACAGGCAGGGCTAATGTACTGTCATACGCCCACAGCAATGTGTTGTCACCAACAGGCAGGGCTAATGTACTGTCATACGTGCACTGCAATGTGTTGTCACCAACAGGCAGGGATAATGTACTGTCATACCCCCACAGCAATGTGTTGTCACCAACAGACAGGGATAATGTACTGTCATACGTGCACTGCAATGTGTTGTCACCAACAGGCAGGGATAATGTACTGTCATACGTGCACTGCAATGTGTTGTCACCAACAGGCAGGGATAATGTACTGTCATACGTGCACTGCAATGTGTTGTCACCAACAGGCAGGGATAATGTACTGTCACACGTGCACTGCAATGTGTTGTCACCAACAGGCAGGGATAATGTACTGTCATACGTGCACTGCAATGTGTTGTCACCAACAGGCAGGGATGATGTACTGTCGTAAGGTTACTGCAATGTGTTGACACCAATTAACAGTGATGATTTACTGTCATGATATTATTCCAATGTGTTGTCACCAGTTGACAATGGTAATAATTACAATACATTATTTATTGTCATTCATCTACTAATATGTTTTATCACCAACTGACAGTGATAATTTAATGTGAAATGCATACTGTAAAAACATTAAACATAATAACACACATTATTATAATATATTATTGAAACAAT
Organism: Escarpia spicata; assembly: GCA_963995525.1. Lineage (NCBI taxonomy): Eukaryota > Metazoa > Annelida > Polychaeta > Sabellida > Siboglinidae > Escarpia > Escarpia spicata. Next base: position 61,852,402 of record OZ023212.1, read on the forward strand.
ATACAACAGAGCATAATGATATAATGTGCACAACAGAATGAAACATCATCACATATTATTTCTATAATTTCACTTACATGACGCCATATACAAATGAAACAAGCTGTATATTTGTGAGTACCACAGTCTCCTTTTAATTACCTGCCTGTGAAAAAAGAAACAGTTTTGTTTTTGTCAAGAAATCTCGATTTCAAATTTGTCATGCATTGTACTACTTGATTATTTCAAGTCATGCTTTAGGTGTCATTATCATTCAGGGTGTAGGGCTGTAGTAATTACATAAATCAGCCACCATGATTATTAAGATGATATAAGACGTGGTGGCCATCATCCAAAACACATTATATTATAAGGGCGTATGTCAATTTGTTTAAATGCAACCAAGAACAATGTTTTTTACTTGGCCTCAAATTATCATAACTATTGTACAATAGTTTACAAGTGTATGTTTTCTGTATTATTCCATTCTCATTTACGCCTCTGAGCTTGGTTTCCAAGGATTTAGGCGCAATAGAAGTTATCGTATTATTATGTTTTTGTTTATACATTACGCGTACCAATAAATGCATATGTTAACTAAATTATGTAGGTGTTGAAGCCATTATGTAAACCCGTTTCTGACTCTGTGCACACTATGCTGTAGCTAGACTGTACGCCTAAGCCAATGGTTATCAAACTTGCTTGTGCCATTATTGTTACAGTTTCAGGATAGAAATTCACCATACCACCTGAATGTTGCTGGAGTGCCAGAAGCTCTGTTTGAGCAGTATCATTGTCATAAGGTGTCAGTAGGTCAGTGAATGGGCCACTTAGTACTAGCCTATATGTTTGACTCAGTGTTTCATATAATTATCTTACAAACTCTGAATTCTAATATTGTTTCCAACATGACAAAGATACTCAAATAAATTTTGCACCTTCAATTTTATGAATTATTTTGAATTTATCAAAGATAATATATTATCAAAATTTCCAGAGATTTGAGCAGCCGAACATATCAATGCGGCAGTATGTTGTAATTCTCAACCATGCTCTGGCCAACTTCAAAGCAGTTTCATTTTGTTTATGATACCGGTAAAACCTAGATTTCCTCTCTGATGGCGGCGACATTGCCTTTGTACATATCAGCTATTCGTCTTGTGTGTAGAATAGAAATATATAATGAACAGAGTTCGTGTCCAATCACAGGTTCTTAAAACGTTGCGAATTGAAGGCGTGTTCCCAGGGGATATCCTGTTTCTTACTGACAGTGATAACCTTTCAGCTTCAGTATTTGCAATACAAAAGTAAGTTTTTCAACACTGTTCTCCCACAAAACATGGTTGGTTACGCCTTAGGCGAAAAGTACAATCAGCTGATCCCCAATTACACAATGACAATATCACCAGGAGACCCCTTAAATTGCCAAACGACCCCAGTCCCATCCCAAGGGGGCTGTGTAATATTTTTCTTAATTTTCCTACAACTTTTGTTTTTTGTTTATATTAAAACACTTTCACGTGCCACAACCAAACAACTATTATATATAGTACATACTGGCTTACCTGTATAAAGGATGAACTGCGCATTGCGATCAAGATCGGTGATGACAACTTGGCTAACATTGTCACTGGGAAGGCCGAGTCCGGTAAGAATATCATTCGTCTATCCTTCAAATCATCGAGGAATGAAACATGCGCTAAACACGCGTTCAAGTATAAACATGGACACGACGGAATAAAAAGGTAATCACAGTTGCTGTGAACACAATGTAAGTAAAGGAAATCTGGTAAATGGTAAATCATCGTTGCCATTGCGTACAAAGACGGACGTTGCCACCGTATAGAGACGATAAAACGGACATGCTAACTCGTTCGCATGCGTTAACTGAATGGCGCCGGCTTCCGGTCGATGACTAACAAGACTTGATTTTCGCGCATGCGCGGAGTCTGACTACCTCCTCTGTCTGGTTTCACCTTGCGGCCTAGTACGGTAGTAATGTTTTATCAACCAGATTATTCATAGCTGAGTTTGTTAAAAGCAACGTTTTGTTTTGCAACATCTTCACGACGAGCGCTCCCTTCACCGCGCCTCGGTTTCGCTGTTTCAATGTTAAATATAGGCTGCTACCACATGATGTTAGTACTTAACTACACCTTAGAGAACATGGACGTCATTAATTTACTTGAAAAATGTAGGTAGTAAAAGTAGGTCATAAAATGACAGCCAGTGGCCACTCATTGGCTGTAATAATTTTATACACGTGAAATCACTATATTGCCTGTACATATACATATGTATATATCTATGATGGTTATTAGTGAAAACAACATTACCTGGACATCAAAAAATAAATAAAAATAAGCACTTACATTTATAAAAAGGGTCAACTGAAATCATATTGAGCATACCTGATGCATTTTCAACCGTGAACATTTATGTAATTGTTGTCATTACAAGCGTACAGGCACATACAATACGGTAGATAGTGTATAAACCGTATTGCCTACAGTGCCTGATAATACTACATTAACTGTACATTTGATACATCAGATATATATATATCTATGCATTTTCAACAGTGAACATTTCTGTAGTTGTTGTCTTTAGAAATGTACAGTTAATGTAGTATTATCAGGCACTGTAGGCAATATATACATTATATATATATATATATATATATTATACACATATTCGTACATATGCATATAGATAATTATAAAACTTGTACTTTTAATATAGCAGATTGTATGGAATAAAATGCTCAAACTGCGCCTGTGAAAATAGCAAATGAATGTACGCACTAACCTAATGTAACAGTAGAAGATGTTCACGTTTTGGCTACTGAGGTGAGTGTTTGGCCAATTCACTGTTAAGGGTTTTCCAAATTCGCCCCAGCTGGATTCATTATTAAGTGTGACCAAATGAGAATTATCCACAGCAACTGTAAATGAAAAACCACCAACTTCAATTATTCAATACGAAACATTCAATAAAACGTAGTTAACAGATTGGGTAACTCAAACAGCCATCATACCGTGGACTAGGTGAAAGTCTCAGATGCAACTCTGCCTAAAAGGATGTCCCATCCCTTAATTGAATCAAACTTGTCATTATGTTGTTCTGTAACTCTACCGACACATTTGCACACGCAAGTACTGTATATTACATATTGGATTTGTCGCGAAACGATTCTAAAACGACTAGCAAAAATAAATTGAATTGCGAGGAGTTTTAAAACTAGTTTTATTTTACAAAGTAACGTATTCATCTACCTTGTTTGATAATGATATGTAATATATGGCAATAGTAAAGTATGATATGTTTACTGTAATGTAATGTGTTTAGAAACTCAAGGAGAAACAAAAATGTTATAGTTATCTAGGCATCCTTGATAGACAAACAATAAATCATGTTTTTTTATACATGATTCATGTCATTTGCTGTTACTTTACATTTTCAATGTGTTTCGTAGGGTAATTCTATAATAAATGAAACGCATTAATTGGCAGAACATTATGCACGTAGCATTGACCCAACGATAACACTATTAAAATTCCCAATTCTTCATCTCAGCCTCTTAGTTAACTTAGTTAATACGTTATTTGTATACATTTTATGCAGAGGTCCTCTGTTTAGTGGTTGTCATTAGATATATATATATATATACATATGTATTTATTTTCCCAGTATTCTACAATAAAAAGTAATACTACAAATATAACATACATATAGACATATAATGTAACTATCAACGCAATAATTATTTTGATTACGTTTGTACAATATTTGGTGTAGGAGACACCTATTAAGACTAATAAATAGTGGCTATCATAGGAGTCATCTTGGGGTTTGGTAATTGTCTATCTTTGATACAATTCGTAAGTTATTGTATTCCATTGACGCACCTTTGCCCAATCCTATGTAGTAAGTATTGAATGCGTGGATATAGAGTAATATGTATGGCTAAACGTGTTACTGGAATGGGTATTTATTCATGATTATGTGCGCATGTGTAGCAATATAAGACTGTACATGTGTGTTTGTATCCTTGTATGATAGTATGTTTTACATAATGTATAAATCCTTTTAGGCTGTGTGTGGTTATAGTTTGGTTAATGATATCAGAGGTTTGTTTATTGTGTGCCTTAGACTATATATAAGGCTTTGTTTTGCAAATTCGTGTTGTGTCTTGAATGTGTATATTCTGTTATGTTTTCGTGTGAGATGGCTATGTATGTTTCTGTTCTCTATTATCTGCCAGTGTTGAAAGTATGCGGGTAATGTTGTATGTTTGTATTTATAATAAAATCGTAATATATGTATACCAAGTAGGTCTTCGATCTTTAAAATCGAGAAACGTTTAAATATTAGTTCCGTGTGGGGGTTATATTTACTTAAATACATTGTTCTTACAGCTTTTTTTGCAGTTTGTTTATTGTATCCCCAGATCATTAGACAGTAGTTAATGTGAGGCAATATCAGTGAATTGTAGTGTAATTTTTACTCTAATTAGTACAGCATGCTTTAATTTATTTATTACTCCAATTGTTCTAGAACATCTATTTGCTATTTTATCAATATGTTTATTCCAGTTTAAATACGAGTCTAATGTAAAGCCCAGAAAGTTAAACTGTGTAAAGCGATTCTTTGATCATTGTAGTATATTTGTAATGTACGCAATTATTAAATAATCCTGTTAATATGATTATTTCATCTAATTTTATGCCTTTATATCATTAGAATAGTTTTTTTAATCACTAGTGACCCTGACAATATATCGAAAAAATAACTAAATAACACTTTGGCCCCACCTTCACGATCCGCATAAGGCATGCTCATTAATATTCGGGACTGTCCGTCAGACTTCGATTAGCTACGCCGAGTTGATAGATGCAAGAAAACGTCATCAACATGTGTGTATTTGGATTTCCCACCTCCATGCGAATGAGTCGTGACCGATAAAATTATGAAATGCTGTTTATGTCACAGATTCAGCAAAGAAAAGAAGGAACATATATGGAATAAACGGAGAATGAACATAGCGACAGCTCATAACAGACGGATTGATTTAAAAGAAAAAACACCAGCTCTTCACGCACGAAGCCACCGATGACATATTGAATGATTGGCATTGTTTTTGTTGGAATATAAAACATACGAAATTTCGTCTTATGGTACTATCACGTTCCTTTTTCACTAGGTACACATGACTTTCCTATCTACATAATGCTTAATTTGAGTTTGAAAAATGTAGTTATATAAATAATATAATAACACTATTGTCAACAAAATATTAAAATGTATTGCATCAGTGTAACAACTGTTAAAATTTGTACTGGGAGTGCAATCATTATTTGTTCTGCATCATTTAGAGTAAAATATTTTGAATTTGTTTATGTCGAACTCTCGTTTCGGTAACAAATAAAATGGGCATTGTATGATGAAAATAAATTTATAAAATTACAAAACTTTAAAAGTAACTCATATGTTAAAACACTGTTTTCAGTTATCATTGATGTAAAACATTTTGAATGTTGTGAAACATTTATATTTTATGAATTTTAAGTTATTGTAGAAGCAACTTTGTTGACACCTTTTTATACACTGCTTCCAGTAAAGTTCACTTAACACAAAGATGATGCGTATAAGAAAGCATAAATGTTATTATGCACTCCTATTTTGCAACATAATGACAGGATGTTGTGTATTTGGATGCACACATCGATCGATTGCAAAAAAATCCATTTGAAACATGTAGTGATGTACATATTCCCAGCAGAAGCTACACGGAACTAATGCGGCAGAACAAAGTCAGATATCTTCTTCATATTAAATTATGGGATTTAATCACCAAGTGTACAGCTGGCTAAATGGAAAAGAAATACAAGAGAACCTTGTTATGCTGATTCAATCAGACTAAAATCTCAATCCATTATTTTGGCCAACTTTTAACCCTCTCAAGGCCAGATTAATGCAAATATGTGCCTGTTATTGAATCCTATTAAATCGAGAGAATGTGCTGTGAGTGAATCATGTGATATACTCGGGTTGCATGAATGCAAATAAATAAATAATTTTTGATCCGACTCAAGTAAAATTTTCACTACATTTGAAGAACTAATTCCTGGTGTAACTAGCCAAGTATGTGACATATATGTCAATTTATTACCCAAATATGAATTGCTTGAAAAGTTTGACAAAAATAAAATACTTAAATAATTTTCAATAATTCATTTTTTTTTATATTTTTCATTAATAATTAGCGGTTACATGCTGCGTATGAAATGTTCACAAATTACTATGCTACAGAATGGAAAACTAATTAAATGTCTATGGTAAATAAAACTGAAATAATTTCAGTTTTTCAGAGTGCATGTATTTTCAAGATTTTATACAAAATGGCGTTCTTTGTGATCATAGCCGTCATCCCGTCTGAACTATTAAGTTTGTGTTATATTAAAAATGCGTAATCATAGTACAAAACATTCCCCTTCGATGGCAGCGTTCGTTATAAACTCGATTCGAAAATCCCATCAAAGTCCGAATTACTGGAGTTCGACATAATGACAATGTCGAGAATTACAACAAAGCTAAAAAACACCACCCGCTTCGTTGCGCGGCGCATTCATATTTTTTTTACAAAAAAATAGACCGCTCAAAAGTTAGCATTTAATCGTAGAAATCGCCTGCGGATGCGTGTTTTGGAATAACTCCTGGGTGCTTCCATGTTTATGCCCGCAACAAATGTTAAACTTTAATCTCATTGGCCGAAAATCACCATTAAAATATTCACTGCGTGGCGTAAAAGAGGGACCGGAAATTGTGTGTCGCTGCGTTCGACTACAAAACCGCTTGGTGGTTGGCGCTATTTAGTCACTGAAATCGCCATCATATCTCACTTTTGATGCTTCCCAGTGAAACTTCAATATTATGATATGCTAACTGCCGAAATAAATTGCCGTTATTGGATGACACTGTTTCGCGGTACCAGTTTAAATGTGCCCCTGTATTCGGGTTGATTCGGGCGTTCTGGCCGTGAGGCATACTCGGGTTGATTCGGGCGTTCTGACCACGAGAGGGTTAATTTGCTTCTACACAATTACTGTATGCATTGGTCATATACAGTGCACTCCAGATAACTCGAACTCACGTAAGTTGATTTTCGCTAAGTTAAGTCAATCTTTTCCCCGGCCCTGGGCAAAGGTTCCAATAAAAAGGTTTACTAACAATCGTAGCTGTAGCATTAGAAACAGTCTGTGGATGTACGAATCTCACATTTTCATGTTTCGGTTCAAAGAAGTGGGGAAACGGGGACTTTTTCAAAAACGGCTGGCTGGAATTTGGAAAGGCAAGACCCGTAGACACACAGACCCAATCCAAAATATGCCCTGAGTCCCACATTTAGGCAAAAATTAGCACCCACGACCAGGTTAATCCTTTGCTAAGGTTGCATATACTGATATTTTAGTATGCATCTTCGTTCACTGCATGTCAAATACTGGGAAATGCAGTTTTACTAACTGGAAAAGCGAGACCTTTGATTCTACCTAATCGAATCGTTGCTCGGCTGACGGCATTGGGAAGCAGGATAAATAAACAAAGCATACGTTTCCTACACTTATAAAATAAAATGCCATTGCTTGAATGAACTCACCTTGGAATCTGACATGTTGACTGTGTGTGTGACGTCAACGGTCTTTTGCGTGGTTCACTGCGCGTGCATGATATTCATTATACTCTGACTGCATAATTAATCATCCACGTGGCAGCAAGCTCACACTGATTCGCGTAAATACAATTGTTTATAGTTTTTTGCGCAGATAACACCCAAATTATGTTTAAACATGCAATACATAAATGGCAGAGAAAGTACTTATCACGTTTTGATACAGTATATCTCGAATGTATATTAGCCTACAAAGAATCGCTTTAACTCTATCAATATTTACATCATAACTGGTTTTGATCAATTTGTGTAGTAATTCTATCAACCATTTCTAGAACAGCATATTCAGTTGAGTGATGAGGTCGAAAACCATACTGGTTATCGGATAACATATTTGTGTTTGTAAGATAAATCAATAATTGGTTATACATTTATCTATAAACTTTGAGATGACCAGTAAAAAGCGATATAGGTCTGTAGTTAGAAAATAATGTAGGATCTTTTTGTTTATATATATATATATATATATATAGGTATTACTTTTGCAATTTTAAGACGATCAGGACATTTTCCAGTGTTTAATACTTGATTTATTAATACTGTTAGGGGTTTGACGTTTGTGTAACAAACAAACTCTTGTACATATCCCAAATTGAAACATTATTGGCAATAAGTCCAATCTCCACTTAAAATTTGACATATTATTAAACAAACTTAACATACATTAAATAAGTCTCCGGGATCATTCACATAGGAATATGTAATGGTATATTATCGTTGTGGGTATTTTATACACGGCAGGTTTCGTAGAGTATTTTAGAATTACCGCTGCTTACTTCTATATGTTATAAGCAACCTTACATGACGGTGCTTACACAGATCATGATTGCACTGGACTGTTGCTAAACAAATTAATTTTTGCTGTAGCTTTAAACACACGCTTGCGCACGTATACACACTTGCTTTACATGGAATATTAAGCTGTGTAAATGTCAGTTTGAATCTGCAGCCTGCAGCCTTACCGAGTGTGTATGTTGTATTGACTATGTAAGTCAAGCCATTGTCAACCGACAATTCCAATTTGACCTGGCCGATTTTTCCAATCAAAGGGGTGACGCAGTAGACGGCAGCGTCATTTCTTTTCAGACAATCTTGTACAATTCTATTGTCAAACCGGCAACGTATCCCGGAACTATTTTTGAAGCAAAAACCCGTTATCGTGATACCATATCCACCGAATGTATGTCCAACGTTTGGTGATACAATTAATGTTTTTTTGCCTGCAAGATGAAAAAGAAACAGTTTGTTAGTCAGGTCACCCGACATGCGTACAGTGAGCATGTAAAAGGATATACATGTGGATTGCTCATGTCATTGGTGCAATTAACACTTAGCATAATTATGGGAAACCACTAGTCCTAAAGTAGGTCTCTTGGTTAAAGCAAGTCTTTGGGAATTTTAATATATTTGTAAAGTACACAATCATTCATTAAATCCGTTATTATGACTAATTCATATAATTCTATGCATGCATTTTATTAGAATTGTCTTTTATTAGTCACAAATGACCATATAAATATATCGCTATAATAACTATCCGTGCGCGGAGTTTCCACTTCGCGCCAGCATTCAAGATTCATGTAAGGCATGTTCATGAATATTCGGTACCGCCCGTCAAACTTCGGTTACCTCCGCTGAGTTTTATGGGGCAAGAAAAACATCCAGCTGCTGTTTATGTCACGGATTAAACAAAGAAAAGAAGAAAACGTGAGAGGGACAACCTATGGAACAAACACCATATGGATTGATTTCAAAGTGTGTTTCACTGAGCATGCGTGCAAACTTATACCCGGACTGCATAATTAATTATCCACGTGGCAACAAGCTCAAAATGATTCGTGTAAACACAATTATTTAGGGGCTATTTTGCGCACATAAGACCACAATTATGCCTAAAATGCAAGAAATAACTGGCAGAGAATGTACTTATATCTTAGTCCATTTTCTCAAATTGTAACGACGGCCATTGTTGGAGTTTGTTTCACGTGGGTGACTGATCGATGATGGTGACACTAACAGGAATAATTGTGGGTGAAACACCGCCATAGCAACAGTCATGGTAACACGAGGTGCTTCTCATCATAAGGGTATTGCCCGCTGAAACAAGGACGTATGCCTCCTTTAAGCCATTGACTGCATTCGGGCTCCAAGATGTAGCCACTCTTAACCAAGTTGTCTGCCTTTCCCTACACCGTCGCATGGACCTTTACTGTGGCTGGCCTCCAGCCAGGCCTAGTTGGCTCGCACACCAAATAACGAGGGGAAACGGCCAACCAAAGAGCAGATTTCGGTAATGAGAACTTGGAGAGTCGGACACCAAAAGGACGGTGTCAAGTAACGGCATGATTTGGCGGAGCTCTGACATCGTTGCTTTAACCCTCTCAAGGCCAGATTAATGCAAATATGTGCCTGTTATTGAATCCTATTAAATCGAGAGAATGTGCTGTGAGTGAATCATGTGATATACTCGGGTTGCATGAATGCAAATAAATAAATAATTTTTCATCCGACTCAAGTAAAATGTTCACTACATTTGAAGAACTAATTCCTGGTGTAACTAGCCAAGTATGTGACATATATGTCAATTTATTACCCAAATATGAATTGCTAAAGTTTGACAAAAATAAAATACTTAAATAATTTTTAAACAATTCATTAAAAAAAATATTTTTCATTAATAATTAGCGGTTACATGCTGCGTATGATATGTTCACAAATTACTATGCTACAGAATGGAAAACTAATTAAATGTCTATGGTAAATAAAACTGAAATAATTTCAGTTTTTCAGAGTGCATGTATTTTCAAGATTTTATTCAAAATGGCGTTCTTTGTGATCATAGCCGGTGTTATATTTAAAATGCGTAATCATAGTACAAAACATTCCCCTTCGATGGCAGCGTTCGTTATAAACTCGATTGGAAAATCCCATCAAAGTCCGAATTACTGGAGTTCGACAAAATGACAATGTCGAGAATTACAACAAAGCTAAAAAACACCACCCGCTTCGTTGCGCGGCGCATTAATATTTTTTTTACAACAAAATAGACCGCTCAAAATTACGATTAGCATTTAATCGTAGAAATCGCCTGGGGACGCGTGTTTTGGAATAATTCTTGGGTGCTTCCATGTTTATGCCCGCAGCAAATGTTAAACTTTAATCTCATTGGCTGAAAATCACCATTAAAATATTCACTGCGTGGCGTAAAAGAGGGACCGGAAATTGTGTGTCGCTGCGTTCGATTACAAAACCGCTTGGTGGTTGGCGCTATTTAGTCACTGAAATCGCCATCATATCTCACTTTTGATGCTTCCCAGTGAAACTTCAATATTATGATATGCTAACTGCCGAAATAAATTGCCGTTATTGGATGACACTGTTTCGCGGTACCAGTTTAAATGTGCCCCTGTATTCGGGTTGATTCGGGCGTTCTGGCCGTGAGGCATACTCGGGTTGATTCGGGCGTTCTGACCACGAGAGGGTTAAGGAAAGCGAATGTTGATGGCACCGAGTGGGCCGTCGCACCTGACAGGCCTACGAAACTCAGAACTGCCATATCCCCATCTTCATCTTTGTAGTGCAACACCATGAGGTGGGTGCTTATTTGCGTCTTGTCATAGTACACAGACCCTATCTCCTCCGTGTATTTGACCTGCTAATTCTCTGCATTTTCATCTGACATGTGGCTTCCATTACAGGTTTAAGCGTACCTCTGAGATGTCTGATTTCTTCGTATTGTGTGCCATTTGCCAGTCGAAAAACTGAGAATATCACCCCAGTTTGCGTCGCTGAATTTGTTTTGGTGCTGTAACTACCATGTCCGCATAGTTCACTGGACGGCATTGCAACAGTTGTTACAAGTGTAACTCTGATTCGAAGGGAATACGATCAACCAGCATATGAGCTGGTATATTCATTCGACACGTCACTGCAGCGTCATGGTCAAATAAGCTCTAGGCGGTAATTGGTCAAGCATTGAGGGCGTGTCTCAAAATGTCAGCCGTCGGAAACTATGATATTTTACTAGAACGTTCCAGTTTTAAAATATATTCTGAGTCAACAACAGGCGCGAGGTTGTTGATTGTAGTTGCAAATGGTGAAATTAATTTTATTTTTATTTTAGGTGTTTAGGCCCACGCAATTACCTTTTGTTTCCCTTGAATAGCACTTCCCCAAATTATACTCTTCAACTACATTTATATATACATATATATATATACATATATATATATATGTATATATATATATACACATATATATATATGTATATATATATATATATTATATATATTAGATTATGAATGATAACTGAACTTGTACAGTTCCTTTCACACATTAACACACATTAGCAACTATAAACAGTTTAGAAGAGTTTATGTGAACTCGACAACTTACCGGAAGAAGTACATGGGTTTTCATAAGATATCGTCTCTCGGTCAATTCGAAACAGCAGAAGTCCAGGAATAGCCATATTTGATTCTTGGGTAAGTTCAAGTACTGACGGCTGTAACCCTTGCGGCAACGTGAACGCGTCCCTATGGTTCCCAGCATCAAAGCCGATCTACAATAATGAATTCGGGCAGTTTCACCATGAAACTAGTATCAAGACACACAAATGCTTTTACAAATGTAACAATACTTTACGTACTGTTAAGAGAGTAAGAGAGAGAGAGAGAGAGAGAATTGATACGCTTAGAATTGAGGGAAGAAATAAAAAAGAGGAAGACCACAATTGAGATCCAACGGAAGAATGAGTGAAGAGAGATTTGATGGGATTGCGAAGGATTGAGGAAAGGGGTGGGTGATAGAGACAACAATGATATATAATAATATTGACAAACTTCTATAGGGCCTAAATCCCCAGGAATCTGAGCTCAGAGGCGCAACATACAAAAATCATTGGGCAAAATCGTTAACAAGGACAAGCAAGAGTCGTCATTAGAGCAAGGGACCGCCGAAGGTTAGGGTGGAATGCAATTTAAAATAAATAAGTCTTTAGTTTTTTACGGAAGGTATTTATAGTCTCAGATGATTTTATAGCGATAGGAAGTTGATTCCAGATTGTGGGTGCAGCTACAGAAAAAGCACGTTTGCCGATATTAAGCTTGGTTTTTGAAACAAAAAGTCGTTGTGAAACAGACGATCTGAGATTCCTGCGGCTATCGGAAAAACGAAGGAGACTAAACAAATAGGATGGGTATTGCGTAGAAAGGGTACGATATGTGATAGTGGCTAATTTGAATTGTATTCGATATGTAATTGGAAGCCGATGCAACTGTCTAAGTAGGGGCAGATACATTAATAAAACAACACAGACAAGAAGGAGAGCAACACCAACGTCAATCAGACGCAATCACATGAGTCATTTGCTCACGGTTTATCTTGAATATCCTATATTATCATATTTCTATTATCCGCAAAATAAATGTTTCTATAACTAATGTCATTGCATTGTGTGTGTGCGTGTGCGTGTGCGTGTGCGTGTGCGTGTGTATTCACCAAGTGTATATCAGTGAAGTCACGAAAACTTTTGCTATTCCGTTATGAAAATGAATATCCGAAACTCTTAATTTCTTAGGAATAAAGGATGTTCTTATCTGTCAGGAAAGACAACTTCAGCAAGTTTCATCAGTATTTGCCATGTCTGCACTGCACTGTACTGTACTAGTATTTTGGTATAGAAAAGTAAAAACGTATGACTATACCATTTCAAAAAAGTAAAAACAAAAATTACAGGATTACCTGGAGGTAGCCTACCTTTTTACATTTTATTGAATATACACCCCAAGGTATATTTAGTGAACCCATTAAAAAAAGAAACACAGTAGTTTTGGGCGGTAGATGTACTAGAGTCGATCTAAGAAAGGAAAATAGCTAAATGAATAGTAACAACTATTTTTCTACAGATGAAGTCTGCTATTTCTTTCTTTAGCCCACTAGTCATCATAGCAGTGGATCCCCTAGTAGTGCCACCCGGTTAGATCATCAAGACTAGCATTTGAAAGTAGAACATGAGATACTTGAGAATTACCATAAACAGGACATGTAAAAACATTGTTTGATTCAGGTTTGTGTTAATCACGTGTCTGGTAATCGTTTTGAAATTCGATTATTAAGATTTTCACTTATTACTATGTTAAAAAATGTCACACAAAAAAGAAAGTAATTTAGATTATGTAAAACAAAATCCCAATCAAGTAGACAGCTTAAAAATAAAGGTTAGTTTTTTACTTTGTTGTTTATGTTACGTCTATCACAATTACTGCCAGACTAGTAAAATAGGGGTCTTTGTCCTCCGAAGTGGAATCTTTGGATCTAAATGCCCCATGAGAGATATGCTGGGATAGTAGGGAGGTGGAAGTCAGACCCAGACTGTTGATAAATTTTTCAACCGGATTTTGAGAAAGGGACACACTTTTGCAATGTTGGTACTATCATTCGACCATTTTGATGGAAAACGTAATATTTATAATTTACCTGGTCAATATAATCACGATACATCTCCACAAGCAAAAAAGAATTGTTACTGTAGAAGTTGTTGCTGGACACATATACTTAAAAGTGTGATAGACGCGACACAAAATATGAATGATCTATTTCATCATCCTTTGTGATAAACACCAGGAAATAAGTTATATTCTACTTTTCATTTTGTTACCATTTCAACCCTTTTTACGCAAGTGTTCCTTTTTTCATGACTTCGCTCATACACATTTACACTGGAACTAGAACTACTTTAATATAACTTTGGAGTAGCCGATGTGAAAGCGATCATGTTTTCACTTACCTGAGCATAGTAAGTGCTAGCTTCGCCTCTGCCTTTGGGAAGTGCATCATAGACGAAGAGGGCAAACGTGCGTTCACCGTCTGTCGTTAGCACTAATTGAAACGTAATTTCCTGTATAACATAACAAACACTAACATAATACATCGACATAGCCTACCCTGCTATCGTATTAACTGTCCGATTTTTAAATAGCTTAATCCTCACACATCAGGCCGACACCAAAGAACGTCAGTGTTGTCTGTCCGTTGCAAGATGCGTCGCCTCGCCCCACCTCCACCTGCGTGCCTTCATCTCCCGCTCCACTGATCTCTTCCGCGTCTCCTGGAACTCCCCTCGTTCTCTTGCCACCAGGGTCCCATTTTGAAATAATGTCTTACTTAATCCTAGGTTTTGCAACGAAATGTTCTCGCATGATAATTGAGCACATTAAGTCATTTGCATTAAGGGTAGCCACTAGTCCTGATGTAACTACATGCCATATTTTGGTGAATACGCAACGTATCTATACATACAATTTCAGGATTATAATATTTGCCCGAAAGGTGTTTTACATGTGAAAATGCACGGTTGTTGCCATGGCAGGAGTGATTTATATGTCCTATGAACCTTCGCTTCCAGAAGAAGTGATATCAGCAGCGTCATTGAGAGTATTTAAGGATAATAGATAAAAAACTATTTAAAAAAAACGTAGAAGCCACTGAAATGTGGTTCTTAAGAAGAATGCTGCGAGTGCCATGGACTGCAAAGCAAAGCAATGAAGTCATCCTTAGGACAGCCAAATCAAAAAGAAAGATCACCAACAAAGGTAGAACACAACAAGCACTATTTATAGGCCATGTCATGAGAAAGACAAAAATAGACCATATAGTAACAACAGGAAAGATAGAAGGATGTATGTATGTACAGTGGAGCTCAAGATAACAGATTGTAAAAAGCAGGGGTCCCAACATGCGACCTTGCGGAACACCAGGTATTAGCTCTCTTACCCAACACATTTTGCCGTGGAAGCACACCTCAATAAGAACATAAATCGCTGCTGCCATCGCAGCAATTGTGCAAATTGCATTAGCCCATTTTCACATATCGTATCCAACAATCATCGACCAACTAACATAATCCCCAAGTTGTATTTAAAAAAAAAAAGTGGTTTTAAGTAACACATGGACATATATGGCCCGTAGTTAATTTATGACCATGCTATTGGAAAATGATGAAATCCCCAAAAGGCAAACATTCTAGGACCAGTGGCTTCTTGTTGCCCAGTGGTTTTTTGTTGATTTAATTAAAATAGTAACCTATTATCATTTACCAACTACGTTTTGTACGTTCTGCCTTATTGTCATATTACGAGTCATTCAAGTAACATTCATAGCTATAATATGTTTTGCAAAATGCTGCACCATACTTATTAATATATTCATCATACCGGCTGATTGGAAAGTTTTGTCATATTCCGTATCCACATCTTCATATTTAACCACGTGACAAGTAATGTCGACTTCGCAACATAGCCAGGGTAAAGGCGACTCACATCGTCCGAGACCTGCGCAAATAATAACAAATGAAATTTCATAGAAATTAGAAAACCTTTCGGTGCAGGTAAAGGTTAATGACATACTTTTTAAGAATGATCATTCAAAGTTACTTCAATATGATAGTGATGTTTACATTATAAAACAATGTGGGTGGAGCGCAGTAGCGCAGCGGTAAGAGATTCGGACTCTCGACGGGTTTGAATCCTGTGCGGCGGTGTCGAACCTTGGGCAAGTTCGCTCAGCTGTATGAATGAGTACCTGGCTGTAGACAATGGTGGATATTAGTGAACGAATAGTCGTCGCGCATTAATTGCAGCGTGGCTGAATGCTTACCAGAGAAGTCGAGATGGTGTTCGACTGAACAGGTCTGCCAAGGAGAAAAGTGTATAACGTTCCGCATATTTCCGTCAGGTTTGCATGTATGAGGTTAAATTATTGAAGTTGTACTAGCGGGGTCTTGGGTAGTTCTTTGATTTATACTTTCATTAATTCGTCCAGGTGCCGTTTGCTGTTGGGATCTTCGGGGCTCAATATTGCAAAGCACGTAACGTTGCAAAGGCGGAATTTTTTTTTCTTTTTCTATCTAGATCATCGTAAAAGTAATAATGTCATCTGCAGACATGTCACTGGATGTACGTATACGTCAGTTTAATCACTCGCTGTTCTCCTGTATGTCAAACCCCTCTATTTCGTCCTGCCCAGAGCACATCGCTTTGCTATTAACAACGGAATTTGGTCACTTCACCTTTTCCGTGTCCTTTAATGGATGTACGTTGAAATGCTTAACCCTCTCGTGGTCAGAACGCCCGAATCAACACGACTCCCACTCACGGCCAGAACGCCTGAATACGCCCGAATACAGGGGCACATTTAAACTGGTACCGCGAAACAGTGTAATCCAATAACGGCAATTTATTTCGGCAGTTAGCATATAATAATATTGAAGTTTCACTGGGAAGCGTCAAAAGTGAGAAATGATGGCAATTTCAGTGGCTAAATAGCGCCAACCACCACGCGGTTTTGTAGTCGAACGCAGCGACACACAATTTCCGGTCCCTCTTTTATGCCACGCAGTGAATATTTTAATAGTGACTTTCAGCCAATGAGATTAAAGTTTAACATTTGCTGCGGGCATAAACATGGAAGCACCCAGGAATGATTCCAAAACACGCGTCCGCAGGCGATTTCTACGATTAAACGCTAACTTTTGAGCGGTATATTTTGTTGTAAAGAAGTATTAATGCGCCCCGCAACGAAGCGGGTGGTGTTTTTTAGCTTTGATGTAATTCTCGACATTGTCATTATGTCGAACTCCAGTAATTCGGACTTTGATGGGATTTTCGAATCGAGTTTATAACGAACGCTGCCATCGAAGGGGAATGTTTTGTACTATGATTACGCATTTTAAATATAACACCAACTTAATAGTTCAGACGGGATGACGGCTATGATCACAAAGAACGCAATTTTGTATAAAATCTTGAAAATACATGCACTCTGAAAAACTGAAATTATTTCAGTTTTATTTACCATAGACATTTAATTAGTTTTCCATTCTGTAGCATAGTAATTTATGAACATTTCATACGCAGCATGTAACCGCTAATTATGAATGAAAAATATTTAAACAAAATGAATTGTTGAAAATTATTTAAGTATTTTATTTTGTCAAACTTTAGCAATTCATATTTGGGTAATAAATTGACATATATGTCACATACTTGGCTAGTTACACCAGTAATTAGTTCTCCAGATGTAGTGAAACTTTTATTTGAATCGGATCAAAAAGTATTTATTTATTTGCATTCATGCAACCCGAGTATAACACATGATTCACTCACAGCACATTCTCTCGATTTAATAGGATTCAATAACAGGCACATATTTTCATTAATCTGGCCTTGAAAGGGTTAATAGTGTTTTGCGCTATTAAAAAATAATTTGGTATTCGAATCTTCGGCAGGTTCAACTATATAATTTTTATTTGTGTTCGATACATCACAAAAACAATAATGCCGTCTACAAATTATACGACATTGTATGTATGGCCTTTGCAGAAATTGTGAACAGTTTGTTCAGGTTATTGGGGTTAGCGCGTTGATATCACGAATAAATCAAAAGCTTGTGGCGGTTTGTTTGTAAGGCAGAAAACGCAGGCTTCAAGCATGTCTTTTTGCAGTCATCCATCTTCCACCCGATGCACGTGATCGAGCCAGCGGAAGCTGCGTTGCCCGAGCAGCGTCATCAAGCTCACAGTGAGAGGACCTCTGTGTTGGTAATTCGGTCCTTCCAGGAGATCTTGAGGATGGAATGCATTCAGTCGATTCTCCTTAGTGGAGTAATGTCCAGGACTCACTGCCGTACAGAAGTGTACTCAGCACGCAGGCGTTGTACACTGTCACATCTGTGTGGTCCTTCAGACTTTCTGTGCGTGCCGGGCGAGGATCGAGGAGGCTCTCCCAGTCCTTCTGCTGATTTCTGCGTCTAAGGAGAGGTTGTCGGCAATGGTGGATCCGAGGTAGGCGAAGAGATGGACGACCTATAATTGTTTATGGTGATGGCTGAGGAATGACTACATCCTGCCCCATGATGTTTAGTCTTTCTCAAGCTGATTGTCAGTACGAACTCCGAGCATGCCTCTGCAAAGGGGTTCATAAGGTTTTGCATCCCCCCTCAGTATGCATGGTGACCGCTGCGTCATCTGCAAACAAAAAGTCTCCGACGTGGGCCAAGCGCATCTTGGTCTTCGCTTTTAGGCGAGACAAGTTGAATAGTTTACCGTCAGATCTCGTGTGCATGTACACGTCTCTGTAGAAGATCCAAATGCGTGCTTCAACACAAGGGCAAAGAATATCCCAAATAGGGTTGGGGCGAGGATGCATCCCTGTTTGACGCGCGGTCACTGCGAACGTTAAACGTCTCCGAGGATGAACCGACGTACTGGATTGTACCTCTCATATGATTGTGGAATGACCTAATTACGCTGCAGAGCATAGAGCGACAGCTTAGAGGGCATCCTATCTTCGGTAGGATCTTGTACAGACCATCCCTTCTCACAAGGTCGAAGACAGTAATTGATCTGTCCTCTGAATTCACACTAGGAATCGGGATAGACTGTCAGCAAGAATCTGTAGTTTGCTCAGGATGACACGAGCAAACAACTTGCCAACTACGCTCAGGAGTGAGATGCCTCGGTAAGTGTGCAATCACACCTGTCTTCTTCGACAGCATTCTCTCTGGAGTTCAGCTCTGAATAGTTCTCTACCCACCTCTCCATTTGCTTTTTTCTGTCATGGATGGGCTCGCCTGCGAGGACCTCAAGGGGGCTGTCTTACTCTGAGTAGGGCCTATGGCTTGTTTGATGCCGTCGTACATGACCCTAGTGTTGCATGCATCAGATGACTGCTGGGTGTCCTCGCATATATGGAGCTAGTATTAATTCGCACAGTGCCTAGCAGTCTTCTGGACTTTGCTTCTTGTTGTTCAGCGCACCTGGAGGGCTGCTTGGCTGGGCAAGCGCTTGTGTTCCTCAAGGACTGTACGCTTGGTCTGGATGGCTGGAGTCATCTGTAGTTAGCTTCGAACCAATCATTTGTCTTCCTTGACTGCTTCTTTTCAAAGACAGCGATGACAGCGTTTGGACTGTGTCGCGTAGATGCTTCCATATCAGACTGACAGTGTCGTGTGCCTCGCTAATCAATGCTGCCTTTTCGGGATGTGATGTCTTGTTCACGTCAATGCGAGGTTTTCCTTTGCGTTTTGAGCGATGTAACTTCTTCGGCTGCAACCTGATCCCGCAGCACACCAAAGAGTGGTCTGTGTCGTAGTATGCGCCGTGGTTGGATCTGGTGAGCAGAACATTCTTGAGGCAAGAACATATGGTGATGATGAAGTCCAGCTGATGAAAGTGCTATGATCGGGGTGTGTCTCTAGGATGTGTGTTGGGGCTACGTCTGAAAGAAGGGGATAGTGATGCAGATGTCGAAGTAGGAGCACAACTAAAAAAATCGCTGTCAGTTCTCATTTAACTTGCCGAGTCCGTGACAGGTACAGGTATATGGCTGGTGATGGATTCCAGGTTTCCATAAAACTCGTCTATGGCTTCTGAAGTTAAGTACAGGAATGGCGCATACACGCTGATGAGGTTGACGGGGCCGTCAGACGTTTGGAGACCAAGCGAGAGGTGTCTTTCAGATTCGTTTTCGCCAAGCTTTATCATCCCTAGCAGTTTGTTTGTGACTGCAAAGGAAACGCCATGCTATCTTGTATCTTCGATTCCTTTGTAAAAGTTAACACAATTCCTATGTACATGCAGCGACAAACGTTTAGATATGTATATTATTTATGGTGATAAAAATCATAGCACAAATATCAAATTTTCTGATTGCAATTTCATGTAGTCTGAAACAACAGACCGCACCGCCTCTCGCCGTGCTAAAGGCTAGGACGTGCTCAGCAGCCCTGCGTATGGTGACGTCAGCAACATCTGACGGGCTGTGACACGCAAATAACTACGTTTGAACACGCTTCATATTAGGCACATCACTTAATAAGAGTATTATGTTTATGTATGCGAAGTTTCAAAGACATTTTTTTATTTTATTACACTTAGTTTTTAACAATCTTTGAACCGGTTTTCATACGGTGTTATAATCATTGCACTGCTTTTAACAGTAAATAGCAGACGTTTCTATTTGCATGATTCAGACCACTATGTAGGCTCTCAAGCTCTTATTTTCATAATGGTAAATTACACGGAACACAATATCATGAATTTGCTTCATATATTTAAGCTTGGACGTCTCATCAGCCCATTCTTTGTGTACGTTGTACAAAGTTCGGACATCGTATCCAAATAATGACAGGTTTTGCCCACATTGCTTAAATGATGCGCCATCAAGATAACATTTGTTCGGAAATATTTGCCTTACTTCATTACACTTCCCGTCCAACAAAAAGTATAAGCAACACTTAAAAAAACTACGAAATTCAATCTAAAATGTAATCTCCATGTTTCCATCAAACTTATTGTTGGGTTAATTCTGAATACTTAATTGTACTGACCCATAAAGTGCATGGAAAGTAGAAGAGGGTTGCAAACGACGAATAGGAAGACCATAGCAGAGATGGGGCGACAGCATGAAAAGGGAACTTAGGAGGATAGGTGTGAACAGCCAAGAATGGAAGGTAACTGCGGACAACATACCGAGATGGAGGAAAATAACGAGAAAAGCAGAACAAGGCACTGAGTGACGTGGCCCCACCCCGCAAGAGGAAGATGAATTGTACTGACCCAACCCCAAATGCCCAACACTTGCAAACCCACCCATCTTAAAATATATTAAACAGGGCCCATGCCAAATTCCAGCGACAACCTTGGCCTCTATATAAACACAATTCTGAAAGGTGCACTCTTTTGAAATCCACGCGCTTTCTTTGCTGGTCGCTTCTAAATGCTGGTGCAGGGTTATGCGTTTAGGATTTTCAAACGTCAATAACATAAACTAATTAAAATCTATGTATAATTATAACCAGTGGCATATTTGTAGATGGCAATATTATCTATACGATGATGATATAGAAAAACGTAGAAGTCCGCCGATAGAAGTTTCCACCACCACGAATGAATTTCTTAAAAGTCTAAATCTACGAACCATCCAAATAGGACCGTCAGAACAAATACACAATTTCAGCGCCAGACATGCAAGTCGTAGGTCCACAGAGAAAAAGGAATACTATTACACACACACACACACACACACACACACACACACACACACACACACACACACACACACACACACACACACACACACACACACACACACACACACACACACACACACACACACACACACACACACACACACACACACACACACACACACACACACACACACACACACACACACACACACACACACACACACACACACACACACACACACACACACACACATATTGGAAGTGGACATCGTTCAAAAACGCCAGTTCGTGCGTTTCAAACATTGTTTAATATCGTTGGTTCCAGTGCATATCATCATTGCAATCTGGGAAAGTGAGGAGACTTCGGCTGAGGGGCTCTTTAAAAAAATTCCCCTTCAATAAAATGTTCGGTAACCAAACATTCAGAACACTGATGAGTTTACTAACAGTAACACACAAACTGTAGCTCTATACCAAATACATGTAACACCCACCAATTGTGAAACCGTGTCTTCCTCTACAATAATGTTATCAGATCTCCAGCAGACCATGTCTGCCCAGAAAACAGCTATGAGAGGTGAATAGTCTATGGGCAGAGGCATCCTCATGGGAGACCACAGCGGAAACGTTTCTCCAAAGGTCAAGAAGCCATCTTTGTCAATCTGCAAATCGAGATGGAAGACCACGTTACATACACTTGACAGTGACATTATAACATCATTGCTGGAAGCTCACCTTTTCAGTTCCGATCAGCAGGCCGCAGAGCCTCGCTAGGGTTTGTGGAAAGGGGTAATGTACCCTTGCTGTTGAAAACAAGGGGTAACAAATGAAATCAAGGGGTAATTTGTTCGGGTTTTCGACCGCCAATAGGAGATGGTATGGGAGACAGAGTATCCATATGTATGTGTGAGTGCATGTATATTTTAGTCAGAACAATGATAGCCTGTGATTGTTTTAAGCACACAGGCAATGAGCTGTCTTCCAATGAAGTTCTGTACACAGCTGGCATGAGTAATTCTCGGATGCTGAATGATAAGAAGACATGTACGTTTTAATGTTAGCACATCTACACGTGTCATACAGATATGAGATTTTCTTCAGGTATCAATTGATCTTTTATATATTTAAGGCCAGACACGGCAGGTGGATAGGATTATTTTATAATTTATGCAAATAGTCCAATTTATTCCACCCAAATTTTAGAATTTAGAGGTATAGTACGTAATTGTCATACAAGTAAACTCTTTATTGATAGCAAACATAAAAGCTATCATAATCTGGCAGAAAACCATTTGCAGAATGTTTGTTAAAAAACACCATATCACATGGGGTGTCAGGCCTCAAGATTGTCATGAAAAATAACCAATTTATTTTAATATTATTTAAAAAAAATTTCAGCTGCTGCCCTGCAAATGTCCATGTTCTGTTAATGAGTGTCCAATACGTTTAACTTTCTATACAACTTGCACTGCAGCTGTGAATGTACATATTTTGTGGGTGTCCAACACATTATTTACGTAGCTAAACGATGTCATTATTTTTGCTTTGAAGAGAACACATTTTCTATAGATTTGTTTAATTATTAATTATACAATTTAAATCAAAGGAGAATAAAACTTATTATACATCAAATGAGTTGCCCTATTTAAAAAAATACTATTATATAATAGTAATTTTGGAGAGCAGAGTTTAACAAAAATGTAGCAACGTAAGTGAGGGGAAAATGTTTGTTAACTCAGTATGTCATTGAAGCATTCGAACCTTTAAAGGAACTTTGTACATTTCATTATCCAGAATCAAGTAGGGTTTATTAACCATTATAATTATTAGCAGGATTTTTGGTTTGTGTTTGTGTGTGTGTGTCTGTGCATGCGAGCGTGAGTGTGCGTGTTCGTGCATGTGGGCGTGCGGGAGGACGCGCGTACCGACGTACGTGGTACGTGCGTGTGTGTGTGCGTGTAAAAACCGTGTGAATCAAGCACAACAAAATGTAGGAACGCGCGCTTGTGCAATAAATGCCAATTACAGGCAGTAGCAACTATTTATCATTTGACAATTGTATTTATTTATTTTTCGGGCGGAAAATGAAAAATACGAATACTTTGTTTGGGCTTAATACACTCAGTTTGACGGGCAGCATACCTACAACATGTGTTCTAGTATTAAGAACAATACGTAAATAAATGTTAACAAATGAGGTACGGACAAACTTGCCAACCTAGCATCACCTTAGTCGTGGAGTCAGAGAAGTGTTGACCTTTGTTGTCTGCCAGAGACAACAGAAGGCTACAAGTACATGGTCATTGCTGTCGATTACTATACCAAGTGGGTTGAGGCTGAACCCATAAAGTATAAATATGCTGACAGTGTGGCAAAGTTTTTGTTTGAATTGATTTACCGCCACGGCCGAACTGACGTCCAGATAAATGACCGGGGTCGTGAATTTGTAAACGCGGTGTCGAAGCGACTCCACGAGTTAACTGGTGCCAAACAACGCATAACCAGCGCATATCATCCACAGGCAAACGGGTCGGCAGAACGATTCAGAGCGCGTTTCTGAAGGTGCTGGAAGGGAAACCAGAAAAATTGTCACAGGCATTCCCTGGTGTGTTGTTTGCCTTCCGTACCAGCGTGCAGAAGTCAACTGGTTACCCACCGTTCTTTCTAATGAATCTACGGAAAGCGCGACTGCCAATTGAGTGTCGAGACGCCAGTGAACATGACATTGTAGAAAGTCCTGAAGATGACATTGTTCAAGATGAAATCATGGTACGTGTAGCAGTTATGGAAAAAATGCGGAAAGACATCACATCGTGTAGTGACTAACTGCATAATAAAAGCACAAGACCGCCAGAAACGGGATTACCAGAAGCGCCATCGGGATCGAGGAGCATTTAAGAGAGGAGATTCCGTGCTTCTTTGGAATCTCCGACGAGCCGATAGGAAAGGCGGGAAGACGTGTGATCCGTGGCTTGGTCCGTACACCATCCATGCTGTCAGGCAAAATGGTACCTACGATCTAATGAGTGAAGATGGTATCATTATGAAACAGAAGGCTGACGGTGTCAACCTGAGACGTTACTATAAGCGACAGAATCTTGACTGGGTCACACCTACCGAACCGAAGGACACGCATGACACCCTGCTTACAGATTTACCAGCCGAGGTGCCATCACTGCATCAGTCATCGACATGCCGCCAAACTTCGACCCGAACGCCGACATACCGCCAAACTTCGACACGCCCACCGACATGCCGCCGAATGTCAACCCGCCCGCCGAGAAACCTAACACCGAGATGCCTGATATAGAGCTGACAAAGATCACACCAAAACAGCAGTTTGCGTTCGTGCCAACTACATCAGCCTGGCAAATATACCAAGCTGGACGCCTGAACCTTCCGTTACCTAAAAAGATGAAATCTAGACAGCAGGTCGCTAATCTAACCGAGCCAAAGCTGACGGACACCACCACAGGTGATGACAATTGTTTTTTTTTCGAGCCATGAGTCTCGAATTGACCGGTACACAAGCGAACTCAAGATGGTGCGGGACCTGGTACATGTAGTAGCATTTCTCTGCGAACCAACACATCGTCAAATGTTTAGCAACTAAACATTAATCAGTATGTTTCAACCTGCAGGATGGCCAACAATGGAACCAAGTATCATCGTGACCAAGTTAAGTATAAGAGTAAGTCACGTGACGTGTGCGTGGCGAGGAAACTGTTTTATGACATAAATTGTTTCTGTCTGAGACTGTGGGAAGCAAACCTTTTATAATTTATGTATATATATATATATATATACATACACACACACACATTATATATATATATAAACATGCATAACGCCCGGATAAATGAAAGCGCCATAGGCATAGTCGTAGCTGGTGCTAAATATGTTCCCCTTGCTAGATATGCGCACGCGCAGAAACGTCACGTGGATATTATTTAACGCCCGGATAAATGTAAGCGCGACACCGTATTGTTTTATAAGTGCCGTAGGCGTAGGCGTAGCAATTGATACTATCTGTCTGATGTCAACAGCCCGACGAGATAACACATTTTCGTTTTTATTTGTTACATAACTTATTTCCAATCGGATCACTAGTAAAACGTATCTGTTTCCTGGCCAGTGTTCTCAAAACTTCACCCGCTATCATAATTTTTCCCTACGCAGTTTTCTGGCTCGGCGAACCCCGACTGCGTGCACCAGCCCAGGGCAAGTTAAATCATACGGCACCGCCGATGCGTAGCATTGCCTTGGACCTCGGCGTCAAAAATTATGCGTGAAATGCCAAAAATAATGCGTATATTATATACGTATAATGTTACATTAACAGTAACGCCAGTAACGGGATCCCTGGCAGCACTAGGACATCTAACACAGTAACAACATGCCTCTGACTTTGACTTTGCCAGACTTTGTCTTTGACTTCTTCCAAACAAGTCAGCAGATTCAAATGTTGATAGATGTGAAGCTTCTCAGCCTTCTGGGGAAGTTCTGCTGATTTGTTTTTGAGTCACTTGAAAACATGGGCGGCTGGTGTTATCATGACATGGCGTGACGCCGTGAACAAATATCATTAATTTACAATGACAATGTACTATTGTGTATTGGAGCCTATATGCCATGGCTGTGCTTGTGGCTTATGCAAGTTATGGCTTTTTAGTTATGCTGTTGCCACCTGGGCTAAAGCCTGGAGGGTAAATTCCCGTAATGCCCCCCTCTACCCTAACAATTTACTACATTATTAAGTTTATACAGTGCCATGGCATGGCATATCCATTATTCATTTGTATTGGCATTAAATGCCATTATATTATTAAGGGGAATAATGATCGTTGCCGGCGTAGCACTACTGCATAAAATCAATAGTGAATAGGGCCTAGATAACAAGTAGTCGCTGTCTTAAAACAGGCTTAAAGCCTTAAGTCTTAAGATAAAACCAAGTAATACAAATAGGTAATTAAAATACAAAACGATAATTTCTAATAGTTTATTTTTTGGCACAGGCGCGTACCCGCTAAGTTTATACTGTTGTACAACGCTGTCATCCTTTCCCGAGCATTCAGTGGTTCCACGCGCCTACTAAAATAGAATGATGTCATCATGCAGATATGATGTGTTACCGCCTCAAATTCAATGCTGGCGAGCGCTATGAAAATTCATCCAATTCGCAATGGCCAATGCCAATGGATTCTCATCCGTCTCAATTCAAATAGCGGCGCCGTCTGTTGACATTCCTAACCCCTACCCCTCCCTCCACTACCCCCTTTCTTATGTCTATCACCCTACCTGCCCTACCCCTACTATACCACATCCTCTACGGGGGAGTCTGCCCCCTTGGCCTGGGTTTGGCTTTAGTTTAGCTTTGCCTTTGCCTTGGCCTTTCCTATCCCACATTCAAGATATCTTTACTCTAGAATCTAGACTTAAAACCGCGCTGGCCATCTTCACAACCTCCATACGACATAATCATCAGTATATTGATGTTGGCAGTAAAAAGGAAGAAGAAGACGTTATAACACAATACTTACATAGACGTTTTCGTACTTCTTTCCATAGAAGCCATATAGACCGTTCGCTTGGAGACTCGCGTAATGTCGTTCGGCATTTAACATCGACGTCTTATGCTGAATGTCGAAAGGATACTTATACATTATGACAGTCGGTAGGTAGCATACTGCAGCCAGCAAACCCAGTGCCGACACGATACGCCGCATTTTGCAACAACGAAAAACCTAATCTTTCTAGCTTCCGTAAGTAACAGTTTTACGATTGCCGCGTTTGCAAACGAACGTACCGAGCATTTCAGACAAATCGAAATGTTCTGACGTTGTTTTCGAGATAGATTACCAACAGTCAGCGCGTAAAAACAACCAATCAAAATGTTGCCCTGTATCAGTTTGGGATAGAATGTATCTAAATAGTCTTCGCTGCTTCGACTGAAAGGGGTCGTTCTTTAAGTGCGGAATTCAACGTGGGCAAACACGAACGCCTGCTGAATCTGACATGCAGATTGCTTGGTCGTGTAGATAGTCTTGAACTCCACCGGGTTTATAATGGTATCGTAATGGTATATAATATCACGCATGGATATGTCAATATATCTGACAATGATGTCGTTTCGTTCAATAACACTGCTATAAATACCACCATTTCGACAAGAGGTCATGGACTTAAACGTAAGACAACACCCTTTAAACTTAATGTAACAAAAACATTTTTGCAATATAGTTGCATCAATCTGGGACCGACCACATGAACGCATAGTTAATTTAACATTCAAAACATGCGTGCAATAAGCTTTGATTCTGCAATGAAGTTCGATAGACACTTGTGGGAATCTACCTGATTGGAATATTTATGTATCATTATTATTGGATATTATCAGTTCAAGGTGTATTACATATGATAATGGGTGCATGTAAAACGTTGTAGTCTGTATTGTATTCATGTATTAATTGTGTTGTGTGTATATATAAATTAGCACGTGTTGTACCCATGGGACACAATTTTGTTTAACATTATTGATCTTAAAAAAAGATAAATCAATCAATAGGAGGAGTGGCCGCTCAACAGGAAAACCTAGTTAACCTCCTGCTAGTACATTCCATACAGGACAGTGGGTTGACACCATACACGCACGCACGCACGCACACACGCACACACGCACGCACGCACGCACGCACACACGCACACACACACGCACACACACACGCACACACGCACACACGCACACACGCACACACGCACACACGCACACACGCACACACGCACACACGCACACACGCACACACGCACACACGCACACACGCACACACGCACACACGCACACACGCACACATACATAATATGGACATAAAAGCCTTTTAGCCAAAATCTATGGCCCACCCCCAGCCAGACTACGTGGCCCGCATGCATGACAAACACATTGGGAAATTATTACAAGTTCAGTGATATGTGATACCTGATGTAATGTCCAGGCCCATAACCATGGTGTTCGGGCGGCGGGGGGGGGGGGGGGTCGTTCGAACCTCCCTTTTTTAAGAACCCCTTTCAAAAATTATCCCCTCCGCACGAAACCACATCAAAGCCAGGGTTATGCAATGGACACAGTGGGTCCAATGACCAACCAACTGTATATGTATTTGAACGATTACCGTAAGAAATAATGCACATAATCTTCCATGTGGGAGTAAGGATATCTTATGGAGATGGGTGCGGTTTAAGTCCACTTTTGCGCACCCCACTGAAAAGGAACCCCTCCAATCCTCGTTCAAACCTACATTCGTATTCCTGGTAAACAAACTGCCTGGTGATTACCATAATAAATACGTGCTCATATTTATTTCATATTGACGTAGGATGTTTTCGGATGGAGGGGTTCGGACTACCCTCACTTTTACGAATTTCCTCGGAAAACGCTCCCCCTTTTCGAACCAACATGCAACCATGTTCCTGCTAAACTAACTGTAAAATGGTTATCAATGATTACCACAGATATATGCACATTGTTTTTGCATGTAGACGCAGGATATTCATTGGGTTGGTTTGGAGGTTGGACTAGCCACACTTTTATAATTACCCTCCGAAAACGACAGATAGTAATTTCACCAGATAGTAATAATAATAATAACAATAATAATAAGGTAACTTCTTTTGCGCCCAAATCCCCAGAAACCTAGCTCAGAGGCGCATCAATACAAAAGGGTTAGTCAATCTCGGAATCGATAAGCATATTAAAGTTATCAACCGATGGATCGAAACGCCAGGGAGGTATAGTGGATACGCAAGGTTGTAAAGGTAAGTTTTCAAATTTAGACGAAATTACGTAATATAAAATTTACTGATCTAACACAAAGACTGACCGTATTTCAGTCAGTTGGTGAAGCAACAGTACATGTTCAATAGGCGAGCGGTAGCACAACCTATCGAAGTGCGAATGATAACCGCACTAATACGGATTCAACAATACATTTGTGGTCATGTGAAGACATGCAACATTTCCAAAACCAACCAGCTCCTTGTGAAGGAACTTGGCCCTGACGGAACTTGCCCGGGCTGGATAGGTTGTGTGTCACCTATTTTATGGCACTCGCAAGTGTGTAGCAAACCGTCGATCCTGTTAGGATCCAACTCATTGGATCTGACGATGCTATCCCACCCTCCACCCTCCACCCTCCACCCTCCACCCTCCACCCTCCACCCTCCACCCTCCACCCTCCACCCTCCACCCTCCACCCTCCACCCTACAACTTCATATTGCACACGCTAATCACCACGCAAAGATTTGGTTACAGGCAGATTGTGAATATATCTCTGTATATATCACTGTATCATCTCATATCGACACATAATACGAGGAAGAAGGTATGACAATGCTTGTGTGAACGCCGCTATTCCCTATTGCTGATTTTGTGAATTAATTAATACAAATATTTTGACACAAGTTTGAGTTTGTGACATTCAAATAACCTTCAAAATCGAGGGTGGCATCCACATACACCTATTTTCTTAAAATTATAACATCACATGTTGGGCTAACCTACTATCTGCGGAAAGGCATAATTTCAACAATTCATCTTTTGACGGTGACCTTGTTTAACCTGCACTCCACAGTTAGATCACCACTTTACAACTACAAGCCATACCTAATTTTGACGGGGATACAATATGGTTTCAAACGGCATGTAACATAACCTAGTATATGTAGATAGGTGACCTTTTTTAACCTTCACTCCACAACTACCGTACAATTTGACACCTCCCCGTCGTATTCCATATATACGAGGATACAGTTGTCTTACAACGAAATACGACATTGCTATAAATAAATAAGCAAAGTAGATATACGCAACCATTTATATTGTGAGACGTTTGCGGGATGACACAATTTCGAACACATTTTTCACTTGCCTTTGGCTCTGTATGGTCGTCGCTCGACACCTACTCCGTCAACTGACAACTCCACGTCATATCTCATTTTTACGGGGAGAAATGGTTCTTTCAAACAGTAGCATGGAAGCTAAAAGTGCTTATGTTCCAATTTTAATTGATGTGAGTTAAGTTGCATATCGCACGAATCCGTGATTGATACTGATTTGATCAGCAATAATTGTTGACGTTGGATCGGTGGACTTGTATATAAGTAAACATTACGTAATAAACTTGAAAAATCATGTCTGTGAATCGCACTACATCGACACACGTTCACTTTGCTATTGCCGATAACTATCGATAGTTAAATTTACTATTGATAATATTGCATCGCGACGACTATCGCGATGCATCGATAGCTCGATGTAGTTTTATACCCCTATGAGGCACCGCAAGTGGAAGTGGTTAAGGAGGCGCTCCTGGCGCTGCCGTAGAGCAGGGTGCTCAGCACACAGGCCTGATAGACTCTCATAATGGTGTTCTCATTGAGCGTTTTGTTTTCTCATACTGTTTTAGTCAGCTTGGCCATTGTAACTGCTGCTGCGCCAGTTTATCTCAGTATACAGCAAACGAGTGTTGGAGATGTTTGACCAAAGGTAGGTGAAGTACCTCAACCTCCAGAGTTTAGTCATTGATCCTGATAAAGGGGACTTGGCTGGCATCCCAGCAATAACGTTTGTCTTCTTCAGGCTGACTGTGAATCCAAACTCTCTGCAAGCGTGTGGAAAGCGATTAACTAGCCTCTGGAGGGCCTGTCCTGACTGGGAAATGAGAGTTGTATCATCTGCAAACAACAGCTCCCTGACGCGCTCCTCTATCACCTTTGTCTTAGCACACAGACGTGCCAGGTTGAACAGTTTCGCATCAGCTATGGTGTGCAGGCAAATGCCTTCTAAGAGAGAGTCGAAGGCAGGAGCAGGAATGAAAATACCCAAACAGCGTTGGAGCGAGGACGCAGCCTTGTTTGACGCCACTACAGACGGGGAAGTGTTCCGACATCGAACCATCATACACAACTGTGCCTTTCATGTTCTCATGGAAGGAGACCAAGGCGTTTGACTAAGGCGTTTGACAAAATCAAACGCCTTAGTCAGGTTGATGAACGCCATGTACAGGGACATTCCCTGCTCTCTGCACTTTTCCTGGAGCTGGCGTACTGAGAAGATATTATCGATGGTGGATTGTCCTGCTATGAACCCGTACTGGGTAAACACGAGAACCAAGTTTCTGAAGTCTGACTAGCAAGACCAGATGGGTTGAAGAAGGGAAGGGGCGACCGATGATATATGTGGGTTAATACAGCTGGTAGAAAAGTAGTTGGATATGCGAGAAAATATGGTAATGGTATATGTAGCTAATAAGATGGTTTATAGGCATAAAGACACAGTAAGGAGACATGTGGTTACGGCAACACTTAAACTGAAGTGAGGGTCAGAAGCGGGTGTCAGAATGGTGGAAGCTGGACATGAGAGGACGACAGAAAGAGTGAACCTGGGATATCGAATGAGTTTCAAGTTAACACCAGTTTGAGTTACGTAAGTACACTTCGTCCGTAGCTGTTCGGCATGCTGATGCAGTTAGACAGTAACACGACTAGTACAACATGCTAGCATCGAGGCCATATCGTAAGAAAGACAACGGAGAGTTACCAATGTAACACATTTTAGTTATGAAAGCCGTCTGGTGGAATGTGGTTCTACAACATTATATATGACAGAAAGGAGACCAACATTTATAGAAGTATTTAAAATACTCAATGGTTACAAAGATACTTGTACGAGTATTTATTCAAAATTAAGACATTGTTGCATTAGTTGATCAACAGTTTTGACTTTATATGAGAAAGTACTCATTTTCGCAGAGGACAATAAATAACTGAAACAAATGGGTTGATTGTGTTAATTGTAGAAGTGTGAATATGTTTATTGTATAACTGATATAGGTATCTGATAATGGCAGGTTATACGTAGGCGGAAAATGGTGTGACTTTAGATAAGTCTATGGCTTCTTAGTCCACATGCCATCCGGAGCGTGTAACTTTGGGTGAAAACCGTGTTAGACACATTATAAAATGAAATACTATATTATTAATAAAAGATTATGTGTGCAGCCAATATAACAGACATCACAAACGGGAGTTGACTACAAAAATAAGCACAGATAGTGTTATATACTGTACTGATGGCCCCTAAATGAGATGATGCTGTGTAGCTTTTGAGCATATGGCCAAACTCCCCCAGGCAGAAATATTCTCTCATTCTAAAAAGTGGCCGCACTATTTTAACCACCATCTAGCTTCAAAGAGATATCATGATTGCCATTTGGCCCTTCTAAACATGCCTTTCTATTAATACAATTGCGTAGTGCATACATATCGCTAATGTCGAAAGTGCAACTTTATATGCCTATGAATAATAAGACATTGCCATATTTTGTAGGTGCTGTTACCCAGAATCAGCCTGGAGTGGTAATTATTAGCAATACCTTCGTTGAAATAAGTTGCATTCAGTCTCAACCTGTGGCCAAGAGCGTGGGAACCACTAAATCGCAATGGTTCTTGTGCACTGGGACACCTGTTTCAGCAATTAATGCCGATAGTGGTCGTTTACAATTGAACGTTTTGTTTACAATAATTATTTAACCTTTAAATTGTCAAAATTGCTTTGGGCATATTAAACACAATTTGGCGTACAGAAGACTATGTCCTGACATATTCTAGTATTAGGAACATTTTATTAAAAAACGAGGCACATTCACAGTGACGCGGGAACGACATTAATATTGGGGGTTTAAGAACCGGAGCTTCAGCACCTCACCGCTGTCGTCTCATGACGATGGGGGGGGGGGGGGGGGGGGGGGGGGGGGGGGGGGGGGGGGGGGATATTTCGCAGCTGCGCCGCTTATTGGGGGAGGGGCAGAAACTTCCCTCCAATTGCAGCCCCCATTTCGTCGTCAAAACACCGTAATCCTCTCAGAAAACCTCGATTTGCACCCTCCCATTGCACTCGCAAAAAACACATTCAGGCCCATATTTACTGGGTAGGCAGAACCATACTTTAATCATGCTTCAACGCAAACCTAATGATATCACGAAGTACTAATTCATGCACACATTTTAACACAACATATTAGCAGTGTCTTTTGAAACCACCCCGAATAAATTGTCAACTAGAACTGATACAATATTTGCGAACATTGATACAGTTAAAAAATATTAAGGCCGCCTTTTAGCGCGTTAATTTTTGGCGCGCAACCAACAGAGGCTGCTACATTGTGCACTATTTGACTGGCGCGAGCCACCTAAATAAACAAACCACCGACGAACGTTATCAAACATTTCATTACTTTTAAACATGATTTAAAGCTCAATCACTACACGAAGTGAACCCTAAGAAGGTATTTAAAATGGAAATGGTAAACACTTCATAAAACTAGCGTAATAGTCAGAAGACGTAATAGTCAGAAGACACAACATAACGTACTTTCACTAATATAGTTGCTCAGGCTGTCATCCGACGCGTTTAGCATGGTAAACACATGACATTTTGTTTTTATTACAACGTCCAGTTTGCAATGCGTGCATGGGATCATCAGATAAGTAAGATGTGGCAGCTGCACTTGTTGAGATGACAAGAATGGAAGGGTACTACCCAAACACATTTGCCTATTCGTTCTTCAGTAGATCAACAGCTGCTTCGACCGGTGTTGGGTTCTGGACAAAGAATGTCTCACGCAATCGCCTCATGGCAACAGCACGGTGTTCTGCTGCAAAGTAGTAGCGCAACTCTACCCCAGGCCCGATGCTGAAGCATGTTTCCTCCTCCTGCTTGTGTATACTTGTTGTCAATTTCTTCTGTAATATATTATTCGTACAAGGTATTGCGTAATATTTCTTCGACAGTGGACATTTCTGTCGCATGTTGATAGTGGGCAAACCTCAAAATTATGGTTTCAGCAAACGAGTCACATGTTGCATCTGCAAGATGTCCAGATAAATCAGGTGGTTTGATTTAGGCGGGCCTTCTCTTTTCTCAACTCTGTACACTGGAAGCAATTGCTTGGGTAACTAGATTAATTGCATCTTTTCTGTTTTAGCCACAGTAAAAGTTGTCTGATACGGCTTGCACGTCAACAACTTTGGTTGGCGAATGATGCCATACACTCGATGTGATGTCCCCCTGTCAGCGATTCCCTTTGCCTAATGATATTGTCGTATGACAACACTGTTAGGATGGAATGACGAACATTGGAAGGAAGTACAATATAACCACTGTCAACATTTGATAGTTTATCAGTGCGCAGCGCTGTATCAATTTCGTTGAGAGCCAAGTAAGCGCATGCACCCTCGCACGAGAGGTTTCAGAATGTTCGTTATCTCAACTTACCAGTGAAACTTGTAAGAGTGTACAGAAGTAGGACGTGCTTAGATGTCTTCACAGCACCAACACTCACAGCATTTATAACACGCTCGGTTATTGACCTTGCTGAGCTGCTAACAGGACCGCCCTCACTTGAGTAAGACAGAACACTCTAGTGACAACATTAGTTTGTCAGTTCGAAATATCATTATTAATTCCGCCTCAACAAATCATTTGAGGCATTCTCTCAGCGTTTTATATACAAGATTTTGTGAAATATATTTTAGTTAACTAGACGTTGCGGTTAGTTACCTAATGTAACAGCTGGACGGAAGCACATGCTTATGCAAAGGGCGGTTAAAATTGATAGCCACATCTTTGGAAACAGAGTATTTGCAAAGCAATACGTAATTGCCGATCACATAACCGGATTTACATATTTTATTGAATTTATATATTCGAAGGCTAAGGTTAATACATACATTTATAGGTTAAAAGTTGGCACGGCTTTAGAAGTACTTATTAGCTTAATAAATCGTATGTATAACTTATTTGTTTTGCATATTACATCACTGGTGAATAGTACAGATATATTTATCTATTCATACAAAATGTCATGCAAATATGCCAAGCCGCTTTGCCGTAAAACGGAAATGAAACCTGTATGGTACTGTTCCCGTTAGCAGATACCAGATGACTTACTTAGACTTACCCCCATCTTACCAGATGACTGAAAGTCATATGGAGGTGTGTTTGTTACAATAAGGTATATCCGAAGGCCATAGTAATACCCACCATTGTAATGTTTACACAATTATATATGTGATAACATTATATGGCTATGGCTATGTATCTTGCGACGGACAATTTAGTGATAGACAGGTCGAATTTTCAGAAAATCAACCTTCTAGAGTTTTTTTTGGAAAAGTGGATAGACCACCTTTTAAAATATATTAAGGGTGCTGAATCCGATTTTGGTACCTTGTCCCGTCAGTCTGTGTCCTTCCAAATAGCAAGAAGGAAAATAACTGCCACAGAGATTACATTATTTATATTGCCCATTTTGCATACCTCGAGTTTTAACAGAACACCAAAGGGGTATGATCATGGCAAATGCGCTAACACACGCATAAAACATTCTCCTAATCAAAAAATACTTTAATAAATATTTGACCATTGCTTATGACGTCCATCGTGAATTCAAAATGCCGATTATAGACAACAACAAGTTGTCTCATATCTGAACTTGTAAGATATATATACCTTGATTCCAGTTTTAACACACACCTAGAAACATGCTCCTAAGTCAGATATACTGCTATCGGTGTTTGGTCATACTTTACGGCACCCATCTTGGATTTCAAAATGGCCGCCATAATCAATTACTGTTTTTCTCATATCTGAACTTCTAAGCCATAGAAAGTTTAAATTTATGACTACAACGACACATTAGGAGTTGGGATTTGTATTTGAACATAATTTGGTGTGATCATCATAATTTTCAAGATGGCGACATTTAAACAACAATTTCAGTTCTCGTATAAATTGTGTATATTACTTTAATAAAAAACATGTAAACGTAAAACAACTTCTTATTGCAATCTGTAGTTTGGTGATATGCCCTTAGTATACACATGTAGAATTAAAACAAGTTGTTATTGTCATTGTAGATGCATACTGTTAACTTAAAGGTGCTCAATCACTTCGTTTGCCCATCGCCAATCCGGTTCTTTTATGTCCAGATGTGTAATGTGTGAATAGTTTAACTAGTGCGCACAGTCGGTTTAATTTAAAAAAATGCGTACTTGTTTTTTAATCGTAAAAAAAAAGATTTGTCGTTACAGCGGGTATCGCTGGCGAAAGTAAATTGCGCTGTCTGCCTACTGCGCCACTTCGGTCATGTGGTTTACGCGAGATCGGCATCCCAGGCATTCGAAAACAATAACAACACACACGTGCTTTAACGTATCAAGATGAAGATTATAATTCCAAAGTGGTTGTATGAAGGTACGTATTACACTATCGCAGTTAGCAACAAGAACGCGTAGCCGTGTATTAATTCAACGAGAATTGCAACTTGCGAACGTCTACACTCGACTCGAGCCTGTCGAGTCCGACTTTAAGTTCTAACTCAAAAGTCTAAGTCTAAGACAGTCACCATATCAGCCGCAGATTCAGTCAGAGAGTGACAACGAGCATAATATTTCATATGTATTGTATTTGGTTACGCAGGATGTTGTTAATAAGCTGTTATCCCGACAATACATAATATTATTGAGAGTAGATGACGTGAGGGTGCGAAATGACAAGTAACATTGCTTTGGCAGCAGGCCCCTGCTGTTCGTGCGAGTAACTTAGTCAGGGAGCATACGTAATTTCGTGCAACAGAACGTCAAACACGGGAGTATTATGTTGGTGATCGTAATTATTAAAACATTTGTTGTGACTCATATTTTTGATACTATTACTGCAGAATATTGTTGATTTGCATTGTATTTTATGCAAAATAATTTAGATTTTTATATGACAAGCATGGTGGTGATGATTTTATTCAATATAAAAATGTAAACGTGTAAATACATGAAATATCAATACATCTAGAGTACACCATATATAAGGATTACACAAGAAAATGGACGCACTTGTCTCCATTGTGGTCCTTGATGCCTGGCTATAGTGTATGTAATGCATTAATTGGTATCCTGTGATACCTTTCAACTGACATATGCCGGCTATTCTTATGTATTTACCAATATATGTATATATTCTCACCACAGCAATATACGAGTACATAATGATATATGTAACTTGAATTATGATATTGCTAGAGACCACACTGCAACCCATG
The DNA here is from genome assembly GCA_963995525.1 of Escarpia spicata. Classification (NCBI taxonomy): domain Eukaryota; kingdom Metazoa; phylum Annelida; class Polychaeta; order Sabellida; family Siboglinidae; genus Escarpia; species Escarpia spicata. Next base: position 61,890,287 of record OZ023212.1, read on the forward strand.
AATGAGAATGAGAGGAGGGGCTAGAGGCGGTCACCCGGGCCAGGCAGACACAGGGATGATACATAGTCTGCGGCAGGCCCACATTTGATCAATCCAGGTAATTTCAAATTTATAACAATCAACCACGTATAAGTATCAACAAGTTTTAATGTGCACATTTAAATATACCACATTTGTTTTCATACACATTTTAATAATAACATATTGGGCATAGAAAACTAGATTGACTTCTGCACTTGTATATTATACCCACAAGTGTATCAACACAGACATATTAATACACCTTTAAACAGTATTTAGCATATGGCGATAACTCTGAAATAAGTTTATAAAATAAATTAGTCATTCTTAAAGAAGGTAGACACACATATTATGAACCTTTGAATACTTGACGAGGAAAATATATTGTTAGCATCACAATAACACCACATTCTGTCATTTCCAACATTCACCTTGACCATTCAACCTCAGGCTTAAAATGTCAAACATGAATATGTATAGTAGTTACACATGGCAGACACCGACATGAATTTGTATACTGAAAACAAAACAAAAAATTTAAATGTGCTTTACTGATGCTTTAGTGATTAGCAGAATTCAAATCAGACTAAGATCAGGCGTCACTGTAATGAAATTGAACACTTTTAAATTCATGTAATGACAATGAACACCTAGTAAAGAAAAATTGTTAAAATTGTTCACCGTTTTGAAAAGTTGCATATTCCACTAATGTCTGCATGCTGTATCAAGCCACCCTTCCCCGGAACAACCCTGGTAAACACTGACTGTTCCTAAGAAATCAACATGTATAGATGCAGCTGTAGTAGAACATTTCTTGCTGCCTTTTTTCTTGTGAAATGCTGCAGGTCATACATACATACATGTATGAAACATTATTATATACCGATTATGACAATGAACACATCATAATTATTTACTCCCAACACTACTATGATGTCTGTTTTTGTTTACTGAATATATGCTTTTTTTACAGGAGATTGAACTAGTGTGCTTAGTACCACTAGCTCTCCAAGTTAATATGGCATACTGGGCAGTTGTATTTGTCCAGGATCTCGGACAAGATTCTACAGCCATGCAACATGCTGCATAATAACAGTTTGTCATATGAATGTCCACCGAGTGATCCCAATTGTGTCGTGTTAAATCCGTGACAGATTCCCCAGTGCTGATGGGGTGTACACTGGCTTCCAGGTCAGTCAGTTAGCTTGACTGACTGGAAACCAATGTAGACTGCAGGATGCTCGACATAAGAATGTGGTGACACTTGACTAGCTCTGCAGTTGGTGATGGAACGGTGGGTGCCAAGGTCTGCAGATATGGCAACAACTTTCGATGCTGTCAGACAGGTTCAGTGTCGATCATTCTTCGATGAACTGCATCGGTTTAGATATCGATGACATCACTGTATGTTTTCGCTGTCTTTGATGGTACTGCATACCAGCTTCCTGACTTTTTGCTGTACGTCTGCATCTACCTATACCTGAGACAAAGTGACAATTAGCATGGCTCTGACATGTATATTTTTATATGTGAAGACACATTTATCAAAAGTCAATAATATAAGGTATTTGTATTCAATTCAACTATAACTTTTAGCAGTGTCCATGAAAAAATACATTAATTGTCCAGAATTGTTACAATGGTAGGGTTTCATTGTCTTTGTGTTGCTGATAGTCAATGGCAGCCAGCTGAGTTCTTGCAACATACACCAGGCACAAGTTTGTGATGAAGTAATAGTATTGAAAGCCTTTTCAAATTTTTCAACAACAATCTGTTGATACACTGACAGCAGCATTTTACTTGTTTAAATTATCTATGTATCACGAGGACTGTTATATGTTTTTCATGCCATGTATAATTTTTCTACATTATTCTTTTTTTCACTGTTTTATATTTTCACAAATAATTTACATTAATTTTCATTTTGCATGATAATTAAACAACACTTGAGTAAGTTTAGTTCTGATATGGTGTAGTATCCAGTCCTCAGGATTACTCAAAGCGCTTTAAACTTTACTCCCTGGCAGACCTGTTAATTCGAAAACACCATATTGACTTATGTGGAAGAATTCAGCCACACTGAAATTAATATGCGAAGATTATTCATACAAAAATATCCACCGTCTGTAGCCGGTACTCTTCATACAGCTGAGTAAACTGGAGAAATGTAGCGATTGTACATGTAATTCTCAGTCACATGGTGATGACCCTGTCTAGTCTAGTCACTATTTTTTGCGAGTTGTAAACAAACCAAGCATTGCACAAACTACAACAGTTTTGAATTTTATATCCTATTTATGTTTTTTTTTACAAAAAATCATAATATAGTTATTTTTATTTGATATGTACTTATTAAATTTGTTCAACTAAACATCTTCCTAAGTAATTTGTTCTCATTGGTTTACATTTTATGGGCATTAAATATTAAAATTTGTTGTTAAATACACATAATTGTTTAGTCACTAATTTTGTGAGTTGTAAACATACAACTAGCATTTGATATCACATGTATTAGTGTTGTTTTTTTAACAAAGAATTGTGATAAAATTAACTGTTTGTTTTGTTATATGTACCTGACATTTTTTCAACCTCTTCCTAATTTTTGTTTCTATTGTTGCTTTGCATTTTATGTGTATGTAATATTAAAAATTATTACATTATACACATCAAGTGCAATGATTGTACCTGTAGTTGTATTGTGTTTTTTTAATAATTTTGTAGTCATGATCTCATCAAATAGTTTCAATAAAACGTTTTAAATTTACATTGTCTACTTTAATTCACATGCATTTCTAACAACAATATGCAATTTAACGAGAACACCCATTACTGCAAAATCCTAATGCAGACAACCAAAACTATCACATACAGTGGTGGATCCAGAAATCGAGTCTGGGGGGCACAAAAACCACCACTGGTGGCCGAACCAAATGGTGTAGTCTAAATTTTGTCGCTACCGAGCCGCTATAACTTCAGCCGCTTGGCTGGAGTGGTGATTTTGGAAGATTGGGGGGGGGGGGGGGGGGTGCTGTTGAAACATTTTCAAAGATGGTGTAACTGTACCCAAATAAGATTGGTCAGAATAAAACATAATTGTAAAAATAACCAAACATATGTTTGCATATCTTCCAAATGTTAGGTGTACATGTGGTGTGTAACTTGTAAACGTTTTAATTTAATTAATAGGTAAAAATATTTTGCACAATAATTTGCCCAGCACTCAAGTGTGAAAAGGTCATTTGCCCAGTTGTGAAAAAATTACAATAAATGATATGAGAGTGGCAAAGTTATTATTGTATATATTGTAAAATTGTAGTATATAACAAACAAATAGACAATTTACAAGTGTCATAGCCAACAAGGTGAAACAATTTGGATTGTGCACCATCCAATTGCCAGCCTAATTAACTACCTGTAAGTGCAGGTAGAACATAGGTGGGCTGGAAAGAAGGTCACAGGAAATAAAGTCACAAAGTAATTTTATTATAAAAATATAAAAAAAATTGCAATTTTTCACTGATAGTACTAGTGACATTATATCATATGTCTTATTAAGAGTCTCCACAACCTTACGTATTATTAAAATAATTCCACACATTGTATGTTTAAACAGGTCAAATTAAGTTATTTTGATTTCTGAACGCGCACACACACACACACACACACACACACACACACACACACACACACACACACACACACACACACACACACACACACACACACACACACACACACACACACACACACACACACACACACACACACACACACACACACACACACACACACACACACACACACACACACACACACTAAAATATACATTCAAAGATACAAATCAGTAACTGAACATAAGTATATTGTGCTGTGCAAGCCAGCAGGTGATTACAGAGGTAAAATGTCATGTGACGTAACATTAACATTGAAGCAGTTGCAGCCTTTAGCAGATCTGTGCGCCAGCATAAGCATAATTATTATGAAATGACAATCACTGAGGCTTGGCTATATTGTCACGTATGTTTACTTGCATTGTACAGTGTATATACACATTTGTGTTTGCAATACAAACATTCCAAATGAAATAAAAAGAAAATTAAGTTGAAAAAATTAACTGCAAATGAAATGTGCTATGTAGCTGACAGTTTGATAACAAAGATGGAATAATTGTACACACTCAAACCAGAACGTAACAGTACATTAATACCATTACTTAAACTGACATTGGTTGTAATGGTTCAGAGCTGCACCCAGGCTCGGGAAGAGACTGAATACCTGACAGTGAGCTGTTTTTACTGCGACCACTGATACTCGATAGAGCCAATGCAGCGGTTGTTGTCTGTGGTGGCTGGATTGGTGTGGACGTCATTTGCATATATTTGTGGTGAAACTGAAGTGAAGGCATAAGTGGAATGGCCAAAATTGGTTAAATTTGAATTTTTTTAGTAGTATTACCCTCAAAATGGACAGCGAAGTATAACACATCAAAATAATATCCAGGCTATTTAAATAACTTTCAGAAATAATAAAATAAAATTTCCTCCTATGTTCATGCACCCGGTGTACTTGTTTTCTTGCTCCCTATCAAACTACGGTTAGCACAGAGGTCTAGAAGATCTCTGTCAATGTGTAGACATATTCCACACTTTTCAGAGATGTAACTTATATACTTTTCTTTATATACATACTTCTATACATACTACATGCAGTTTTGGGCGTTTACCCCCTGGTAACATATGTAGGCTATTACGGTCATAATATACATATAAATGTTTAGCATTCTCTACAGAAATAATAAATTATTACTACTCTTTAAATTTACGTAATATAAGATTATAAAATTTATATTTGGTTACAATCAGCATTCAATGTATTACATCACACATGGAAAAACAGTAAAGAAGTGTTATTTTTAATGTGCACAGTACAAGCAGCCAGTGACTCAAGTCAAGACATCCAAAAAAGCAAGTACTTATAGTTACTAGTTAGATCCAGGCAATTATTTTACTAGTCTCAAATATCCAGCCAGTGTCAGTCAGTGATTGGGGTAAAGTGTGAATGTCGATGGAGCGGATTTTTAAGTTCATGTACCATTCGGTGTGTGCTTCGCATGAGACTGATACTTCGCACATAGTTAACTATTGGTATAATATAACATGTCCAACAATATAAAGTCATAATATCTACAATAATGTAAATTCACGTGCGATGGAACGTCGCGATCGAAGATGGCATTAAGATGGCGGACGATGTTTTGGCTGTTCCATCTATTGAACACAAGTCGTGAGTGTGGTGTGCTTGCTGATAAATTCAATATTACTAACCTGTCCAGAAGAACTTGGCGAATGCTGCATCACTTTTCACGCCAGCCATTTCTTTCGTTCGGTTTCATAAATCCATAACCTTTCCAATATACACCTTTGTACGCGGATACTCTCTTTGTCTTTCCGCTCTCACCCTCGTTTTAGCCGAGTCGGTCGGGCGTCCCTTCGTCGCAGATAAAATTATCGAGCTATCACTTGTATGAAAAATGGATGGCGACTCGTAAATACGCAATGTTGACTGAATCCAGGCACCGAAAGGTGGGGGTCAAAGGCCGATGTCGCCGCATATTCCCGTTCACGTGACTATTACACGAGAAGTCTATCTCAGACCACATCCAAGTTCAGATATGTGTCTTGATATTCCGTTAGGACTAACCGAAAATCATTTTATTGTTTGTCTGTTAATTTCACTAAAACGAAGTAAAGTATACGTACAAATGAACCAGTATATCAATAATGAATACGTGATACGTTTACGTTTCGTGAAATTAGTCTGACACGTGAGGAGCACAAAAATCGAAATGTTTGAGCACCTTTAACATGGTAAGCAAAGGATAACGACCGTACGCAACTACACAAGCCAGTCTAGCCATTGACAGCATATAAAAGAACAAGAGTGTTAACATTATTTGTAGACAACTACTTGTAGAATACCATGCCGCTTAAGTCGTAGAATTATAATTATACAATCAATACGTTGTTGTGTTAAAGAGTTAGCCGTCAAACATTTGTAACATAGATGTCTTTCATTGCTTTCATTCAAACAGGGTCCCGGTAACCGACGAGTCTCTTTGTTATATCAGTCATTGCAACACATGTCACATCGGGATAGTTGACAAGGGCCTGTCCTCACACAGCTGCCTGGTAATGTGACCGTGTCAGGTGGTAAAAAAATGCACCACTTGTTGATGGAAGGGTCTAAGGTGCATGCGATTTGACGAACACTGTATCCAGATCTTGAGCATAATGTAGTCTGCAGACAAATTGCTCTGCATCTTTCGCGATGTCTTCCGTCATGCCACCCTTTCCTAGATAGTGCAGTAGCTGATGGTGTTGTTCAAAGACCTTCCCTGCCGTTTCCTATACTCTTGGGAAACAGGACATGTGTTCCACACGTGTTCCACACATATTGGTATGTATCATCTACGCTTAGCTGTGTGTGCCTTTAAGCCAAATCGAATCTGATGGAAGTGATATTTCGAGCCTGAACTACGACACTATCAGTGCGACTCTGAACGGAGTTAAAGATTATCTGTGTGTCGGCCTATATTCATGCCGTGCCTCAAGTTATAATGTGACTACATCTGGATTGGTTGATTCTCTGCTTTCCTCACTATCGAACCCACCGGTCATAAGGATTGTTGTTCCATGTTTCATTTTAATGATATAAATTATGAGACAACAGCATCACTGTGTGAAGTAAATCTGTATATATTGTTAACTGTTATTGATATGGACAATATTTTAGCAGAATTTAACTTAGCCTATCTGGCCCAAATACCAATGCCTTCACATAATGTGTCATAGCAACAACGCGTTTGTTGACATAACTACAAAGTAAACAATGGTTGCTTTGGAGGACCATAACGTTTTTATTAACTGACCTGATGTGTTAACATTTGCCTTTCTGATCCTCTCAACCTTGATAAAAATAGTAGTCAGTATATGGAAATATAGAAGATGTTATATGCACATTCTAATATAATATGTGTGCAGAAATGACCTCGGCGGCGGCTATCTTTCATTTGTTCTCTTGAAGTCATAGTATGACGGGTCTAGGAGCCAGACACCAAAATCGGATACTAAGTGATTCTTTACGCATTCCCGTTTATCCAGTTCTACCTTTCCGGAACTTATTCGGAAAGATAGCGAAGTTCTTTTCCGGGGCAACGCCCATAACAACAACAAATACCCGACCATTTTACTGCGTCACTTACGAGTTATACAAATAAAATTAGGCAACTAAGTCAATATAATTTAAAACGTCAGTTTGACTGTACTACTTGAATTTATGCGCGTTCTCGTTTATTCGGTCTTTTTTTAAACTCATTCGGAAAGACGGCGAACTTGTCATGCGGGCAACGCCCATGACAACAAAGAATATGTCAACTTACTAAGTTGTGTTCATGTTGTCCAAGTTGTACACATAACAGCCTCTATGTTGCAATGTCAGTTGACTGTTTGTAAATACTTCCACATTCTTTTGTGTCTCACTGCGGAGCGACATGGGCGTGGTTCCATTGCCATTGGCATTCGCTTTCACATTCATTCATTTCGGTAGCCCTAGACGAACAGCCTCACAAGAGCAAAATTACAACAGCATAACCAAGTTTGGGGCCAGATTTTTACAAATAGAGGATAGGCTGGATAAGAATTACATTACCATGAAGTCAATACGGGATACGCAGCTCTAGAGGTATGTGCGGGGCTCGCTTCTGGTGCTCGACCTCAGCATGGTAAGCCCGATATTATACCAAGTGCATGGGGGAAGATGGGTGAAGCTGGCTACCGCGATGAACGCGGGCCCGTGTCAACGGGTGCGGTTCGCGTTGACACGAATCATAGGGACACGTATCCAAAGAAAAACGATATGATAGCCTGTCTGTACCAACCTTCCCACAGGGCATCCGTGATCAGAATGCTGCCCAGGAAGCTAAGGAATTTAGCGACCCGACAACAATCCGGACGGCAGTGAAAGCGGTGCTCTAACCGACAAGTTCCCTTCAGCGATAAGTCTGCAGTCAATTTGACCGAACCACATTCGGAGGAGACAACTTTGGTTGGCCAGGTAGTACAGGAGGACCGTAGAGAAAGTGATGAAATAGCAGGGAGAAAGAGATGAAAGAGCAGGGATGGACCTGGGGATACCTCGATTCCCCCTGTGAGACAAGTCCGGTGAGACAGCTACAACAATCAACTCAGATCACGTGACTAGGCCAATAAGAGACGACGCTCCCCATCTTCCCTCTGCTATTTCCAATGCGGAGGCGAGGGTAATCTGTCCAGAGAATGCTGAAATGCACTATTACGATGTGACTCATCAGTGAAGCGTCAAACTGGGAGACGCCGTAACAGTAGCAGCACCAGTAGCATGGACTTTGGGGGTTTTGTGGGCAAGAAAAACGTCCAGATGCTGTTTATGTTACGGATTCAACAACGAAAAAAGGAAAAGGGACAATCTATGGAATAAATGGAGAGTGAATATAGTGGCAGGCCATGTCAGATGGAGTGATTTAAAAGTGTGCTTCACTGAGCAAGCTTGCAGACATATTCTCGGGCTGCATAATGTATCATCTAAATAAAATAATTAACAGAGAATGTACTTAATGGTAGAATAACATGTTTTGATACATAACATGTCAAATGTAATATTAGATTACAAAGAATTGCTTTAACAGCATTATCATGTGCGAATTAGCACTTGGGGAATACAAGTTGCGTGTGCTTCCCCTCAGGGCCAGGGTAACGTAGAAGGTTACGGTCGCCTGCTAGCTGCAGTGATGGAGGCACTGTGTCATCCGTCGGTCAAGCTGACCGCTCTCATGCCTATCAACTGTGAACACAGCACAGAGCTGTTGCTGAAACGACAATACAGCTCCAACGACAACACCAACAGTGCCGCACACTCAGGTGACTAAACACACATCATAGCTTTATCTAGAGTCATTTGGACGGGTTGTGTTCGTTTTGGACGGGTGGAAATTTTAATTTGGATGGGTGGAAATTTGAGGATAAAAAAACCTTATTCATAATTGACTGTGACTGTTATTCACATGTCCATTATGTGTTCATCACACTTATTCACATGTCCATTATGTGTTCATCACACTTATTCACATGTCCATTATGTGTTCATCACACTTATTCACGTGTCCATTATGTGTTCATCACACTTATTCACATGTCCATTATGTGTTCATCACACTTATTCACATGTCCATTATGTGTTCATCACACTAATTCACGTGTACACATATATGTATTTATGTGATTATGTACGTTTGCTCTGGATTGTATGTGCAAGCGCAGATGCGTGTATCTACCAGGACTTTTTTTTACTAGTAAATGTTATCTGCATAAAGGCCTGATACACAAACAGACGGATTTAGCTTTTTCTTCAGTTTTCTTAGTTTCAGTATTACATGAAAATGTCACGAGGATTGGGGGGATTTCACACAGGCACTTTGCCTGTATGAAAGAAATGTTACTTATAAGTAGCATGACTGTCAATTTATAACTCATGACACGTAGTGCATTAGATATAACTGCAAGTGCATAACTCACAACTTATAACTAGCTATGTATGACACAATTTAAAAGTCACAATGAATATGTCATTAAATATAACTCATTTTATAACTCAATTTATATCCCACAATATAAAGTCACTACATATGACTCCAAATGTAAAACTTACAACATGTAACTCGCTACATATACCTCACAAAACATGTTACATATAACTCAAAGCATATGACTAACAAAGCACCATGTATACTATTCAAATATTTCACATTTCTTCTCTGTGCTGGTTTCTTCTGGTTCATTCATGATAAGTAGGGCTGAAAATGCACGACAACCAATGAAACAGTGTTTAACATAATGTTCGGTACGATGCATATGTACTCGCTGAATTGAAACAAAAAGTTTGGTTTGGCATTTCAATCAGAAATAAAAGTTAAAAATTGCAATTTTAATTTCGTTTTGTCAAAAATAACATTGGCATGCGCATAATCTGAATAATAAAATTGGTGTCGCGTAACCATTAGTTCTATTCACATTGCATTTCCAGATTTTTCCCAGTTTCGTGATACCTTCACTTTAGGATGAATCTGACTGCAAGTACCTGTAGTTTAACCCTTTCACTGCCACCCCCCAGGTGATGGCTCCCAGTTCCCCCTGCTGGTGGGTCACATGATCCAGCGGACAGAGTCGGAGGGTGTTGGCGGCTCTGGCCACTGGACGTTCCGTGAAGTACTGGACAAGCTACTGACCGTCGTTGTTTTGCCTGTGCGACAGGCCCTTACTCATGTGAGTAGTGTTGATGTGACATCATTATATCACACCCGTGTTGATGTGACATCATTATATCACACCCGTGTTGATGTGACATCATTATATCACACCTGTGCTGATGTGACATAATTATATCACACCTCTGTTGATGTGACATCATTATATCACACCCGTGTTGATGTGACATCATTATATCACACCCGTGTTGATGTGACATCATTATATCACACCCGTGTTGATGTGACATAATTATATCACACCCGTGTTGATGTGACATCATTATATCACACCCATGTTGATGTGACATCATTATATCACACTCGTGTTGAGGTGACACCATTATATCACACCCGTGTTGATGTGACATCATTATATCACACCTGTGTTGATGTGACATCGTAATATCTCACCTGTTTGCTCAATGGCTGTGTAAGTACAATCAAACAGGTTTCTCAATGACGGCACCTTGCTTTTGGAATGATCTGTCTTTATATATCCGAATCGTTCAAGTCTCAACTTTAGACACATCTTGTTTTTCCCTGTACATTCATGTGACATATTGTACATAAACTGAAAATATGTGTACTATTATTAAAAATAATTTCTGACAAGTAATGTTTCAAAAAAAAAAAATTCTGCAGATAGTTTGTAGATATGTGCTTTAACAATAATTCTAACCAATCTTCATAAGTCTAGCGCCATCCATTACTTTTCGAAGATGTGTGAACATTGTCTTGTCTGAAATAGTAAACAAAGCAGCAATTGCATCATTCGTATGTCCAAATAAAAATTTCAGCTGTAATTTTTAACTTGCTGATTTTCACCAAGTTTCAGTTGTTTATCATTAAAATTAACACATTTTTGGAAGTCTGCGTCCCAACGTTACGTTGATGGATAAATAATAATTAAACTTTTAATTTTAGGAGAAGCCGATCTATCCTGGCCACCTGGTGTCAAACACATGTGCATTGATTGCGTCCATAGTGAGCGAACTAGGGGCATCGGCCACTGGCGTAAAGGTATTTTATTACGTTTAATGAAATGCACTCCAGTTTCTCAAATGCTTGTACAAATTCAGCAAGATATATTTTCAAATGGTAATATCTCGAAAATTCCAATATAAAGCGAAATGACAAATACCCAGATAGACTAAGCTTTAAAATAATATAAAATAGCCCTCAATTATCCTGTAGAGTAATTAAAATACAGCTTTTGATTAAGATAATCAAAGGTATCGCAGCCCTAGGCGATATCGCACTAACCACAAATGTAGAAGGGATTTCCGAAACAATCAACTGGATAGCAGACATAACGGGGGAGAGGGTACACGGCGTGGTAGATGTAAGACTTCTGAGCATAGCAATAGGCATGACGGGATGGATGATGATATTCGCGGGCAATGTAAGAATCATAATCCCTCCAGAGAGGATAACCGGGATGATATTCGTGGAGCAGTAGCCCTCATGCACCCTCGCCGCAACATATGCATAGCGGTGACGGACAATTATAGTCCTTTCGCACTAACCGCTGTGGAGGGGACCCAAGAGATAAAACACAGTAGCTTACAGTTAAGTTATTAGTCATATAAGTACATGTAAATGAGTCCAAATTGTGCAATACATGTATAAAACGTGGTTTATTTTATTTTATATTATTTGGTTTGCACTACTGATTATAAACATATCGAAAACACTTAATACAGTAAGGTCACTGGATGTTTAATACATTGTGTGTTGTTTATGTTTTAATACTGTAAATGTGATTTCTATAATAGAAGTCTAGATGTTCTTAAGAATAAAATGATATCATGTTCTATTAAAATGTACTTTAGAGAGAACAATTATCTCATACTCCGCAATCGGTCGTAGGGAAATAAAACTCATTGTCATTCTCCATCCCCGTATCTTCCTCTCCATCTCCTTTCTCACCTCCTTCCTCTCCAGTTCCTTCCAGTCCCTTCCTCTCCTCTCCCTTTCCGTCTCTTTCCCCACTCTACCCCTCCATCCTTATCTTCCCCGTCGATCTCCCTGTTTCCCTTTCTGCCTGCGCCATTCTCCGTCGCTCGTTCCCTCCTCTATTTCTCTCCGTCCCTCTCGCCATCATAGCCCCATCTCTCTCTCTCTCTCTCTCTCTCTCTCTCTCTCTCTCTCTCTCTCTCTCTCTCTCTCTCTCTCTCTCTCTCTCTCTCTCTCTCTCTCTCTCTCTCTCTCTCTCTCTCTCTCTCTCTCTCTCTCTCTCTCTCTCTCTCTCTCTCTCTCTCTCTCTCTCTCTCTCTCTCTCTCTCTCTCTCTCTCTCTCTCTCTCTCTCTCTCTCTCTCTCTCTCTCTCTCTCTCTCTCTCTCTCTCTCTCTCTCTCTCTCTCTCTCTCTCTCTCTCTCTCTCTCTCTCTCTCTCTCTCTCTCTCTCTCTCTCTCTCTCTCTCTCTCTCTCTCTCTCTCTCTCTCTCTCTCTCTCTCTCTCTCTCTCTCTCTCTCTCTCTCTCATTCATTCATAATTGAGTACGGTCATGGATCGTTGCAAATTTAACACGAATGACGTGGCTATTCCTATATGCATGCAAACTTCGTCCACAATCAATGTCATGGTGTATTACCTCAGAGACAATGCATTGATTCAACTACCGATGAACATTCTAGGCATCTCGTGCGAGCCCAACAATGGTTCCTTCCTAACTACATGCCAAGAGGATTTAATTTGACTTTAGCTTGAATTTGGTATGACTACCTCTGTTGAGTTACACCTGACAGTTATTGTAAACGTGTGTCTGAGAAGCGTAAAACGACCAATAGGAATACAGTGGTTGAAATATAGGTCACATGACGGGTTTCAGTATAACACCGACTTAACTGGTGGATGGTTGACATCTAGCTCCCATTCTATGTATGTAACAAACAATATTCGCTTGACCCTAGATATGGTGCTTCGTTTAACAGGAGAGTTCACCTGTGGAACAGACTATAGGACATGAAAACACATGCCGGAAAAGACAGCGTGTACGGATAGCCATTGTAAGATGGCTGCAACAGGAAGGAAGGTACGGACTTTGGATGTTTAGAACATCAAGTAATTGTAGTCTGTTCTATGTATTGCCTTTGGGTACAACAAGAAATATCTTGATTGTTGACAGTCTATTCACGGGGCAGGCACGCGCACACAAGAAAAGAACATGGTTATTGTGTTTAAACTTAACTTTTGTATCGTACCATAATATAGACATATATACAGACAGACACGTACATACGCACCGGCGTAATGTGTTCATAGAACATCTTACCAATCACAATGCAAATACACACACGCTTGTGCTTGGCTGATTATAGTTATATTATTTGGCAGTGATCAAAGTACTAGAAACAAATGTATAGTCACTTAAGGCACACACAATAAATGCACTATTTGAATTTTTTTTAATGCAACGCACCACGGTGGAGTAAACATAAATTCGAACACCATCTCTCTTCGTTATTATTCCACCATTAATACCGCACTGTGTTTCGTACTTGAACCGTTGTTGGTATAATACATAGACAATAAATATGTTTTGACTTTTGGAAGTTTCCCCACTGTGTGCGGCCATATTGGATTCGCCCCCTATCGTCATCGACCAATACTATCCATGAACTTGCATACATCAGAATACATATAATAGATTAGTAATATTATTTATGCCGCGTATACATACGTTGATGACCAAAGTTTTAATACAATTCTAACAAATAAATAACTTCAATAGGTGTAGATATGCAAGAATAATTAAAGTTGAAGTTCACAACACATATTTCGCCTGGCTGTGTCTGGCAGGGTATAACAGCAGGTAAATTGGCTACGTTAATTGCAGCTTGACGTGCTCAATATATCGGGTTATATCACGTGGAATGGATGACCACACCGGCTATGGGAACGCCGGATGGCGTAGGATCCGATTTAACCATCCCTTGCTGGGTACTACCACAGTGTGGGTCAACTGTGAGAGATCAGGATTGTGACACTACTCTCCAGAGTAGCGTTGTAGGGAGCTCTCGAAGCGAGATCCCGAGCCGGTCATTTGTACAGTTAGCTCTGTATCACAGGCAGTACAACTCTAGTGTCTCCCACTTCATGAGTCTCTCTTTTGTCTTGCAAAATTAAACTTCAATGTTACTGGGCCATTTTCAAGACTTGAAAAGTAAATGAATAACAAGGAATTAATGTACCACATAGTGTTTCTCTACCTTTAGTTTTTTTAAGGAATGGTGCCAAGTCAACGTTTTAATACCATACTTTACTAGATATAAATATGTAAAATTAATTAAAGTCGAAGGTCACACCACAATTTCGCCTGTCTGTTTCTGCCAGGTTATAAAAGCAGATAAATTGTCTATACTAGTTGTGACTTGACGAGTGCCAATATTAATAGGATTATATATTACGTGGTATGGATGACCACACCGGTTTGGAACGCCGGGGCTTAAGGGCCGATATAATTTTCATTTGAGGCGTCACTACCAACCCGTAGTTGGTCAACTGTGAGGGATCAGGCTGTGACAAATCTTCGAAAGACACCGACGCGATGTCCCGAGCTTATAATTAGTACAGTTATTTTTGTACTATAAGCAGAATGGTTCCTGTGTCTCCCATTTCCTGATCTCTATTTGGTCTTGCTTGGTGCCAATTATCTTATTATTATTATTATTATGAATGCTGCAATTAATATGTTAGTACACAACAAAACTTCAATAACTTTGAAAGCGGGATTAATATAATAAATCTATGTGACAGTTGTGGACTTGCTACACATCATATATGTTAAATAAATTATAACTTATCCTGTGGCTACTTCGTCCCTATGTTCTTTTTGGACAACCATTTTGACTGAGCGTGATTCCACGGGAGAAATGTTCAAACAACAATTGGCAGCTTAGTCAATAGAAAAATGGGTTTATGTGTTTGTTTTTGTTTGTTTTTGTGTCTATGCATTACATTATACGTTTATGTCAGAAGATGTAAACACATTTATTCGTAACAATAGAAAATACATTGGTGACTGATTGCTAGCCATTAGAGTCTGTGTTGGAATATAAATGGGCCAGCCCACGGAAAATGTTCCCAATCCAAATTTTGGTGAACAAATTAAAATGTGTTCTAATACCCTCATTTGCTCATTTTCTTGACAGAGCTTACAAATATGGCAGTTCAATGCATAACCAATAAAAATCACAACTAATACAAGTTTTTTTTATAAGAGCATCAATTCAGATTTATTTCTATATGGTACGGACATAATGTGCCAAATTATATTTTGTATGTTAACCATGCCGTAAAATAGAGTCCACATTGTATTACAATAATTATATATACTACACGTTTACTTGACCGGGCAATTTTACTAGAAACGTTAAAGGTGTGTAGCATATATTGACGGAACAGTTGCTTGTACTGGAACTAGGTGCACTTTGCATCAACGGAACATTTTAAATTGCATTAGTAACGTTTTTTGCACATTCTGCGGACAATGTGCCACCCTCTGTATCGCAACATCGTTGATAGTTCAATCTTGTATATAATAGTCATCTATAATTTGCTGGATATACTGATGACAATTGCAAAATGTACCATATAAACGTAACGGACATCCAGCGTGTTGTTCTCAATGAAGTAGGGTATCAGTTGTTTTTATTTCTAACAACATTTAAAGAATTTGTCTCAGGAACTGCACCAATTACACATGCTATTGCACCACATATCATTGCAGCAGTATGGTTACATTGAAACAAACGTGTTGTTGATGATGATTCATCAAATTGTTATTGGACAAACGCAACACAAATTAACCCAATGGCACTAAACACAAACATCTACTATGCCATTACATTGGGTAATAAGTTGGTATTTGACTCATATTGCTATTTGACCAATTGTAACCCGTTTGTCCTCGAAAAACGCTAATATAATGGTAATATATTTCGTGACGGACATCATGTAGAACACACAAATAAATTTACGCAATTTGTTCTGGTACAGGGATGTCCGGAAATATGTTACAGTATTAATGCATCTAGCTAATCATTTCTGCACTAAGAAGAGAAGACAGAATAGATGATCAAAACGTTTACAACAGCAACATCGGGACAAAGACTATGAACGAATTAGCTGACGAACATAATTGGTTAAGCCATTTCCACGGTATTTTATCCTAATAAGCAGTCAGTGGCACGTACAAATTGATGTGTATTTGTTGATCAGCTTTACTATATTAATATAAAATGTAACATTTATACATACACTTTTGTTTGCGACCTATATATCGGAAACATTTGACATAATTTACGTTGGCATGCTCCATGCTAGCTATTTACATCGATATCTTTTCTGCACCGACACGTTTCCCCATGTACCGTTCATCTTCATGCAATGTCGCCATACAGACTCCAATTCCACAGTAGATCACTACTTCTTGTTGCTGGAATACAGAATCTCTATGACGATGGTATTCATTGAAATATGTATTTTTTTCCGTTTAGTTTAGTATGGCTAAGCTAAGGGAAATCTGAACATGATGTCTTCACTAAATCTGCATTAAAACAGGGAAAGGATGTTTGAACATCCACAGATACATACTGTATGCCATTTAAAAATAACCAATTATTTGTTTGCAGTGTGAGTGAGATTATGTGACATTTTAAGAGTGTATTAAGTGACTGCTAGTATGTTACCTTGCCGGTTATCTAAAAACCGCATTACGGACATCGTGCGAAATGTGCTATTTTTTTCAGGCTGTAATTGTTTTCATTTATTTCAAACTATGGTTTTTGACACCTATTTATTTCATCGTTGAACCAGAAAGACAAATGGCGGCGAGGATCTTAATTGAAACGACTTCTAGTGACATACCAAACGTGAAAAAACACAAAAGACAAGTGACGTGTGGGTGGGCGCTCCAGTTTGATCAATCATATCTTTGGAACCAGCTGACGTAGAATAGAATAATATTTAAAATATGTCCGCGTTTCTGAGGATATTTTTAGTACAGTTAGCCTGAAATTAGAAGTATATAATAATATGTCTTAAAGTAATGACCATAAAACAAGAGGAAGGTGGTGAATTTGAAATGGGAACATTTTGGTGGCCTGACCCAAATACTTTGTGTGAGTTATTTGTCTAACCATGTTGTTGAGTTGTGCAGTTTATAGCAAAGATGTCCCAGTGTCGTGTGTGGCAGGTTCAAATCCTGCCTGTGTTCAGAATCAAAACACAACAGGTTGTGCACATACACTGATTCCATTCAACAACTTCAGCCACATTTTATAACATCACCAAATTGCATGGATATTTTATTTCCACCTATACTGGAAACTGTACATGAAATTAGCATGACACTTTTAAATAATTATTTAAAAAGTAAACATGCCCATGCATAACCCTCACAAGAGATAGGGTGATATACATACGTGTTTACGATATGCTGGTCTTTTCTACACGGTCTTTCAACAACCTGTGAAAACTTGTACTGTATTGAGTAGTGAACCAGTCTCCCCAGAGGGCGCCACAGTGTCTTCATTATATACAATGATACCGTGTATAGGCCATGGGCCAGATATGCCCCTCGTGCACCCCCCCACAACTCTACCAACCCATGTTTGTTTGAAGCCTTGGGGTCCCTTGAAAATGATTTCAAGTGGTAACAGTGAAAAAGTTGGGTCTCACTACCCATTTCCAACCTATCTTGGATGGTACCCGGAAATATCGTATTGGTCGTCAATGTCGCGTGGTATTTAATCACCCACACCACAATCGTCATTGTATAGTCATATGTGTCTCAATATGTACTTATGATATGTCGAATTGAAGGTTTTCGTCTGCTGATCATAATAATAGCATTCAATAGATATTTATTGTTATGGCGTGCGCCCTAATTAGCATAGAATATCTACACCCCATTTTCACTCGTGACCGCATAGATGACTTTCTGTCATTAAAAATGGATTAGATATGATGCTTTAAAGATAACCGTAGGGTCGCGAATCAAGAGGCATAATGCACTTCATGTTTAATGATTACACACTGTATTTCATCAGCAATGGGTTATTTTAAATGTAATGAAGAATGACTATAATATTGTTGTTTTATAAGTCATTTACGTTCTTTCTGCAGTATCTAGGTACTATTGCAGCTGGAATACTAGTTTTCTTACATGTGTCATCATGGTATGTGGGGATCACAAGGTCTTATCTCATATTATATTATTTAAGTCTCATATTATATTATTGATGTCTCAATTGCAGCTTTTACGAATACCTCAGGTCAACTTCACAGATATCGATAAGTTAAAATTTTATTTTACTTGGATAACGATAAATTATAAGCTTTGTTACTTACCCCAATTTGACCTGCTGATATTACATACCTACCTTTGTATGTATCTACCATTAAAACGAAAACGAACAAGTGATCAAACTGTCGAACCTACTTGTATAGTTCATGTAAAGGGTTTAAAATATGGAGAACTTCAATTCGTGTCTGGCATGCGGGATGCAGAGAAGAAGTTGGCAAAATTGCAGGAGGTCAAAGAGTAGAGATTTTCAAAAAATCAAAATTTAACCCACAGGATGGAGGAGACGACGTGCAAGCTCACCCCCAACACAGTGATGGAATATCATGGCTTCCATTGAGAATGCTACAAACATTTCACCATGAATACGGACAGGCTGAAGTTTACCTCATTCCAACCATCTGATGCCTCTACACTCCGACGTTCTGTGGATGTTCTGTTTGCATGTAAAGCCAAGTTCCACAAGAATTGCCGCACGCATGAACTATATGCAAAAACCAGAGAATTGGCGAAGTACAGATGAAGAGGCACGTGTTAACCAGTTCAACTTAATGGAAGCCCATGAAAAGACATTTAACATAGTCTGTTGCATGGTGGAGAAGGATGTCCTGCATGATGGTGAAATTGGCTGACCTGTAAAAAGTGTACATATCGGAGTGAGAAATTAAAACTCAAACTTGAAAGCCCTGAACCTTTCAATGGCCAATTGTCCTTCACAATATGGAGAAGTTCCAGCCAAGCATAGTCTACGAGCCACAGATTAACATCAACACATCCGTGAAACGTACATGCCTTCCAGTTGGGATCAACTGATGTTATCAAAACCACTGGTACAAATCTTCGACAGATTATCCAGGATGTGTTTGCTGAAGCACCTGATCTTAAATGGCCACCAACTCCCCGTGATTTTGACAGAATTGACATTATCGTATCAGACACATTCCAGAAATTGTTATGTTATGTCATAATTGGGATGGCAGCTCCCACATCATCCCGCACAGAGAGACGTGTACTATCAATTGGTTAGGACATCTGCCGGGCAACAACCAATGAATCGTGGAAGCTGATAAACACATCTTCGTGAGCATGTATACGCGTTATATGTTCAGGAGTGAAAAACTCGTAATTCTCCTGAATAGAATGGGACACTGTGGAAGCTACTCCTTTTCATTGGAGCTGGAGACAGCGCCGGCTGAACCTGTTATGCAGTCGTCCACTCTTCTCTCCAACCAGATTGTCAGGTCACCACCAGGACCAACGGTATTCCATTCATAATTTGATAATTTCGAACAGCTTCTGAATGACCTCACAGGAAAAGGATAGGATCAGTTCACACAGCTTATGGCATCATGTTACATGAAGTTGGCAATGATGATCATTCTGCAGAATATGGTGACTGCTCTGAGATACCATCACAAACAAGGAAAAAGGAGCTCGGTCACTGAACCTGAAGGAGTCGGCCACACTGGAGAGAAGCTGATTCTGAAAGGAGAGGCAACCAAGAGGCCATCTGATTGGAAATCATTCTTGTGCAATGGTGAAAACAAGTGTCAGTTCATCAAACTGCTTCTGAAGCTGTGGAAGACTGATGGATATGCATCAAAACTGCATGGAAGACAAGTGATCTTCATATGTGAGGAGAATGCCACTCTGCTGACTTCCAATGACGGCCGGACGACAGTAACCCATGAACTGCCCCTTCTGAAGTCATCACAGGAGGAAACTAACTCAAGAGTTATCCTCTATATTAATTACGCGAGGAGTTGGAATCACCGATTCGTTCGTGTGAAGAGACCAGATTCAGACACCTTCTTCGTTCTTCTGCACTAGGCTGCTTCAGTTGGAGACATCACCATCTTGTTTGACACTAGTATAGGAAATAAGCAAAGATTTAGTTATGTCAGCAAACTAGCAGTTGATCTCGGACAAGAAAAATTTACGGCTCCGGTGTTTCTGCATGCTTTCGGTGGATGTGACAGCACTAGTGTTTTCCGAGGGATTGGCAAACTCAAACCAGTGAAACCTCTACTGAAGATTCCTAAATACATTCAAACTGGGAGATACATCGGACGTACCTGAAGAAAGGATTGATGAGCTGGACAGCTTCACTTGTGCTGTGTATGGTAGCATCAAAGGTGTCAAACGTTGATGAATTCAGGCTAATTCGTATCAATGAGCTGTGTGCCAAGGATAACCGTGTTATTCCTTCAGGTAATATTGACATGGCCAATCTATCACCATGCAAGCGCAGTCTCACCCAGCATGTCAGAAGAGTCATCTATCAAGTTGGCATATGGAAGACAGCACATGTTCTTGAGCCGGACGTCCCCAAAGTGAGCAGAAACCATGGCTGGAACATCAGTAATGGAAGCATTGAGCCACTCTGGTATGATGAAGATGTGCTGACACATGAACTGGCTGATATAGCTCAAGTAGACCCCGACCACACTGATAGTGATAACGAGTCTGACATGGACATGTCTGATGGGATGGAACTCTATGCTGACAGTGATTATGACTGAGCATCAAAATGTGACTAATGTAATTGGTTATGTAGCTATCAATGTTTGGCAAGTGTCCGTACATAAACCTAGATATTGTATGTCATTGATTGACAATTAAGATGTGAATAACTTTGTGGCATCTAACTACATTTTGTGTTATCAATGTCTACCATCTACATGAATGTCATACGTACGTAATTCGCTTTAAACTGAATTATCATTATTGTGATATACTGGCTTTCGATTTGTCTGTATTGTTGGAATTTGTCACATCTTAATTCACGAGTTTTGGATACCATATTAAGCTAATATACATGCACATTATATGAAATATGTAGTGCTTTGTTTTATGCATCTAAAATTAATCTGGTGTAACTGTATACCTGAAAACACACACATAATCTAGACAGTTTTGTCATCCATATCCATGGTTATCTTTGCGTTACGCCTCTTGATCCGCAACACTACAGTTATCTTTGAAGCACCATATCTAATCCATTTGTAATGACAGAAAGACAATTATTATTTTGATCTTAAAGAGGCCATGTGATCAAGGGAAATTTATATATTTGACAAAAATAATGGGAAAAAATGGAATGTAGTTATTCTATGCTAATCAGGGCGTACGCCATAATAGTAAATATCTATTAAATGTAGTTATAATGATCAGCAGATGAAAACCTTGAATTTGACATATCACAAGTACATGTTTAGACACATACTGTATGACTATACAATGACGATTGTGGTGTGGGTGATTAAATACCACGCGACATTGACGACAAATAGATATTTCAGGGTACCATCCAAGATAGGTTGGAAATGGGTAGTGAGACCCAACTTTTTTTACTGTTACCACTTGAAATCATCTTCAAGGGAACCCAAAATTTCAAAAAAACATGGGTTGGTAGAGTTGTGGGGTTGCACGAGGGGCATGTCTGGCCCATGGCCTAGTATACACTGCTTACACGTACTCCCTGCTCGTCGTTTCTTACACGCCTGACTGGGCAGCAACTCCGGCCGGTGGGAGTAACATCCAGTGCAAGAGATGGAGACCACCACCCCTGTGTGGGATCTTTTACTTACCCTGGCACAGACACCAGATAGAAGGGACCAACGGCTTTTAGTGACTCTTCCGAAAAGCACAGGCAATGTGCATGAGGTGACCACTGTTTAGTTGTTTTCTTTATACAACTACCATAAGTAATGCAATGTTGTTGACAAGGCAACGGCATATTAACAATAAGGGATATATGTTCTGTCAATCCCTGAAAGAGATATTGACAGGTATTACTCGATCTAATTTTCGATAACACTCGTTTTACAAGTATTAGTTAAACTGTTCCTGTAAACATGGAACGCGCCAACACCTTGTCTGTGGAGTACCTTACACTCTCAAGAACAACGATGCTTTTATTCTCATCAGTATCAATACTGTTGGCATCGGCGCGAGGGTTTCACATCAGGGCAGGATATTTCCAAACTAAACGATAGCGGGTCGTCACTGACCACCTACTTTGCCGTCGGTCAGTAACTTTTCTGGGTTACTAGTCCGTGTGACTGCCTACTTTTCAGCGGACACTACACCGATTTACAGCAGTGTAAATCAGCTTGTCGTCAAAATTGGCCACCAGAAGTGGCTGTTTGCATCAAAAAACCTTTAATAAAAATGCGTTTTTACGCTCAGTATAGCCCAATTTCCTTTATCGTGGGACATGACGCACACGACACGTGCACGTTATAGTTATTTTTATAGTTTACTCACTATCCACATAGACTATGCCAGAGTCTATTTGGATAGTGTGTTAATTATCGTACATACGCATAGTATGCTCTTCGTTTTTTATTAGAAAACGCCGCCAATGCCAAAGTCTTCCGGGGAAAACTGTTAGAAAAATGCTGAAAACTCTGACAAGCGTCATCGACATTTCCGAAAGACCTGGCTGCAGAATCCACGAATGGAACACTTCATATAAGTAGTCGCGAAGACCACACATAACCAGGACCCAGAAGAGTATGGTTCCATAGGCGCGGGAACAGTGGGGGCGGGGGGGGCAGCTACTCCCTCTGGAATTTCTCCGGGGGGGGCAGACATGGTTCTGCCCCACCTCGATGTACCATTTTACCCCTAGGTTTATAGTCCTTCAAACCCCATGTTAAAGCATAGGGAATTTGACCTATATTTCTATTTTTCGAGGGTCCGGTTTACCCCAAATCGACTAAAAAAAACTGTCCTACCAATTTCCCCGTGTTAAAGGATAGGGAATTTTTATCCCATGTTAAAGTATAGGGATTTTTATCGCAAAGGTATCCGACCACTTTTCGAATTTTTATCCCATGTTAAGAGATAGGGAATTTTAACCCCATGTTAAAGCATAGGCCGTTTTAACCCCATGTTAAAGGATAGGGAATTTTATCGTAAAGGTACGCGACCGCTTTTTGAATAAAATAACATATACCGAACAGCATTTGAATATGCTACTCACGAGATTGCTTGATCCGGAGGCCGAGACTCTGCCTACGGACCGACCCGTTATTTGTTTGACGATGACGTGTCCAATATGTGGTGTTATAGTAAGGCGTTATGTATAACAACAGGATTATAAATTCAGCGGAGACCGTTTTATCTGAAGTAATGTATACGAAATGTACATTACATATAGTACTATGTTACATCAGAACCTGTAGCCTCGTTTTGTTTCGAACAGAGCGTATTGAACTTGCGCGTATGTAATGTAATCCGTTCATGTGACGTCATGAGGCAGTGACGTCATTAATCTATAAACTGCTACGCGCAGTAATTTTGTGTGTGAGGTGAGTTGGTTATACAGGTAGTGGTTTGGTTAGACAACATTTTGAGCTTTCGCATATGTAATGTAATCCCATCATGTGATGTCATCAGTGAGTGACGTCATGGTATGCGCAGTAATGTTGTGCATGAGGTGAGTTGGTTATACAATTAGTGGTTTGGTAAGACAACATTTTGAGCTTTCGCATATGTAATGTAATCCCATCATGTGATGTCATCAGTGAGTGACGTCATGGTATGCGCAGTAATGTTGTGCGTGAGGTGAGTTGGTTATTCAGGTAATGCTTTGGCTAGACCTTGTATTGAACTTGCGCGTGTGTAATCTAATCCATTCATGTGATATCAATTAAATAAGTAATTGTACATGCGCAATAGTGGCTATTCTTATCTGGCATAGGTTGTCGACCATTTGATTAGGTGTAGGCCTCTCCCAGTCTATACATTTGTAACTTTAACATAGATCCAAACCCGATAAAGCATAGCCACAGGCGCTAAAGGCTATCTGACCTACAGTGTATAACCACGGCCAAACAACTTAAAAACACGGGCAAACAACTTACAAACACTGATATCATGATATGTGAGCGTGAATGTTTTTTTGTGTGTCGAACTCAATATCGGGTGGAAATATATTATTGTGTATTTTTGTCGACTGTGAAAGGTGTGTGCAATAACTGGAGGGCAGACATATGGTTTTGCGCCCCCCTCCCAGTAATAGGCAGCGCGGCGGCGAAAAAAGTGTCTTGTCCAAAGCACCCCCTCCGTCTTCGGATGTCATAATTTCAGCCGAGACAGCAGAGGGAATGTGGAGAAGGGAAACTGACAGCAGCGGCGCGACGGAAAAAGAACATTTTCAACAGCACCGCCCCCCCCCCCCCCCCCGTCTTTTTCTTTAAGGCCTATTGTTTAGCAGGCCGTTTGCGCTCACGCATTGTGCCATTGTTAAAAGCTGACCAGTAGCTATGCTGCCTGACCAGTAAGTTTTTCAAGTTGCCGGTCCGGTTGACTAGCACCTTTTTGAGGTAAACGGCGAACACTGGTTATTACAATCACAGTTTGTTGATCATCTACTTGTTTACATTGGAGCAATATGGTGAGGTGATTATCACTGAATTCTCTCAGGCATGAGAAAAGTACCCTAGGAAAGCAGAAACTGTAGCAAATATGTAAATAAATCACTCTAAATAACTATCGTTTTTAAATATGTGACCTGCTTGCACACGCACCCAACTTCGTTTTCCAACTACATGGCTATCAATTATTACTATGAGCTGTACAGTGAAATGTGTACATAATTTATATATGTAAATGTAAAGGTGATATATTTGGTGGGTCAGATAAGCATCAGTGTTTTCGAATCCCCTATAAAACGAATTCCCGATCGAAATGTACGCCTTACTCACCGAAGAATTATTATTTCACAAGATGCCGAGTCGTTGCATAATGAGAGTATAGACCTAGTGTCATTCTTTGGAAAGCGGTCTAATTTTGTTACTGGGAATTCTTTTGTTCTTTTTGAATCCCTGTTTATGCCCCTGCCCTTCAAAAAATGTAATGGTAAAGGTAAGTTTTATATAGCGATGTATTCAGTCCTCAAGCATTGACGCGGGAACGAAATTCAAACTGGGGTGGGCTAACGGAGCTTCAGCACCACTAAACAAATTTCGCCGCCGCATATCTTCACATCTTCCCCCTCAACGTGTGTCTTGATTGGCTCCGCTGTGACATCGGAAGACGGGAGGGGGGGGGGTTCTGTTGGAAATCGTTCGCCACTGCTGTAACGTGAGTTTCTCGGCTGTGAACTCATCACATCCGAACAAACATGGGAGGGTTCAGTGCTATTAAAGAAATTATTTTATTTATGTCGCGCCTGTGCTGTAAATTTACCTTCTCCAGCTTCTCTTCGCTATCTCCGCTGAAATGATGACATCCGAAGAAGGGAGGGGGGTGCTTTCGAAAAAATTTCGTCACCATGCCGCCTATTACTAGGAGGCACAAAACAATATGTCTACCATCCAAATACACACACCTTTCACAGTCAACAAAATTACACATTAATCATTTCATAAAATTTACATTTTGACACTCGCCACAAAAACAAACATTCACGCTCACATTTAACAAACCATAAACCATATGTCTGCCCCCACAGAAAATCCAGAACCCCCTATTCGGGGTTGCTATTTTGAGCAACAAACAAAAATAGGTAGCACGTACGCACACAATAGTTTGTTGGGGGTGAAGATAATTTAGTCCCCCAATATAAAGTGAAGGGTTGTGCATTTATCGGTGCAGTTTTAAGCTTGTGTTGAACCTGAATGTTCTTTTTGGCGTACCTTAAGAGGAGTGCAAATGGAATTTTTTGGTGAGCCTAGCGGTGGATATTTTGGCGAACCTCAAGGAGGGTACAACTGGAGGTGTGTGGTAAGCTTCAAAATATGATGAAGGTCGCCGAAAAATATGATCCGACAACGGCGGAGGCGGAATGGTTCTGAAGCTCCGGCTCAGCCCTCGTACCGTGCCTATGATATTATTATGCAACTTCATGATATTGTGTTTCCTGTAGCCTAACATTATGAAAATAAGAATTTGTAAGCCTACATATCGTAGGACACACAAATGTCTTCGCACGTGTTCGAAATCATATGCAGGGACAGTTCTAAATAGTAACGAAATTCAAAAGATGGCAACAGGGGCCAAGATGTTCCGCGCAGGCAGGATGTTATCTCGTAAACATTACGGTCAGGCCACGATACATGTCGAAGAAGGTCGACTAATCACAGACCGGGTCGAGTTTGGTGCAAGGATCAGTGAAAACACAAAACGCAGTCGCTTGTGATTTTCTCTCGAATCGCATCGAAGGTCGATAGGCTCCTTTCGCCTGATCAAAATGGATTCCATGGTCGAAGTACGGCTGACGTAGTGTTCGGGTACCAGTGGTTGTGTGCCAAGGCACAGAAATATCGCTTCGCAGTCGAGAGTCTTCGCGTAGACATGAGCCGGACAGTTGATACATCAGACGACACAAGCTGATGGAGATACTTCCAACCGTCCTTGAAGAATCGGAAATTCGAATGATGATACTTTTTGCAAACACAGCACTCGCACCTTGCACGTCAATTCGTGGCACAGAGTGTTCAAACAAAGTCTAGAGTTACGTCAATGATCGTCAGTTACATGTGATATTAATTACTACGTACTACATTGATTTTACGTCAGTTAAGTTTTTGTGTGAAGCGCAGTGATATTAGACTATCAATCGAGAGAACCCGATCGGTTTCGAATCCTGTGCTACCGTGTCGAACCGGGACTAGTTCGTTCACTCAACGTTGCTCCAGTTCTCTCATCTGTACAACTCACTACCTTGGCATAGACGGTATTGAATTATTATCATAATTAGTTATGGTTGAAATCAGTTATGTTTAGGATTACGATAGTTACACTGTAATCGCTGTGGATGATGAGATGCGGCGTGCCCTCAGCCGTGTCGAATGACGATGACTGGCGGGGCAGATCGCAGCTGCTATAAAACACATAAATTCCTCTCATCTGTTAACGTTTCCCGAAAGCCACAAACAAATAGAGGTATATAATAAAACAATACGACTTCACACGTATCACATGCAAGAGAAGATATAGTATGATTGCTTAGTTATTTTACGCGTCACGACCAACCAAAGCGTTAAGTTTGCGCGCCGTCGTTTGCATGCAGACGTCACGCTGCATTATCACCGCGTGCAGATGCTGGCAAATCGCAGATTTTTCCTTCCTTTGCTGACAGAAACTCATCAAATGTCGTCAAACATGTTCGAAAATTTGATCCGTCTCCACGGGCCGGAGTGGTTGTGTTTAACCACCAGAATAGACGTGACACACACATATACATGTTCCTCTTTGGTCGATTTATCTGATTTATCATTTATGAAATAATGTTTGACGAATCTATTATCTTTTATCGCCCATTCTGAGTGCGCCTGCACTCAGCCGTACCCACGCTACGTTTTTATTGTTTTTTTTCACTGTTTTATTTCAAACGCATAAACAACGTATTTGTTGTACTGTACAAGGACTACCGTGTATAATAATGTTCCATATTTTGTTTTTAATTTCAAACGCATAAACAACTTATTTGTTTTACTGTACAAGGACTACCATGTATAATAAGGTTCCATATTATGTTTTAAATTTCAAACGCATAAACAACGTATTTGTTGTACTGTACAAGGACTTCCATGTGTACTAAAGTTTCATATTTTGTTTGTAATTTCAAACGCATAAACAACGTATTTGTTGTACTGTACAAGGACTACCATGTATAATAAGGTTCCATATTTTGTTTTTAATTTCAAACGCATAAACAACGTATTTGTTGTACTGTACAAGGACTACCATGTATAATAAGGTTCCATATTTTGTTTTTAATTTCAAACGCATAAACAACGTATTTGTTGTACTGTACAAGGACTACCATGTATAATAAGGTTCCATATTTTTTTTTCTTTTTCAAACGCATAAACAACTCATTTGTTCTACTGTACAGGGACTCTTCTCTTCTTCTTCTTCTTCCTCTTCATCTTTGTCCCACTTTTATGTGGGGTCGATGTATGATGACATTCGCCTCCATGTCGTTCGGTCGTACACTTCCTCCCCCGACAGTCCCTTCTCCCTGAGATCTGCCCTCTCACTGTCCAACCACCTCCTCTTCGGCCTTCCTCTCCTCCTCTTCCCTTGCACTTTCATTCCCATCGCTCTCCTTCCTACATAATCCTCCTCTCTTCTGATCACGTGTCCATACCATCTCAACCTACTTTCTTGGACTTTCTTTGATATTTCCCCCACTTTCGTTTTCCCTCTGATTCTTTCGTTTCATATCTTGTCAATCTTTGTGGCTCCGCACATCCATCGTAGCATTCGCATTTCTGCGGCATCCAACTTCTTTTCCTGTGTCTTCTTTGCCGCCCATGTCTCCGCCCCGTACATCAGTGCTGGCCTTACCACTGTCCTGTACACTTTTCCCTTGATCTTCACGTTCATTCTTCTGTCACACAACACTCCAGATACTCTCTTCCAGTTTTTCACACGCTCTGCACTCTATGAGTGACTTCCGCATCCAATTCTCCATCATCCGCCAATGTCGATCCTAGATATTTGAATGTCTTCAGTCTCTTCACTGTCTCGCCCTGTAACCGGATCTCTAGGTCATTGTTTTAATTGCACCTCAGGTATTCCGTCTTCTTTCTACTAATCTTTAGTCATCGCTCTTCCATTGCACTTCTCCATTCCTCGAGCTTCCTTTCCACCTCCTCTCTTCTGGTACTGCACAGCACGATGTTGTCTGCAAACAGCATACATCAGGGGGGCTGTTCTTTGATGCCCCAGCCCAACATATTCATAATCAAGTAAAACAGGTAAGGACTCAGTGAGGACCCCTGGTGCATCCCCACTCTAACGGTGGTCTTGCCTGTCAGTCCTACACTGCTCTTGAATTGTGTCCTTGCGTCTTCATATGTGTCTTTTACAAGACGTGCATACTTTTCAGGCACACCCTGCTCCCGCATACACCTCCAAACCTCCTGTCGTGGCACTCTATCATATGCCTTCTCTAAATCAGTGAAGACCATGTGCAGTTCCTTGTGCATCTCCCGGTGTTTCTCCATCAACTGCCTTGCTGCAAATCTGGCGTACGTTGTTCCTCTGCCCGGAATAAAACCGAATGCTCCTCAGTAGTAATGTAGGTGGTGTACCGTGCACTACGGGATTCGGATGGGAGGAAGAGGGAAAGTAGTTCCAGCTGCCCATGTTAAAGGATAGGGAAATACCCAGATGTTGTAAGATTTTTTCCCCATCCCAATCCAATCCAACCCAATGTGCATCCAAAATGTATAGGTCTAAAAGGGGTAAGTTGGACTTTGAAATAGGGCAAAACGTCAATTCGATTGATCGTAAAGGTATACGACGACTTTTTGACCTCGATGTACCATTTTACCCCTAGGTTTATAGTCCTTCAAACCCCATGTTAAACATAGGGAATTTTACCTATATTTCTATTTTTCGAGGGTCCGGTTTACCCCAAATCGACTCAAAAAAACTGTCCTACCAATTTCCCCGTGTTAAAGGATAGGGAATTTTTATCCCATGTTAAAGTATAGGGATTTTTATCGCAAAGGTATCCGACCACTTTTCGAATTTTTATCCCATGTTAAAGCATAGGGAATTTTTAGCCCATGTTAAGAGATAGGGAATTTTAACCCCATGTTAAAGCATAGGCCGTTTTAACCCCATGTTAAAGGATAGGGAATTTTATCGTAAAGGTACGCGACCGCTTTTTGAATAAAATAACATATACCGAACAGCATTTGAATATGCTACTCACGAGATTGCTTGATCCGGAGGCCGATATATAACAAAAGGATTATAAATTCAGCGGAGACCGTTTTATCTGAAGTAATGTATACGAAATGTACATTACATATAGTACTATGTTACATCAGAACCTGTAGCCTCGTTTTGTTTCGAACAGAGCGTATTGAACTTGCGCGTATGTAATGTAATCCGTTCATGTGACGTCATGAGGCAGTGACGTCATTAATCTATAAACTGCTACGCGCAGTAATTTGGTGTGTGAGGTGAGTTGGTTATACAGGTAGTGGTTTGGTTAGACAACATTTTGAGCTTTCGCATATGTAATGTAATCCCATCATGTGATGTCATCAGTGAGTGACGTCATGGTATGCGCAGTAATGTTGTGCATGAGGTGAGTTGGTTATACAGGTAGTGGTTTGGTAAGACAACATTTTGAGCTTTCGCATATGTAATGTAATCCCATCATGTGATGTCATCAGTGAGTGACGTCATGGTATGCGCAGTAATGTTGTGCGTGAGATGAGTTGGTTATTTAGGTAATGCTTTGGCTAGACCTTGTATTGAACTTGCGCGTGTGTAATCTAATCCATTCATGTGATATCAATTAAATAAGTAATTGTACATGCGCAATAGTGGCTATTCTTATCTGGCATAGGTTGTCGACAATTTGATTAGGTGTATGCCTCTCCCAGTCTATACATTTATAACTTTAACATAGATCCAAACCCGATAAAGCATAGCCACAGGCGCTAAAGGCTATCTGACCTACAGTGTATAACCACGGCCAAACAACTTAAAAACACGGGCAAACAACTTACAAACACTGATATACAACTCAACATTTGTACTTACTCAACTTTTTTCCTTATACCAATATAGCTAATTTCTGTTTTTTTCTCTGAGAATGCGGTTGGTTCTGAAAATAGCCGTTTAAACAACTAAAACTGTTAAAACATAATTGGTAGCGTCACCTCAAGAAGAAGTGGTACCAAAGAAAACAACACAAGCACCAGCGACGATAAACATCCGTTGAAGATATAAACACGGCCTTAGTAAGCGGACGAAGACAGTGATGAAATATATATCAGTACACGGTACCGACAGCCACGACGACAGGTCCGATCCCGACAGCTGCTGGTACACTACCGACCCGACAGGCATGATGACAGGTCCGATACCTGTAACTTCTCTGTTACAAGATTCATACTGTGAGATCCCGTCAAGACAACTACCACCCTCTCTCGGGCAGAATTTCACCTGTCCGTCGTGTAAGACTAGTTTCACACTGTGCGATCATTGGAAGCGCCACGACGATTGTGTAAGCACCAGTAAAAATATTGAATACTTTACAAACTTGTCACGGTGGTTTCCGACCGTTTGTTGTGTCGCGCACGCGTCTCATTACCGAGTGATATATTCACATCATACTGAAGGCACTTGATAATGTGTATAATTTCTTTTTATAGCAGTTCGATGAAACATAAAGGTCACGTGGTCGTGCCGAACGATGTGTCAGAACTTTATTTGTAACTTTGTTATATATGCGACAGAACATAAAGGTCACGTGTGCGTGCCGAAAGATCACAGATTGTAGAAAATTCAAAAGCACGGACTGATGAGTAGAATGTGCACATTCGAGTGACGTTTGTTGTAAGATCAAACCTGTGTGTTTGATTTGTTCTTCAGTTTGTATCGATGCAAGAAGTGTGAAATATGGCTCCAAAGACAACAACGAAAGGTGGCAGATCGTACAGGGACAAGAACCACCGTCAATGAACGAGGGAGACCAGTCGAAGAGATAAACACGGCATTAGTAAGAGAACGAAGGCAGTGACGAGGTATACCAGCACACGCTAGGTTCTCTACACGGTAAATCTAGAAACAAAACGGCTCTTTTCAGAGCCAACCCCATTTTCACAAAAGAGAATAATGCTAAATGAATTCGGATAAGTATGTATGTGTATTGTTCAGTCGAGATGTCAGTCAGTTATATATGTGTAGTTCAGTACACATACGTTAACCACTTATGTCTATGTGCAGTTACGTGTGTGTGTAGTTCACTAGAGAGGTTGCATGGTAATGTCTGTGTATAGTTCACGAATAAACTGTGCAAACCATATCTTGCGTATTTACTGAACCAAACTAAGACCAATCACTTCCACAAAGCAAACTTTGACTAGCGAGAGATACGAACCAAGCATTCAAACAAATTTTGTCTGACAATTGAAACATCAAATACTTAGACCAACGAGTTGCAAGAACCAACCTTGTATGATTCTCTTCAGCCCATTGAACAAAACGTTCTTAACCTATATGTATGTATATGTGCGAACCATGTTGGCAACTCACGGAAAGTGGCCTTGGTACCAAAGGCAAAGAGCAAATAGCAATACAAAACGGTGCAGCGCTCGCTATCTACATTGTTCGAGGAAAGTGAAGCGTTATGTTAGAACAGTACAGACACATAATAACCTCCCAGATAAAATGTACCAGTATCTATATAGTTTAACGTATTAAGGATCAAATGTCCATTAGAGCGTTTTTTTCTTTTTTCGTACTATAGTATTTAAATTCGTGCTTCTTCGGTAAAACCTTGTATATTTATTAAATAAATCGAACAAATTCGAAAATCTTCATTGAATACATATGCATGACTCAAAACGATCGTTTGGAACTTGCATTGAAAAAAGATGGCAGTACGCAATGCGCTAGTTTGCCGATTTGGGTATCGAACAAAATAAGTTTTCCAGTTTTTCTCATAAATGAGTGAGTTTCTGTTACCGCTAAGACGTACTTATGTAGTACACGTTGAACTATATGGTATAAAACGGGTTTCGAAGTTTCGAAGTTTGGAAAATCGTCTTGGTCAATTTTGTATTATGGACAATATATATATATATATACACCCGTCACTGTATATATACATGTATATATATATAATATTATATATATATATATATATAATGTTATATATTATATATATATACAATACTATATATATATAGATATATTATATATATATATATACAATATTATATATATATATTATATATATATATATATATA
Organism: Escarpia spicata; assembly: GCA_963995525.1. Taxonomy (NCBI): domain Eukaryota; kingdom Metazoa; phylum Annelida; class Polychaeta; order Sabellida; family Siboglinidae; genus Escarpia; species Escarpia spicata. The sequence goes on from OZ023212.1 coordinate 61,923,698, forward strand.
TATATATATATATATATATATATATACATATACATATACATACAGTGGCGGGTTACCGAGACGCTATAGGCACGTGCCTATGGTTCACGAAGGCCAGGGGACCACGAAAATAACCGAGCGTATTTTTTGTGGACTGAATATTCCCGAAACCCAGCTAGCAATACATGATTTGGCCAATGGTGAGTACTGCACTTCATTAATTAGCACTTCGTTGCTAAAGGTAAGATCTTATAACGCAGTATCAAGTCCTCGTGACTGCTCAAAGCACTATGATTTACTCCCTGGCAGATTTGTCAGTAGTCGTGCTGAAGCTCCGTCTCAGCACACCCAATATTCACTTCGTTCCGCCGTTTGTCGAGGTTTGTTGGCAAGACGGGGGTGCTATTGGAGGTGTTGGGCCCCCTAGACTATCCTCTCCGTATGCGCCCCTGGGTCTAGAGGAGTATGGCCCACGAAATTGCCGGGTGCCTAAGGCCCACAAATGTCTTAATCCGCCACTGTATGTATATATATATATATATATACTTATATATATGTATATAAGTATAGTAAATATAATATATATAATGCCAGCTTTATTTGTTGTTCCCCAGGGTTCTGTTCTTGGGCCTTTGCATTTTACTCTTTACACCACGCAACTAAGCTCTGTTATACAAAGACATAACTTGGATCATCATCTTTGTGCTGATGATACTCAGATCTACATTTCGTTACCCCGGATACAAATCCCTCCCTTGACCAACTTAGTGATTGCCTTCAAGATATATTCCACTGGATGACGGACAGCAAGTTGAAATTAAATGCAAATAAAACTGAATTGATCATTATTAGTACTCCAATGCAGCGTAGTAAACTGGATAGTTTTTCCCTACGCGTATTTTTAATCAGTATATCACGCCAGCAACATCGGTGCGGAATCTAGGAGTGATCTTTGATAGTAACTTCAATTTCCGACAAAACATATCTCAAACATGTCGCTGCTGTTTTTATCATATTCGTGATCTTCGCCGTATTCGCTGATATATGTCATTCTCTGCCTAAAACTATTGCAACAGAGCTTGTTAGCAGTAGACTTGACTATTGCAATTCCCTCCTTTATAATATCGCTTGCAAGGATATCACAAAACTTCAGCGTGTCCAAAATTGTCTAGCAAGAGTAGTTACAAGATCTCCTCGTTTTTCTCGCTCTGTACCACTTTTGAAGTATTTGCATTGGCGTCCTGTACGATATCGTCTAATATTTAAGACATGTACCATTATATACCAGGCACTGTCCAGTAAGCAACCATCTTATTTGCATTCATCGCTTACTCTTGTAAGAAAACCTATCCAGCTTCGACCATCTAGTTCTGACCTACGTTTTGTTCCTAGAAGTCAACACTAACATTGGAACTATCTTATCTTTACAACCTTGCTTATCCACCATAGCTCCCTAGCGCCTCGACCCATCTCTTGACAACTGGAATGCTGCTTATGGATTTTGAGATTGACCAATCCTTTTGTTTTGAAGCGCCTCTGAGCTTTGTTTCCAAGGATATAGGCGCAATAGAAGTATTATTATTATTATTATTATCATCATCTCTCTCTCTCTCTCTCTCTCTCTCTCTCTCTCTCTCTCTCTCTCTCTCTCTCTCTCTCTCTCTCTCTCTC